>PYUH01004011.1:671755-683937 GCA_016808085.1 Suaeda aralocaspica
TATGAGACTATATCATTTATCAATAATCCTACAAATATGATCAATGAAAATCACCCTAATCAATGGAGTTTATACAATCTAACGCTCACACTCAAAACCAAACTTATAAAACCATCCTTTAGGGAAAATAAACCATCATACAAATTCGGATATTCTTAGTGTGAAGTTGTAAGTAATCACTAGTGTTTCACATAAATAAGGCACTTATCTTTCTTATTATATCATCATCATACATTTTTTTATTTGGACCAACCATATTTCATTAATTTTTCTCAGGTATTTTGTTTACATCTTTCATCAATAGCACCATAATTTCTGCTCGTATTCAACTAACTTCAATTCATAATCACCCCAAAATTTTTGAGGTACCCTTCCATCCTTCACTCCTTAGCTTTTTCTTTCTATCTTTATTATTTTTCTTTTCTTTTTTTTTTTTTTTTCTTTTTTTGGTGTGAAAAATATAAATTATGGAGAATTAATTTATTAGTGATTTTTGATTGTTTGAGAATTGAGATGATTGTTTTGTTTTGTGAGATACATCTATCTTTGCTAATAAATTACCACTTCAGGAAATATTCTCTAACTTTTGGGTTTTTTATGTGTTTTATCTTCATCAATTTTCTTTTTTTAGTAAAGAAAAAACAAGAAAATAATTCATCATTGAACTAAAAAAAATTAAATAAAAAAGGAAGTAGGATGACTTTGATATTGAGCCCAATAGCTTGAGTTATGCTTGATATATTGATGAGTTAAAACGGATTTAATTTATAATTTATAATTTATAATTTATAACCTTTACATACTAATTGTTTCCTTTTTCTTTAATTTAATAATTATTTCCTATATCTTTTCCTCTTTGCCCTTGTCATGATAAAAATGGTTAGTACCTCCGAATTTTTTTAGTTGCTACATTTGCTTTTTCGCATCTCCTAAGACGCAACTTATAATTTTAATATCTTGAGTTTGATACAATAGAAAATTATAAAAATTAGATATTCGGAAAGTATACATTGAGACGAATCAAATAAAATCCTATATGACTATGTTTTTCTTTACATATTAAGCACCAAATCAAGTCAAGTTGCAACTTGAATAGTGCTAAAACTCTATATGTAGCAACTAAAAAAGTATTGATGGAGTACATGAATTTGTTTATTTAAGAGCTGTAGTGATATTTAACAGAATTTTTGAAATCACGCATTCGTGCATCATACGATATTTACTCATCTATCTATGTCACATCTAAAATATTGATACGTATCTTTTTTTAAGGTATTGGGATAAAATGGCCAAAACAACCCCAACACTAGACTTATAATGGCCATACATTAGCATACAATTATATAACAATAAAATTTGAAAAGTTTATGAGTGACATGCTACATTCATTAACAAAATTTTTGTAATTTTGTTGATTAATGAAAATTTTAAGAGGGGTCAAATAACAAAACTTACATTCATTAATGAAAAGTTTAGAATGAGGCCGGAAAATTTTTGGTGCACGTATTGACGGAAATGTCAATCAAGAACTCATAAACAACAGTGATCGAAATAAAATCCGAGCGCTAGAGCTTTTAAGAACGAAAGGAGTAGGAAAAAAAAAACTGATGCAAAAAGGCAACATAGCATGCACCACAGTATCAGATTCTATTTTATCCAAATCCTTGTTAAAGTATAGGACAACTAATACTCCACATACCTCTGATAATGATGTGTAGAAGATATTATGCCTGTCATTTTCTTCATAGTGACTTATAACCAATTCATCCTTCTCTTTTGCTTTTCAACCCCTTAACTACTGTAACTATATATACCAACTACTAAGTACAACTTAAGCACTCAAAAACTTTACCTCTATTTTTCAAACAAAATATGAACAATTTTTCCCTGTACTAAGTCTTTGGTTGTTGCTTCTACTTTTGATGATTAGGTAACAAGAAAGACATAAGTACATAGTAACCATCACTACGTTATGGATGGACATGGACCTGATAATCTCGTCGAATCTGTTGGTGAAAACAAGTTCAAGAAGATATTAGCTGCTGAAGGTGTTGAGTTCCTTACATCAGCTCATGGAAAGGTATATCTCTTCTCTAGTGTGTGTTACATATAACCAAGGAAGTCATCTAAAAATCGGAGAAATAGAAAAACAATGTGGATTTACATTTTAGCAGACTATGTCAATTGATCATTGAAACCTTTATAATATACAAGGTTCATTTATAAGTGCATATTCAAAATCCTGGGTCCGCAACTGGATGTTTGTTGTAGGTGTCATTCATTTGAAACTAATAAAGTATAGTTTTGATGGTTAGGTAGTACCTTGGAGCACAATTGATGGGAAGACAATCTGCCTTTTCTTCTCAGCAAAGTGGTGTAGTCCATGCAAAGCCTTCACCCCAATATTAGTACAACTATACAACTCTCTCAAAAGGGATGGTGAAAAACTAGAGATCGTCTTAGTATCTGGTGATCAAGACGAAATCACGTACAAGGAGCACCTCCACACAATGCCCTCGGCCTGGCTTGCAGTTCCGTTCAATCAATTTCTCTATCAACAACTTATTAGCCTGTACAACATTGATCATATCCCTGCATTAATTCCATTGAGCAACAATAGAAATGTTGTCGAAGATGATGCTGTTAGTTTGGTTGAAGATTACGGTGTTGATGCATTTCCGTTTACAAGGGAAAGAAGAGATGAATTGAGAGCTATGGATGAGAGGAAGCGTCATGGAGGTAAAATAGAAGAGCTTTTGACTAATGGAGAGAGGGACTATATCATTTCCAAAGATGGGAGAAAGGTATGAGTATGAATGTGTAAACCCTCAATTTTTATACGAATAATCCCAACTTTTGATTATTCAAAGGCATCATTCTCGACCTTAGCTAACCAATGTATTTTTGTGATTTATATAGATATTGGTGTCGGAGCTTATTGGAAAAACAATAGGCTTATATTTTGGGGCACATTGGTGTCCTCCTGCTCGAAACTTCACCACACACCTTATTGAATCCTACACTGAGCTTGTGACCAGTCTACAACAACCATTTGAAGTAATCTTCATATCAACTGATCGTGATCAAGACGAATTCACTTGTAGTCTGTCAACCATGCCATGGCCAGCCATTCCGTATGAGGATAAATCTCGGCAAGACCTCCAGAGGATCTTTGACATAAAACGTATACCAACTCTTATATTTATTGGACCAGATGGTAGCATTATCAGTGACAATGGAAGGGCTATAATCTCCTTGTACGGCGCTATGGCGTTCCCATTCACTGAATCGAGGATAGCTGGGATCGAGTCTTCTCTACAGAAAGAAGGGGAGAGATTGCCCCATAAAGTGAAAGACCCGAAGCACAAACATATGCTTAAATTAGATACAGCAAAGGCTTATGTTTGTGATGCTTGTAAAAAACAAGGTAGATTCTGGACTTTCTCCTGTGATGTGTGTGACTATGACCTTCATCCTAAGTGTGTGGAAGAGACATTTTAGGTTGGACTTGGTCAATTAGACTTCCAACTTCTAAGGGAATCTATCCCATGTATTTAATATGTCTACCATAATAAAAGGTAGATTAGACACTTGTATTAAGAGAATCAAACTATTACCTCTGCCCTCTGTGTATGATTTGCCTAACCATTCACTCAAAAACAAATCCCAGTAGCTAAATATACTAATTCGATACTTCCATTGCCGTAGTCTTTGCTCAATCTGATTTTCGAGGCACAGTCGGACAAATAGTACTTTGTGTTATGGCAAATTACAGATTACCTCTTAATAAATGGAATACTTGTAAACATGCAAGCTTTTAGCTAGATAAAAATATAATGATGTACTCCACATGTTGCCGAATGACAACGTTGAAGACTTGAAGTATGGCAGCAGAACAAAGCAGATAAGTAGAACACTGAAATGTATATAACACTACACCGAGAAAGGGGTGTGAGTGTGTAATGATATGAAAACCAACAGGAATGACAACAAACTGATGCTATATAAAGACTTGGAACCAGTTTGGTGTATAAATTTTGTTTGTATATTACACTTAAAAATCTATGGACGTTCAACAAGATGAGTTACAAACTGTGGTGCTGATTGCTGAACTACATTTTGTAACCAAAAAAAGGCCAAGTTACATCTCGTGACCTTGATATCAATTTCATATTTCCAAATATTAAGGAAAAACACTAAAACATCTAAATATTATTGGCTAGCTTAAAAAACGATGCAATACAAACTAATTCTGGAGTGCTGCATATATATACAACAAAATGTATTAGAAGAGCTTTCTGAATCAATGCTATTTTACTTTAACCTGCAGGATGAGATGGACATTTCTCTTAAAGATGGACCTTAGCTTCTCATTTGCTTCCAAGCCAATTCTCCTAATAACATATCGCATGAACAATACACAAATAATTAGAGCATACCTAAGTTTTTATCAGTACACAACAAGGGATGAAAGTATTGCGCTTTGGTGATTTTGATCAGAGTAGCAAAAGGAATAGTGAAAAATCCACTTAGATCAAGCCATAATTAAAAAAACTTTTGTTTACTTAAATACGCTAGGGAAACTTCTTTGATTTTGGGTTCGGGTCAATTGTGTATCATCCAGATTGCTGGTGTTTAACAGTCAAGCTACAATGGGTTGTGGCTCACTGGCTCTAATACAAGGTTTATTTTCAGTTCTAGGCACTCGCTGGATAACCACTCAGTCTTCAATCCAAATGAACCAGAACCGGAACCACGGTTCTGAATCCGTACAAAACCATATTTATGCCATTTTTTCTCACCACAACAAAACAGGCATGAAGCACAATCTTGTGACAAAGACCAGTATTTTACATGAATTTCATTAACCACACAAGAGCATCACTCAAATAGTTAAACTATCCACACTATAGCTCACTGGACTTGGAATATGGGGTGTTCCAAATCTCAACTTATACATCATTTTATCTACAAAATCATCAAAAGAACTGATCCACATTGTCTATTCTAAATAATAGGGTTTCCACCTTCTGAACCAGTCTGTAAACATCTATACGGCTCTACTAGGAGTCAACAGATTGGGATACTCAGATAAGAAATATTTATGTTGGATTCTCAGTTACACGATAACAGAAAAGGAGCAATACAGAAATGCCTATCACATCTCACAAGCCACAAAATATTCTTTGAAGGACAGTGATACACACGTTATCCTATGAAAACACAATCCCTTCAGTTTAACCAAGTCCCCATTACCCAGAGTCCCATAATATAACTTGGTATCCAATGATCAGGCAAAAAACAAAAGACCCTTAGCCTATATCCAGCTGGACCAGCTCTTTCTCAGTTGTTTATAAATTTAAGGCAACATAATGTACAGAATTTAAATCTAAAATACATACCCAATCTTTGAGCCATTTTTCCCCACAAGTATCTTGCGCTGACTTTCTTTATGAGTTATAAGATGTTGCTCAATCCTCAACGATCCATCTCTCAAATCCTTCCAGCCAATCAATCGATGGTCTACCTCATATGGAATTTCCTGCACAACATAATTTAATTTAAAAGTTTAAGCACCTCTGATGTACAGCACAGGTCTCACCTGCTACCAATACCTCCTTAAAAATGAAACAAAATAGGGAAAAAAATTTCATAGGGGTAGTTTCCGGTAAAACCACGAGGTAAAAATGCACGACCTGGTGCACATGATCCAACAACTTCTCACGGACTACTTCCAGGGATATTGTTTTCATAACTTCTTCACTCATAGTGAACGGGTCTTCATCCCAAGGTCTTTGGACTGCCTACAATATCAACAACACAACAATAAGGTTTCTTTTTTGCAGCAAACAAGGCACTTCTAGTCCAATTTGCAATAACTAGCACGATACATCCATCTAGAAACTGGAGTACAGTCAGAAGGTAGTATTCTGAAATCTAGTAAAAAGACAACAAATTTCCACAAAAAAAAGGCAGCACATGCAGAGAGGGAGGGAGGGGGGAGAGCCACCAAAAAATCCATGCGTAGTCATGTTGTCAAGTTCATCATATATTATGGCTTAAGTTAAAAGAATGATGCACAACACAACATTCTTATTTATTTTTTCTGATTTGTATTTACTGAGGTCTCAGGACTTGCAGCATGCTTCACATAATGATGCACAAAATCATAGCATCTGAGGTCTATATCTATATCTCTCCCTCTTTGACAATTCCCATCCAACAAAAAACACAAGAGCTTTCACACACCGTAAGTATATAGATCAAAGGGCAAAGATGGACATTTAACTTGCTTCGAATAACTTGCTCTCTAGTTCCAAAAACAAAGCTGGACAAGTTAAGTTTCCCATATTGAACGATACAGCAAGCCTTATGCTATTAAATCCACAAAAAGACCCCGTTCTTTAGGGCTTATTTTCATTTCAATTCAGTACACAGATTTCTGGGTCAACATATAACATATTATATTCAATTCACTTCCATCTATTTCAACTCAAAAGAAAAGGGCCTACATTGCTGGAAATTGAAAAGGTGATGGAAGTGTGCACAAGAAAGATTTATGATATTACCATCAACCAAATGCATACCTAATCTAAATCTTGGGAAGGATAGTGTAAAGGAGAGAAGGGAAATGGCACAACAATACAATAAAAGTCATTAAAATTTATTAACAGCCGATTTTCTTTAAGTCCGGCAGATATAAATAATCATAAATAAATTCATTTAAAAAAACAATAATAATCTTTCTGTAATAAACACATTCACTTGCGAACTACACTAAAAAAAGGTACTCCAAGTTTATGAACAGCATCTTACATAATTCATAATAAGAAAATATACCTGTTCCATAAGATATTCAGAAAGATCCTTTACTCCTGATCCCTTCAGCCCAGACAGCATGAAAACCCTAAAAGATCAGATCCAATTATACACTTAGCTTTTATTGTTGCACAGACGGACATCCATATGCAGTTGTAAAAAGAAAAGATAATTACCTTTCATATCCTTGCAAATCCTTAAATTCTTCTGCAACCTTCAGCAAATCCTTCTTTTTTTCGACCAAGTCAACCTTATTCATACAGAGAACACGCTTCTGTTTTAAATTAGGTTCTGACCCCATGCGTTCAATTAGTCTTACAACCCTAGAATCAGGCCTGAAAATCAAGGACAAGTTTAAAACGGCGATTGAGGAAAAGGTATGTATTTTTTACAAATAACTAATTTAACTAGAATCTCAAACAGGTGCATTGGGAAAAACTATTCTTGTACATATTGTCAGGCAACGACACGATTGCCACAAACATTGTTATCATTAGATGAATTTTATCAATTTAAATTTGTCAATTCAAAGTCTCAAACCAAAAGTTCTCAAAACACATACTTTGTATGTATAAAAACTATAAAATACGGAGCATAAGATAACAAAGATCTATACATCAAAAAGAATATCATATAAAGCTTCATGAGCTTACTGCTTTTAATGTTTACTAATCGATAGTTAACACCAGCAATCAGCCAGTTAATACCAGCAATCAGCTAGCAGTAGAAAGATTCACAACTTCAGTTAGAACAATGAAACAATCTATATGACAAGAGATCATTTCTTCCCTTCAAAAATTCTGGAGATAATCTAGGGGACACAAGGACTGACATTCGGGCATAATGTCCTTTTTTAGAAAATAAGCACTAAGGATGCAATATGGAAATTATAGCTTATAATTTGACAGCAATAGCATCTGAACCTTTTGCAAAATTAATCCCTCATTAACTACCCACTTTTTTCATCTCAAGGAGGGGAAAAAAGAGGAAGAGCAACGGTAACACAACCCGAAACTGAAGGTAGGAGTTCCACAAGCACTGGCTTTGTGAAGATGATCTACAGACTACACTAAGACAGCTTTTACTATCCTACTAAAAATGGTACTCACTACTGAGCAAAATTAACTCCCAACAAACAGACACATTATGACAGAAAATCTTAATGGAGCTTAGCAAAATGAAAAAATTAACTGTACACTACAACCAAAAGCTAACCTGGTCAGATGCCGATGAGCATCAAAGATGACAATAAGCACATCATATAGGTTGACAGAATTCCAGGCAGATTCAATCCGAGCTTTAGTATCCCTTGATGGAAAGCCACTTTTTTTAAGCATCAATCCTGGGGTATCAAAGAAACACTGTAAAATAAATTAGTACACATTGCTCCTGAAACTCCGGCTGGAACCCTTCAAAAATAAGTTTCTGAAGAAAATAAAATTGTCTGCATCATGAACCATTTGAAAAGATATGGATATGCAGCACATATTTTCTTCGTTCGTAACAGCTTAAAAAAAATTTCACCAAAGCCAGTCCGAATCTCAGATGAGTGCAGGACAGCAGGACTAAATGCACAAGATCGTGTCATTTTCACAAAGTATACATGCAAGTCACCCACAAGAAAGTCACAAAGCTGCCCTTAATTCTAAAAGGTTACAAAAGCTAATTCACAATTGTGCATGATTCAATACCATTTCTGTACTCTATTCAACTTTTCATAGTTGAATAGCACTATTCCTCCTATAACTACCACTGTAACAGCTATCTAAACAAGTATTGAGCTATAAAACAGAAATTAAATGGTTAAGCATTCCTATTACAAGTTACACAAAACTCATTCCCCAAGACATTCTAGAATTTCAAAACTTTTAAAACTCTACCACTCTACCACTCTACCAGGAACTCAGATCTTAAAGAACAGAGCAACATCAAGAATAAAATTTAAATGAGCAAGAAGAACACAAGACATACAATTTGAGAATCTCCTTTCGTCATGACACCTAAAACTTCATGTGTAGTTGTATTTGTTTTACGTGAAACAGCGGAAACTTGAGTTCCAACCTGTAATACAATGTGACAACAGACAAATTAGCAGCTATTTGCAATCACTAGATACAAAATCAAACAAGAAGACTTAAGCCATGATAATCCATTTCTCAACAATCAGTAAATACAACTCCAATAACATTCAAACCTTTCTATCAGACATATATATAAAAGTTGAATAATTTTTACTCCACAAAGATAAAAGGTACTCAGTATGTTCTCAATTCAAAATTTTCATTATCACCATCTTCTCATACTGTACGACTATACCTCCACTAGTTCTTCACTTCAAAAAACATGCATCATTCTCGGTAACTTAAAAAATTTCTAAGTTTCTTCTAAGCAGCATCACTTCAATGCATTAAGCTCCTTGCATAACAAAATACCAGAAAGCCATAATCCCATATGTTAAGAGGTGCCCATTTTTACAGTCTAGAGACAAATTCCTTACAAGAGGCTTCATACCGGAACCATTGTGATCAATACATTAAACCCAATTACGCATTCTCTCAACTTCTCTTCCCCTCGCAAAAATAGCTCAACTTCAAAATTCAACAAGTTTAGCTAAGTACATATATTCCAATCATCTAGAATACAACACTCAAATATAAGTTCCAATCAAATCCACCAAGTTCGAATAAGTTTAATATTATCAAATTCAGGAGTTTTCATCTGAAGAAAAAGCAGCCTAAATCATACAAACAATAAAAGCAACTTAAATAAACATAGAAACAACACTCAAATATAACTACATAAGTTCCAATCCGTTCCAATAAGTTCGGATAAGTTTAGTCTTCAGAAGCTTTGGGGCAAACCTAATTACTCATACTAATAAAACTAATAAAACCAACTTACAAAAACCAAGAAACAACAATAATAAGTAACTAAAGAAACTAACCATAAAATTGGTCAATGCTGATTTACCAGCATTAGGAGCACCAATAATCCCAACAGACAAAGACTTCTGATCTTCAACATTCACCACTTTCTCCTCCTCATCATCATCCTCACCCTCCTCATCGGGCGCCTCGAGCGCTGCTTCAAGCAACGCCCGAGCAAGCGCCCGCCGTCTCTCCTCATCATCATCATTCACCTCAACATTCTCTTTCCCCTTAGAGGGCACTTCCTCCCCAAACACCTTACTCCTTGCCCTGTCCCTGAAGCTCTCATCCCAAGTGGGCCCCACCTTTTGTGGGGTCACTTGGTGGGGGTTTTCACAAGGAAGGGTAAAATGGGAACTGTCAAAAGATGAGCTTTCATTGTCAGTTTCATTCTCAGAAGATGATGATACTGAATTTGAAGCTGTAAAGTGGTCTTCTAATTGAGGTTTTGAGGATAAAAGTCTCTCAAATTGAAGTAAAAATGGGGTTTTGACTTGGGGTTTTGTGGAAAAAGATGATAAATTTCTTAAAATTTTCAAGGATTTCATCTGGGGTTAGGTTGAAATTGCAAAAATTTAAGAACTTTGCATATGGGGTTTTGTTAAAAGATTGATTGAAGGTTGTCAAAGGGGTTTTGGGTTGAAGAAAATGGTGGTTGAACGAAGAAAACTGTAGGGTTTAGGAGTTCATTGTTTTGGGGTTTTAGATTTCAGGGATTTTTATTTTATTTTATTCTATTTTTTACTGTGTTTTAACCTCTATAAACTCCTTTCAAAGTGTATCCGTGCAAATACATCGAGTTTACGAATTGTATGTAAGTATAAAGTTGTGTGAAAGTATATAACATCTTATGTATTGGTTTGATATCTAGCGCAAGAATTAAGTTGTATGTAAGTATATAACATTTATTTATTGGTTTGGTATCTTGCGCAAGATTTAAGATAAATAGAGTCTCTAACTATTTTTTATCAAGTAAATAATATTTAATAGGGTCGGTACATAACTATGCACGTAATCGACAAAATGAATCATAGGTATTGAAGGAGTATAAATACTAATTCTCTTTTTCACAAATGTTGTTATACATTTCGTTTATAATGTTTATATTTGTTAGTTACAATTGCAATTTCTAGACCCATATAAATCAATTTTATTGGTGGTTAATTGAAAACATTTATTATTGTGAAGTTACGGTCAATTTATTTCAATTGTAAATAAAAAATCTCCCTTTATGTACATTAGGTAAGACATTGAAATCAATTTTAAATTAACTTGATACACATGTATTTTACGCAACTTAATGCAAATTTTACATACTTATTATAAAACCGTGTGCAGGTGAGACTCGTTTTTTTACAATACCTTCTCTATCTATCAATAAAGTGAAACCAATGGAAGATTACTCTATAGTGGAATGCATCTCTACGACTCAACTAAAACTAATATGAAGCATATTTTTTTAGTCTATTGAAGGTGGTCAAATAAATTTTTTTTTTTTCCGCAATTCATATATTCGCATGAGCTCCTATACCATGTCAAAATGTGAATTGACCTTAATTAAGGAATAATTACTCCATATGTCATTGAGTGACAATGTATGAGAGATTAATAAACAAAATGAGAAGGCCTTGGGGAGGTATATATATTAATAATAAAGGGTAGATTATATGTGGGAATGAAAAATATAGCCTAGTTTTAAGGGAAGATTATTTAGGGGCTAACATTATTGGTTGAATTATCACAAAGAAAATAGAGATCAACAATAATTAACAAAAATGAAAGAATAGTTAGTGGCTAATTATGAGACCTTGAGTATGTAAGAAGGGCATCAAAAAAACAACATTAAGAAAAATAGATTAAAAGAAAGAATTTCATTAAAAAAAAAAAGTTTTGAAAATACAAATAAATTCCCCCTCACAATATCAATGGTTAATTCATATATGGTTAGAAGATAATTAATAAAGAAAATAATGATTTGATTATTGATGTTGATTAGGGGTTGAATTGATTAGCAAATTAAATAAATGATTAAAGAATGTGGCTTTCAAAAGAAAATTCAGAGAAAAAGGATACATCAAATCAATTGGTAGCGGTTGCAATAGATAGGGATAAAGGAAGTCAACATGCACTTAAATGGGCAATTGATAATCTCCTTCATAGAGGACAAACCGTTGTGCTTGTTCATGTTAAAGTTAAGCCTTCTTATGGAGCTTCTCCTCACATTGTTCTCAATGGTCTCATTCTCTCCTTTTCTCTTTTTTATTGTCTCAATAATTAGTTTTTTTTTTTTTTTTTTTTTTTTTGGTATCTCCTTCAGAGGACAAACCGTTGTGGTTGTTCATGTTAAAGTTAAGCCTTCTTATGGAGCTTCTCCTCACATTGTTCTCAATGGTCTCATCTCTCCTTTCTCTTTTTTATTGTCTCAATAATAGTTTT
>PYUH01004011.1:686211-707565 GCA_016808085.1 Suaeda aralocaspica
TTTTTTTTTTTTTTTTTTTTTTTTTGGTGATGATAGACTCAAAGTACATTATGTTGGTTAAAAAATGTATTTTTTTTTTTGTTATCCTTGAACGTTGTTAAACTAAAAAAATGTTCATGTGCATGTGGGCGTCTACATTGAAAATTGTACGTAGAATCTAGCTATCAATCTTATCATGTGCGCGTCCTTAGGGCATTTTTTACCCTCGGATCCTAATAAAAATGTACAGAGATAGAAAGAGTATGCCAAATGAAAGTTCAAAGTAATGCATTACCTTTGAGCTAGAAGCAAATAGGGTGCATGATTAGGCTTCAAATCTTCAATAATGTTATAATGTTTAACTTGTATGATAAAAAAGAAAAACATTTCACAAATTGTCTAAAACTACTTGAACATTTTTTGTAGGTAGACAATGGGATCAACAAACAAAGGATTTATTCCTCCCTTTTCGTTGTTTTTGTACAAGGAAAGATGTAGGTACTTTCGCTCCATTATTCTTGTATTAGGAACCAAAAACACTACATCATACGAGATTTGTTCATTGTATTTCATCTATTACCTTATTTAAATTTGTTTTCTTTTTCCTTGCAATTTCCATGTATAGATACAATGTCAGGACATTGTTCTTGAAGATTCAGAAGTTCCGAAGGCGTTGATAGAGTTTATAACTCATTCAGCAGTTGAAGTATTAATCATGGGCTCTGCTTCTAAAGGTTCTAATTTTTTTATGAGGTTTGTTCTAACATTTTTCCATTTACGAGTTTGATCAGCCTTTGGCCCTCGTATAACTCATTCATCACGGTTATTTAACTAGTGTACGTAGCCAACATATTGTTGGCAAAACACGCATATATAGGCACATTAGGACTCTAAATCATTTACAGAAACAACTACATTAATGTGACATTTCTTGGATAAAAATGACCACAGCTAAAACTTTCTAACATACAAATTATTTTTTGGATGCTTGACAGTAAATTTAGCAAGCCAGATACTCCATCATTTGTGTCGAAAGGAGCTCCAGATTTCTGCACAGTTTATGTAATTTCGAAAGGAGGGAAGATCTTAGGCACACGGTCTGCTTGTCGCCCTGCTCCAACGAATTCTCAACTTCGAAACCAAATTATGAATCAACCGCCGACTTCTTCACTGTCTCCTCCTCATAGTATGAAAATATTCCTTTATTTTACCTTAAGCATGATATTTGCATAGCTTTCTACTCATTATTGACTATGTACTTTGATTATATATAATGATTTCTTCATCTTATTTGTTATTTATTAGAATCAGAAAAGTTAACACCAACTGGTTCATCATTCAGTGCAATTGAAGAGATGGAGTTTAAGTAAGTGTGGCCTATATACTTTTCAATGCGACTTCATGTTACAAAAGAGTTAGCACACATTATCCAGTACTGTAGTAGTTTTGTTCATACCGAAAATTCTTTTCACTTTCCTGATATATATTGTTCATCTGAAAAATAAAGAAAAGAAAGGGAAAAAAGTATGTTGATGAAGTTCAATTAACCATTCATTCTGTACAAGCAAATGCTCAACACACTAAGTTTTAATTGTTGTCAACAGGTCACCATTTACTCGAGGAGGGAGACATGCACAGGCAAAGTCCTATGGCGATATGCTATTATCTGACACAGACATTTCATTTGTAAATTCTGCGAGGACAAGTGTTGATCGTGCAACGCTTTCTACAACATATACTGATGCTCCTGAAGAAAGGAGGAGCACAAGTAGGCTATCAACGGGTTCTGACAACAACGATTTCTTTTATGATTCTAATTCATTGCAACGAAGGTCTTCTGTTGACACTCCTCTTTCAATTACTCCTCCTCGTTTCTCTAACATTTCTTTTGAGGACTGCTCTAGCATGAATTGGTCAAACATGCAATCACAGACAATGGTAAGAAAAACAGAGTTTTCAGCTAAGTACATTCGCATGTATAGTCGAGCAATAAGCTATATATGACTATTGATGCATACTTCTTGTCTTGTTCGATCTCCAATGAATTGTTAAAGTGATCTTTTTGAATATAGGATGACGTTGAAGCTCACATGAACAAGCTAAAGATGGAACTGAGGCAAACAATGGATCTGTATAGTAATGCTTGCAAAGAAGCACTTACAGCAAAAAACAAGGTATTAATCTCTCTAATCTATATGCTTCAATTCGTTGTCCTAAAAAAAAATTCATGTATGTAGCTAGGTTAAGTCGAAACTTAAGGTTTGTCACAGGATAAAAGATGAAACTATGTATATGTTTATCTTGCTTGAATTCTAGACATTTCATGAAGGATTTTTTTTCGCGTTTAGGCCCTTGAGATCCAAAGATGGAAAGTAGAAGAGCGGAAAATAGATGATGATCGGCTTTCAGAGGATTTGACTCTGTCATTCATGGAAAAGGAGAGAGCTAAATCAAAGGTAGCAACCGATGCATCAGAAGCACATAGGAGACTAACTGAACTTGAGGCACAAAAAAGGGTTGGTGAGGAGATAAAAGCACTTAAGGAAGCTAGTGAGAAAAACAAGGATGTAGATCGTGTAAATTCAAATGGTGTTCGGTATAGGAGGTATACAATTGAAGAGATAGAAACTGCTACAGACTATTTTAAGGAATCACGCAAGATTGGAGAAGGAGGTTATGGTCCCGTGTTTAAGTGTCAACTCGATCACACGTTAGTAGCTGTTAAGGTGTTGCGTCCTGATGCTGCGCAAGGAAGATCTCAGTTTCAACAAGAGGTTGTTTCATGACTATTATCTCATCATACTAAAAAAAACATGACTTCCTTCGTTCTATTATAGTTGCTGCGAAAAGGAGCAGGGTAGGGAGAACAAAATGAGGAGAATTTTGCAACTGTTATAGAATGAAGAAAGTATGTGCATGCTAAGTTGCACATTGCTTTTAATTTCTCAAAGAAGAAATAGAATTTGATGATTCAAAGTTGTTCTTCAAAACTATTTGATAGGTTAATCAGTGCTTTGAGATTTTGGCTTATGGTTATTCATTCATTTACGATCTTCATAACCCTTAACCTTTAATTCCCATTTCATGATTTATCTTTTAACAAGCAACTTAATTTGAAACATCATGTAACTAATATTGTCACTATCAAACGTAAAAGTACTGACAATGCCACAACTTTCTCCACATCAACTATTTGTTTGCTGACATTTATTTTCTGCAGGTTGAAGTACTTAGTTGCATTCGACATCCTAACATGGTTCTTCTACTAGGAGCTTGCCCTGAATATGGTTGCCTTGTTTATGAGTACATGCACAATGGTAGTCTTGAGGACCGCCTATTTTGTAGAGGTGGAAGTCCGCCACTCTCGTGGCAACATAGGTTTCGGATTGCAGCAGAAATTGCAACAGGCCTCTTATTCTTGCACCAGACCAAGCCAGAGCCCTTAGTGCATCGAGACTTAAAACCAGCCAACATTCTTCTAGACCGCAATTTAGTAGCTAAGATTAGTGACGTTGGGTTAGCTAGGCTAGTTCCCCCATCTGTTGCTGATGAGGTAACACAATACAGGATGACCTCCACTGCTGGTACTTTCTGCTATATAGACCCTGAATACCAACAGACAGGTATGCTTGATTTCTTTTTTTCTTATAAAATCAGTACATTGTACAACAAATTTCCTTTTTTGAACAAATATTGGTCAGTTGGTCGTCATAGTAATAATCTACATTCACTTCACCTGAGTTTTCCGATTTGCCTTGTCCTACTAAGCTAATCGGAAAGATCTAGGGTGTTACAAACTACGCCTAAGTGATAAGGGCCATGGTTACATAAATAAATCAAAACCTCACCAACTTTGTCTACCATGTACTACATTTTAGCTGGGTTGGTATGTCTTAACTATGATTATTGTTGTTGTCCATAGGTATGCTTGGTGTGAAGTCGGATGTGTATTCCTTGGGGATAATGCTTTTGCAATTAATAACGGCGAAATCACCGATGGGTTTGGCTCACCATATAGAGAGAGCAATTGAGAAGGGAAATTTTCAGGATTTTTTGGATCCAACAGTAAAAGATTGGCCTATAGAAGAGACTATGAAGTTCGCCACATTATCACTTCAGTGTGCTGAGTTGAGAAGGAGAGATAGGCCAGATCTTGGAACTGTTTTGTTACCAGAGCTTTGCAAGCTGAGAAATATTGCAGAGGAGAGCTTAGATGCTATGATGTATGGTGGTGGATATGGTGGAACATACCGCCCGAAATCAACAAACAGCCAAGTCTCTGTTGGTCTAGTAAGTGACAAATTCTTAGTAATATACTACCTTTACGCTTTTAATAGGATGTCTACTAGCTTGGTTAAAGTATCGGGGGTAAGATCAAACATGAGATCAAATATCGTCCATAACATTACCCTATGAACTATATACAAAACTCTCTAGCTACCTAAACTAGTGAATAAATTTGTGATTCTATGATTTCAATTGCAATGTTAATGTTAATACATTTAACTTCTACCTTACTTTAAATTCTATCGAAGATTTGACAGTGTTATCTTAATATGCAGGATGCATTAAGCGGTCCACCTTCTCGCGAAAGCTATATGAGCTCAAACTATGGTGGTGATTGATTAGCTACAAGATTATGAAAAAAAAACTTAGTTGACAATGAAGAATTCTTGTCATTGATTCTTATTCTCAATGATGCTTAGTTGCTCTTTTTGTGGGGAACAATGTGGATAAAAATGATGATCCTTAATTACTTGTGATTGTAATAGAAAGAATGACACTAAATTTTGAAACAATGATTATTATGTATAGGGAAAATTTCAAGAAACACATAATGGTAGAAGTTGGGTGTCTAGGTAAACAAAAAAATTCACACATTAACTTGTATATAGTGTTTCTCTTTGATCACATCAATACAAAAATTGAAAATTTCAATTTACAACTTTACAATTCACAGATTACATTTTTTTTCCTTAAAAAAAATTCACCGGACTTGTTGTAAGTGAGATACTTCCTTAATTTCAATTATTTGTTACAATTTGACATAAAATTGAAAGGAAAAATGTATAATTGTTGCAAGTAATTTGACACAAAGGTAGTATATACATTTGTTCTCCAATCCAACTCAACGTTTCTAAGTTTGTGACGTTACTTTTAACTACAAATGATTATTACAATTGACCATATCACAAATAGGGGCGTTCAAAATCCGACTTGGACCAGTAAAATGGGTCTTGAAAATAAATACATTTTCAATCCGGTCTAAAATCCTTTAAAACTTGGGGCTTAAACTGGACCGATTTTTACAAACAAAATTATGTATAACCATATAAATCTATATTTTTATTCTTTAATACGTTAGGAAAAATAGCCTTTTAACGATCTACTTCTATTAAGCTTCCAAAAAAATCCTGAAATTCGTGGTTTTCTTTTACTATTCTTTCAACTTTTGTTTTTTAGTATATAAAAAAGTATATTTATAGAGAATAAATTACTAAAACAGTCCAATGTGGTCCGGTCGGGTCCTAAGTCCTAACACAACTGGTTTGGCTCCAATTCTTAAATTTTAAAAAACCGGTCTTCAATCGCATCGGTGAACACCCCTACAAGATTAGTGTTTGTTGAGGTACTTCGAGCTTTGGAAGTGCCAAGTGAGACTCTTTTGAATCAAAGCACTATTGATAATAATCTAAGCCACACGACTCTTTAAGAAATATATTTTGACAAGAGAAACAAAAAATGGATGTTTATGTCTGGTGAGAAGAAAGACGACAATGACAACGGTTAAAGTGTACAACTGTACATAACGGTAAAGTGTACATAAGGGTAGGCCGATAGAGAAGGCTGGTTTCATAGACAAGGTAGAAATCCATAACCGTATTTTTTTATTTCAACAACTGGTCAAACAAATCAACCAAAAAATATTACATAATGGATAGAAAATGTCTCCTCTGGTAATAATAAGCTTGTTTTCATAGATAAAAGCCTTTGGACACGGTAGGAAGCATATGAGCTAGACAAATTTATCAAATATCTACATTCAATGCCAAACACATGCTTAGGGAAAAACCTCAAATAGCTCACACTAATCGACCTATGAAGATATTTGCACATACTTTCCGATGTGAGCCCCTAAAAAATAAGGCCTACTTCTACATAAACTAACTATAACTATCGACATATGCTAGGAACCAACTGAACAGGATGCAGATATAACGGTCAGCTATAGATAATCATATATTCATAAGAATAAGGACTAACCACTAATCAAATACTCAAGGTGCAGCACCTAGCACGTAACTATCGACCTCATCTGCTGCTTTCTATTAATTGCCACACCGCCAGCTCAAGGCTCAAAATCAGCTGTTATGCGAATATCAACGCTTCCTTTTGGATACTGAAGATTAGCCACTGAATTTCCTGAACATGAATACTTGATCAAGAAGCAAAGAGCTTAAGAGTTCCCACAAGCCTAGAAGTCGTCATCAACTTCCTCGCGCCTTTTACCCTTTGGCCGACCACTCTGTTTAACACCTTCACCGGAAAGGAACTCCAAGGCTTTCTTCATATCAATTTTATCTGGAGACGTGCCCTGCATTCACCATCAAGTACTAGTTGATCAATGAGACACTTAAGCAACAAACAGATAAAAGCTAACAAATAGTGAGGAACTATAGACAATCATTTCCTTTTTCAGTGTAGCATAGGACTAATACTTCGAACTACAGTTTTCTTTCTCAAATAACAATATTGTAGGGATAAAATAATACACTATTGGTTAATAAAATATTATAGTTCTTATCAGAAAAGAAAAATAAAAGACGCAGAGACTAATACAACTATAAAATCCAGTCTATTTTAGTACTTAATAACGTGTAAAACAGGCTAGTGTGTACATGTTACATTCTATGGAATTCCAATTTTCTAAGGTGGCAAGGTGTCAGCCAGCAATCGATATCCAAGGAACAGACAAACATATGGTTAAGAGATCAAGAGTGGTTAAAAAACCATACAAATGTTCCATAATAAGAATACATTCCACAATACATATATAACAGTATAATTAATGATTGCAAACTAGGATAAAAGGCATACCTTTGGCACAAGAACACTGTTACGCCGATGCTTAATGGTAAAACCTGTTTTTGAAATCTTTAGGACTATTGGCTGACCATCCTCATGATGGTTTCCCTGGGAGTAATTTCATTATAAACAAGTTCAACAGGCAAGAAGGTAAAGTAAAAAATGAATGTTAAAAATTAGCAAATGGGCAGGGAAATACCAATGTGATAGGGTAGCGAAGCAAATCAACAGCCTCTTCCAACGTAATTGATTTGACATCCTTCATCTGAAAAGGATACTGAATTAGAGGCAGTCTAGGATTCTCTCCCTAATAACAAAAGTAAGACGTCACGAGGGACGTATAGGCATGGAGAGGGTTATTTTAAGAATTGTTGAAAAGGAGAGCTTTATACTCATAAGAGAGCATTACTCATTAAAGCAAAGAGGACTAAAATCCTTCATCAGAAAGCAAAAAGAATCAGAACACACAAATCGATTACATAAACAAAACACTTAATATATTCACTACTACGTATTTTCAAACATACAATAATCAACAATTTCTCCAACACTAAATTAGTTTTTCTACAAAAAGAATATAATAGGATACGTGACATATTATATGCAGCAACGTGCAACATCCCATAAAAAATCAAAAAGTTAGTAATGTCGCAAGGAATAAACACAAGCATTGCAATAAACCCAATACAACCTCTGGTCAAGTGCTGACTGTTTCCCCCTTATCACAGAAAAGGAGGCCCGCTGCCCACTAAATTCCATCCCTGGGATGCTAGTCAAGGCAAACCGCGATCCTAGTTTGTAGCAAAGTATGCAACAAAAGCTTGAGAGAATAAGAATGCTAACACAAATATATCAGAGGATAAGAGAGGTACAAGGTTTGTCAATTTCTGAATGAATGTTGCAAATGTCAAAGTGCCGATTTATAGGCCTCCTTGCCCGTCGCCTGAAACTTTCTATGTTCTACTGCATTCTATACAATTTCTAAGCTTCTGCTCTATGTGCAATATTTCAGAGACTTCTACAGGTCTCTACACAAATTGAAGGTTGAGTACAATATCTAGAAAACTTTACCAAGCACTAAAATAAAACAAGATTTGACCAGATGTCACTGACTCTAGTATTATGGGGAACCACCCTACCAAGTTTGAGCCCAATCGGAGTGGTGTAGCTCCCATAACCAGCATGTACTGTCTCACCAGTGTTGAGTGGTACACTTCAATGAGTATTTATTTATTATAGACTGCTATATAGGAGTGCTAGATAGGAGCAGCTCACAGGCATCCCTCTATGGCGAGTTGGGGACACCTATGACCTGCATGCATGGTCAAGGGTGGGCCAACAGTCAAGTTGTGAAACTATGGTCATTTTGAGTTAAACTAGTCAATTCATCCGTAACTATAGCAGAAAGGAAAGGTGTAGAACCTTGAAGTACACCAATTGTGATAGAGAACTCTTAGATTCATCCCTCAATGGTTGGCACAATCTTGAACATCACCTTTGTTCTTATACACCGAGATTCTTGTTCTCTTCCTCCACCCCATCGACATCTTAGTACTTTCCCCCATCTTGTTGAAGAAAGTTGTCACCCAATCAATTATTTTATCACCCAAACATCTCCACACCTCAAAAGGGATACCATCCTGGCCTCACTGCTCTTTTTTGACCGCATCATTTTTAGAGATGAAAAAACTTAGGCATAGCATGTTGCAGTTTGAATGGTGTGAGAACGAGTAAAACTTTTGTCCAACATTCTGTCCACTACACAGATCTAAAGCAGAGGCCAAATCTGAGACAAAAGTCACTAAACCATTTAAACTAACTAACTAGATATTACGGACTCACATAAGCCACTAATGTATACATTAGGTTAGAATATTGAAGCAGTAACATTCAACTGATCATAGTAAAGATTCATATACTGATTGGACCAAATTTATTAATTCCATTTTCTTCCCAAAAAGAGCAACACTCTTTAATCAAAGCTAAGATGAACTCCTACTAACCAGTGATGCCTTAAAGCTAGTTAACAAACTACTTACTAATTAAAAATTGCATCAACTTCTTTAGTTGGGAGTAGAGTCTTATCCACCTAGCAATTTTACCTTCAATTTTTTTCTCCATCATCAACTTGTGCCTTAAGGCAATAATAGCTTTTGAATGCAGACTTTATAATGTGTTTACCATGCTTTATTGAAACAATCACATACTATAAAGTCCTAAAACTTGGTACAGCTTAGTAAGTTTTGCCAAAACATCATGGCCTAATGCTTGCCTAACTATCTTTTTTCTTAATTTTCCCATTCTATCAAAATTTTCGTCTTCCTTTCTTTATCTAACATAAACCTCGTGATGAAAATTTATTCAATTAAGAGTAAAAGCAGGAGTTACTAAACTTCTAAGCTGAGTTAAACCAACACACTCAAAAGTGAGCCTCCATAAGTAAAACATAAAATTAATGACTCTCAATTCAAGTTTATTAACTAATAGAAAGGTGATACATGAGCAAATCCAGTTTTGAAATACTTATCAGTTATCACACAGGAGATAATAACAGATAATTGAATTTCCCGAGAAAGACACTAAATGAACTTACTAGAGTTACAGATGCGCGCTTGGGTGAATATCCTTTCCTATCTTCACCGAGCTGCACATAAGATCCATAAGGACCGCCCTTCAAAAGGATCTGAAAGAGAATTTTATATTTAGAGAATTCAAATTATAAAAAAAATGGTTTCATATAAGACCCTAATTTCTCCCTGTGCAATACCTTATCTCCAGAAACGGGATGATTACCCAACAACTTTGGCTCGTCAACAGATGTGCTATTCTGAGGAGCTTCATCGTCGTCCTCTTCCCCATACAATGTTTTAGCGATAAACCTAAACCAAGATAAATAACATCATTCAGATAAAACTGCAAAACTCAATATCAACAACAATAATAGCAAACTAAGCATGACCATAAAAGAATTAAGAAGCATTATCTCAGAACAATGTAATCAACAGTGAATATTGTGATTTACATTTTAGCAAACAAAACAGTTGTTGATTAAAATTTTTTAACTTTAAACATACCAGATCAGCCCAATCAATTTGCTGACAAAGATATTTAAGCAACATCTTAAGAACTACGCGTTCATTGAGTACTCTCAAAATACAAGTTTGTGCATCATTTTATATACTACATAAAAATAAAAGGTTTCATGGTTCACACCAAAAATTTTAATGTTGGTATCAACTTTTTATTATTGTTTGTGGAGAAACCTTCAAGATTTAAAGTAATATCACCTCGAAACTTACTCACGGGAAATCATCAAGTAAAAAGAAAATTCCAGATTGACAAAAAATGTTCTCAACTAATCACCCAGCAAAATATGCTTTTCGATCAAATCTTAAGAAGATCAGCAGAAGAAGAAGATCGCCTTCCAACAAGATGGAGGCATAGAGGACTTCATTTCAAACTGGTGAAACAAACCACTTTTCAAGACATGCCAAAGATTACAGACTATGGAAGAAAAAATTTGGCAGCTGCTGCATTTTAAGTTGTTTTCAAAGACATGACAGACTACAGAAAAAAATATAATTTGGCCAGCTGAATATCACCTTAAGACATAAAATTTTCTGCATTGTGAGTCATTTGCATAAGCAAGAGCCTCAATTTCTAGGCACATATATGAACTTAACCAAAGGCCAAAGTAAGGCTTGGCCACTCAGCATTTCTTGAGCTGTTTAAAACTTACAAATATTTTAATGTCCTTTCATTGAGCAGATGAACCTATAAGTTGAAAATCCTAGCAGATGGTGTCTTAAAAAAAGACCATGGAGATAACATTTGCAGTAGACTACAAAGACCCGTGAAGTTCAATGTCAGAACTGCACTGACTAAATTGAACAAAAGTACAATTATAATGCAATACATGCAGACCAAAATAAAGGATTGCATAATTGTATACGTGAAACTTACTTGCACTTGGGATGTTGATCGCAACCTATAAAATAACCCGCACCATATCTGCTCACTTTGAAAATTAGAGTACCTTCAAAACAACTTGGGCATGTTCGGCTTTCCTCAGGAAGAGAGGAGAAAAGGAAGTTGTCATAAGTTCTCTCTAGCATCTTTTCCACTTGATGGATGTGAACCTTGTTAGCCTGCTCACAGTAAGTATTGAACCTACTCCAGTAGTCCTTAAGGAG
The DNA here is from genome assembly GCA_016808085.1 of Suaeda aralocaspica. Taxonomy (NCBI): domain Eukaryota; kingdom Viridiplantae; phylum Streptophyta; class Magnoliopsida; order Caryophyllales; family Amaranthaceae; genus Suaeda; species Suaeda aralocaspica. The sequence continues at coordinate 697,470 of PYUH01004011.1, forward strand.
CCCTTTCCATTCAGTCATCCCAGCAGAAACATTGTCAAGCTCAGTTTCCATATCAGCGGTAAAACTATAATCTGTCACCTCATTAAAATAGTGAGAAAGAAAAGCTGAGACCATACGTCCACGAAATTCAGGGTATAGCACTCGACTTTTTGCAGTTACATACTTCCTGTCTTGTAAAACTCTAAGTATGCTTGCATATGTCGAAGGTCTTCCAATTCCAAGCTCCTCCATCTTCTTGACTAACGACGCCTCAGAAAACCGAGGTGGAGGCTGTGTATGGTGCTGCTTTGTTTCCACGTTCCATAGCCACAAAGGATCTCCTTGTTCTAGATTACCAAGGATCTTGTAGAGTTCTTCACGATCAGTAGATTCATTCCCACTCTCTCTAATGGCCTGAGTTTCCACATCTTCATAAACTGATCTGAACCCAGGAAACTCAACTGCAGTGCAAGAAGCTCGGAAGGAAATGGACCCAGTTTTATTTCCAATATCAAGCTGTACCTGATCAATTCTTGCAGCTTCCATTTGACAGGCCATTGTACGAGCCCAGATCAAAGTATATAACTTTAAGGAATCTCCATCAAGATAACTTGCCAACATTGATGGTAGTCTTCGTATATCAGTGGGTCTAATCGCTTCATGAGATTCTTGGGCATTCTTCACCTTTTTAAAAAATTTCCGTGGACTACTAGCAGCAAAATTCTTACCATAACGATCTCTAACCAAGGAACATATTTCCTGTACAGCTTGATCAGACAAGTGTAAGCCATCAGTCCGCATGTATGTTATCAATCCAGCAGCATCACCATCAGTAAACATAATCCCCTCATACAGTTTCTGGGCCAGCTTCATTGTATAGGAAGCTGAAAATTTTAACTTATTTGCTGCATCCTGCTGAAGGGTTGATGTTATATAAGGAGTGGGAGGGTTTCTGTTTACCTTGGTTCGCTTAACAGCAGCAACATTGAAATTTGACAAACACACATTGCGCTCAATATTCTTTGCCTCAGTCTCTGAGCCAACTGAAAACTGATTCAACTTTTTAGAATCAAAATGAGTCAGATATGACCAAAGAGAAGACTTGTTTCCTTCAGCATTTGAAACATTAAATGTGGCTTCCACACTCCAATACTCCAGTGGTTTGAATTCCTCAATTTCTAATTCTCTGTCACATAAAAGAGAAAGAGCAGCAGACTGTACACGTCCAGCAGACTGGCATCCAGGTAGTTTTCTCCATAGTAGAGGGGAAATGTTGAACCCAATTAGATAATCGAGTGCACGCCGAGCAAGATAAGCATGGACCAAGTTAACATCAATATCTCTTGGAGCCTGCAAAGCTTCTTTTATGGCTGATTCTGTTATTTCTTGAAAGACAACTCTCGCAATAGTTATATCTTTACGCAAAGCATTTTGTTGCTGCAACATCTCAATAATATGCCAAGCTATAGCCTCTCCCTCTCGATCAGGATCTGATGCAAGAATAAGACTATCTGCTCTGAAAAGGACCAACACAGCATGAGTAGAACCTCTAGCATATTAAATAAGAGGTACTTGCTATATATCATTTGAACTACAAGTTTACAACTGTTCTGGCTTTAGAATATGTAAAATTAATTGAAACAATTCTTCACTTGGTAAAAATGTAATGGGGAAGTATCAGTATTACCCTTAATTGACCAATGTTATAATAATATTATAATATTGGGAAGGCTAAAAGTCAAAAACACCAAATATAATAAAAGTTACATATTGACATAAAGTATATCATATTTCAATATATAAAAAGGCGTTATTGACACCGTACAGCGGTACATGTGCCCACACGAGCCTCTTCAACTTTCACCAAAAATATGCCATTAGGCATTTAGGACTGTGCCACGTGTGTTGGGCTGTACAATTAGTTATGCCATGCCATTCAACCAAATTAATAAGGTTCCAACAAGATTAGAATCCAGCATTTTCCTATCAAATAAGACACACCAGCCAACTTCAATCATTGTCGTATATATATATATATATATATATATATATATTGTTCTAATATTAAAGCATCCTTTTTATTTATAGCTGCCATAGTCAAAATAACTTGGGGTCAGCTATACATGAATCAATAAGAGGGGCGCAAAAGTAACTTGTAGAAATCTTCTCTCCATTATACCAGTATAACACTAAATTCTATACAAGCCCTAACAACCTCATACCTCCGCGAACGACTCTCATCCAAGTTTACTTAGGTCTTTCTTTACCTCTCCTCCATCCATCCTGTTGACACTTCCCCCATTTCATCCTTAATAGAAGCAACTCCCACCTTCTTCCTAATAATCTCACTCCTCTAATAGGTAAAATAACACAACAAAAAAATAAAATAAAACAAAAATTAGTCAGACACCTGGCCCTCCCTAGCTTCACCAATAAATGTGTTGTTTCAAGCGATCATGATAGCTAGGTATGCATTATAAAACCATATGTCCCTTCCACAATTACATTATATCTCTTGTCAATTTGGGTGCCACTAGCTTACATTGCAACTAATATGAAACACATAAAATTTGATAAGTGAACTACCTACAGGAAAGGAAAAAAAACAATTGCTGGTTGACCAAAAGAAAGGTATCTTTTTGGAATATTAGGGAGGAATGGTATGAAATAAGGACCTCATGGGTATGAATTGATAATACATCTTTTTTTTAAAAGTGGTTTGGTTCAATCAAAGGTATGGATTTTAATGAGAGAGATTTGAAATCTCAATTTCTAGTGGGTGAGGTTATGAGATTAAAGGGGTTTAGAGGAGATGAGAAACCATTGGGTATGAGATTCCATACCCAAATAACCCCAAACAAACAACTTTCTCATTATTAATATTATCACATCCTATCCATTCCACAATAAAAGCTTAATCTAAACACACTTTTAGAGCTTTTATAAGACACCAATATCATGATATAGAAGCATATAACAATTTGGTGAAACACAAGAACAATCCACAACACAATATCAATATTTTATCAAACACAATTGTTAAAGAGGACAAGCACATACCCACTAATTGCAACCTTCATACTCTTGAGATGTGTCCAGGCAGAGGATGGAACTTCCCAAACCATACTAAAGTCATCATCAGGACGTACAGACCCTGACCTCGCTGCCAAATCCCTAACATGGCCATAACTGGGAATAACATCGTACATGTCACCAAGGTAACGCTGAATAACTTTTGCCTTAGTGAGGGACTCCACCACTAAAACAGATTTTCCTGTAGGAGGATACAATGGCTTTAATTGAATGGACTTAATCCCATTAACAGTGGTGGGTTTGGGTTTTTGAAGTGCCTTGCGTACAGGAGCCTCCTTCACAATCTCCTTAGGTTCAAGTAAAGCACCATTGATTCTCTTCCCTGTGGCAGCCTCTTTTATAGATTTTCCCTTATTTCTCGACTTTGAGTCTTTTTTCTTAGGCAAGGCTTCAGGTAAATCAGACAGGACCCCATTGATTTTCTGCTCGGTGTCATCTTCTTTCACATTTTTCCCCTTCTTTCTAGACTTTGAGGCTTTTTTCTTAGGCAAAGCTTCAGATAAATCAGACAGGACAGCCTCTTTCTCTGTGATATCCACCATTGAGCTACTCTGAGAAACTACAGTGTCAGTGAAAAGATTGGCCAGGCCAGCAACTATTTGTCTCATTCAAGAGTAGAAAGATTGCTTACCTTAGCAGTCTGTGACGATACAACATCCGGTTTTTTATCTCTTTTGGAGCCTTTAGAGGTAACAGCAACAGGTGATGACAGTGTGTCAGAAGGCTCCTCTTTCTTCTTCTTGCTTCGTGATTTCTGCTTTGGTTTTATTTCAGTCTTTGACATTTTTTTAGCGTCCACAGAACTTGGAACAGAAGGAGGCTTTTCTGAATTTTCATTATGCCCGCCTGCCAGCAATTCAACAGATTTTACAGTACTGCCATTTTTACGGGCTGATACTCGACAAGCAGGAACACTCTTCTTGGCCACCTGACTAGGAAATGTATTATTTGGATTAATTTCTGTAGTCCCTTGAGTAGCCAATGCCTTTACTCGCCTTTGTTTTTTAGGGGAAACCTGAAATTTTGGCTTTTTTTTACCACCTTTCCGATCATTTAGGAGAACAGACTCAGTAGAATTTGTAGCACTAATACTAGATCCTAATTTAGATTTTGAAGAAAACGTCCTTTTAGCACTTGCCACATAAGTAGGTTTAACAGTCTTGCTTGAAATCCTAAAACTTGATGTAGAAGGGAAGGGATGACTAGAAAACCCAAACATCGACATAGAGGATATATAACTTCCCTTCCTTGATTCATCAACAAGTTCTCTGAAAAAATTAGGGACGGAGTCACACTTAACAGATTTTGACTGCTTAATCATCATCTTAGAAGCTCCTCTAACCTTCCTTAACTGCATCAATGATCTTTTAGTAAATATATCACAACTACTAATAGATGTGCATGGAATATACGTGGCTGCATAGCTCTGCAATGCTCTATACTGCGTCTGCAACAAACATTTCCCCGAAAACCACGAGATCAATAGACATTTTGATGGATGAGCAAACAAATTATGAACGATGTAAAAATAGCAAAATTAGGTCGCAACATTAATCATCAATTCAACTCCACCCCATGCCATATAATAGTCATAATAAATTTTGAGAATGCCTCAATAAAGCCCATCTCATTTCCGAACAAGTAACGGGTCGTACTTGCACATCATTATCATATTAGATCCTTCAACAAGAAAAGTAACTCCAAGCATAAGAAGCACAGAACAAGATAAAAAGTCCATATCCTATGCATCTTCATTTTCGTCGAAATGCAACACTAAGCCCACTTGAATATAATGACATTAGAGCTTTGACAATTTACATTAACAAAATAATGCCTCCAAGGAAGCTTAGAAATCTATTAACTCTATATAATTACACATTGATCTTCAAAATCAATTTGTCACTTCCCACTAACTCTACTAGCAACAGTATCGAATGTGATTATGCGAGCCATATCATTCCATCAACAAAATGTAAAAACTTAAACAAGAATAAGCACATAATACCACTCATACAAAACATATGACAAAAAAAATTATTAAAAAATCCTCATTTTCTCAATTCCATCTCCAACATTTGAACAACAGAATCAAATTAGAAACATTATTCAACCCAAAAATCAGACATTTACTACAATAGGATGAAAAAGCATTTCAACTATCATTAAACCCCCCCAAAAAAAAACCTAACTTTCCTCAAATTTAACTAACAAATGTCTGAAATTACAAACACCCATTTATCAATCCCTAATTTTAACTCAACCCCACCAACCAAAACAAAAAACCCACATAAAAAAAATCAAATTAAAAGCAATACAACAAATTTTCCAACACTCCAAAATCAACACACTTCAAAAATAAATAAATAAATAAATCCACAAATTCAAATCAATAATAACAAAATCAACTTACAGTAGCTAAGAAAGAGGGTTTGCAAGACCCAAAAATGGAGACAGCAGGATTATTAGAGGAAGCCATGAAATTAGTCAAATGAAATCGATTAATCACCATTACAATTGATTTCAATTAAGCTTAAAGATTGAAACTTTCTAATCAGAAAATAATAATAATAATAATAAAGTGTAATTCAAACATTTGTATGAGTGTTGAAGTTAAAGGAATATTGACATGGGTTTTTTTGGAGGAAAGGAGGCTATTGTATTACAGGCGTATGGAGGAGAGAGAGAAGGAGATGATGGGGTTAAAGGGTTCAGGGTTTTAGGATTAGTCGAAGTAATCTACAATAATCTCTTTCTTTTTTTTTTGGGTCTTTTTTTTTTTTTTTTTACCAACACGATATTTCGACCTTTGTTTTATATTATTTGCAATAATTTGATATGTTTGTTATCTATTTTATTTCAAATTGTTGCAGGTAATATAAGACGGGTGTAGTATTGTAGTTGTATACTTGATGGATGGGTTAGGAAAATTACTGTTTTTTGCCTAAAGTTATTTTTATTTAATTTTCACTTAATATTCATAATCCATAATTTGTATGATTTTTTTTTTCATTCTTTCCTCCGCTCTACCCCACCTTTGAATCACCACCCCTACCCACCACCAACGTCGTTATTGTCTAACACCAACTACCACAAGCACCGCCATCCACCTCCTCATAAAAATGTTTTGGGGGCAATCGTTTGATTATTTTATGACCTTTTGAACTTTGATAAGTTGTATAAAGGCACTCTTTTAAACTTAAGGGCATTACGAAAGAATTTCGACAATTTTTGTTGGAGAACTGAGATTCTCCAAAAACTCTGAATTATAGTTTTGATTTTTGGCGGTCGCTTTTCTGGAACCGTCTAACAACCTTTCGAGCCTCAAAAAGTTGCTCAAGTTTCCTTTGACCATAATCAATAGGAGCACCATGTAAAAATTTTCATAATTTTTTTTTGGAACCCCAAAACCCCTGAAAACTATAAATGACGTCGTTTTCAGGTAAATAATCTAGGTTGCATGGAGTCGGGAACGGGATCGAAAACGGATGCTCTAAAAAATATTGTTAATGGATACGGTAAATTATAACATGAAGAATCTGAATCGTCCCCAATAAGGAGACGAATCGTGTTCGGGGACGGCAACCCAGTAGAAGTACCCATGCTACGTAGTAAATAATGTTTATGGATTTAAAATAATGTTAGAAAGAGATGACAAAAAATGATGGTTATGTTAAAACATAAAAATGTTTTGAAACACTTTATTTAACATCACATGAAATTTCCTCCTATGCAAAATGTTTCCAATTTAAAATTAAGTTTTAGAAACATTTGCTAAGGGTTTTCGAATTTCCAATGTTAAAATTATCCGTCTTTTGTGCTTGTATTTTCTCTCAAATATTAAATACTAGATTTAAAACCCGTTTGATGCACGGGTTACTATAATATTTTATTTGAAAAGATTGACTAATATTTTTAAATATTGTAGTTTTTGAAGTCTAATTAATATCCAGTGTTCTCAATAAATATAAAGTTGATCATTTGATTCAAAACTATTTTTTATTTCTTTTAAATTTCAACTGAAAAAATTTAAACTCTTACAAAATTAATTTAATCGAACATGATTGATTTAGAAAAAAAAAATTATGCTCTTTAGTTATTTTAGTTTAACTAACCCTTGATAACTATAAACATCATAATTGTAATAATAATTTAGCAAATAAAGATGCATGTTATTCACTTATTCCTATAAAAAACAATATTATCAATGATAGCAATATGTTTAGCTTAAACATTATAACATAAGGAACAATGTCGCTACAATATCCAATAAATATCTAATTTATATACTAACATTAACGCTACAGTGGACATATAATTTGACCATCAAACCTTGCTTAGCAAAACAAAGTTGTTGCAACTAGGGCTGTTCAAAATAATTCGATCTGATAAAGTCGGATAATTTTTTGATTTTTTTATTTCGGATATTTCGGATCGAGTATCGGATAAAAGTCGGATCGGATACGGATCACGTTCATTGGATTGTCGGCTATCCAAAAATGTGAACAAAAAAATAGGCTTATCGGATCGCACGTATTTTGGATCGGGTCACTCAGATTGGATTATTTCGTTAAATTTGAGTGTTTTGCGTTTTTGGGGGCTAAGTTTTTTATTAAGTAATGACATTTCGGATCGTCGGAAATCCGTTATCCGATCCGACCACTTTCAGATATCCGGTTTAATTCGGCTCTGATACGAATCACGTTTGTCCGATCCGAAAAGGTCAGATATCCGACTTGTCTGATTGGTTCGATTTGAATGAACACCCCTGGTTGCAACTAATTTAAAACGAAGGTAGTAGAAAAATTAATATTGCATATATATCTAAATGATGTTGTGATAACTCATCAACAAATGAGACACACGTGCAATATAATTGAAATTTGAAAGTGGCGACTAATATAATTAAGGAGTAAAATTCATACACAAATTAAACGATACGAAGTAATTACTTTGGTAAATTAATTATTAGTATTGGTGATTGGGGCCTAATTGAAATTGTAGTATTTAGTTAATACTCCGTAAGTTTGTATTATGACTTTGCTACTCTAAAGAAATCAACATCCTAAGGGCTAAGGAGATATTAGTAACATATTATCAATTAATTCCCTCTATAATTATATATTACAAATAATTGTATAATCGTTTTTTTATAAACATCTCTGACCAACAATAATTCAACATATTTATTCAGTAAAAATGTAAAATTACTATCTAATTTGGTAGATAAATTTTTGTCTTGAACTTGATTCCCTTATTTTACTTATGTGGCGCTCCTCATTGACTTTTATTATATTTTTTTCTAGATATTAACTAATTTGTTATGATGTAAAATTTTTGTAAAAACTTTACCCCTATGGTTTCTAATTGCTAAATTTTGACTAAATGCATCGTTGAACTAGACATATTCATATGAGATCTCAAAATGATTAATCTCAACATGTATTTGTTAATGACATAACTTTTATTATTTTTACTGATAAATATTATCTTTAAATTACATATCTTTTTAATTAGCTTTGATATATATATATATATATATATATATATATATTTATATTAGATAGGATAAATGTACATTATTTTTTTATTAGATCGGATAAATATACATAATTAATTTTTTTCTAAAATAGCTGATCCTACATAGCGCTCTAAAAACTGTCCAAAAAACCTACTTTAGATTTATGTATACTAAATTAAATTACTTATTTTATATTACCCATACAACGCACGATTTAAAAAAATGATTAATTAGTAATAATAAAGTAAATTACATATTTAATATATGATAATTGTTTACAACATAATTTGTAAATTGTTTATATTTTAGAATGCAATAACTACAAATTATATAATAACTCATACTATTAGTATAATTAAATTTACAAAATTTATTAAATTGATTATATTAAAAGTATTTTGGTTTCATCTGACAAATTCTGCTATATGTATGTACAAGATATAAATAGATTCTTATGGTAGTATTTATTGTAATAAAGTATTACTCAATTACTTGTAGATTATATTAATCCAATCATGTTTTAAATTTACAAGACATAAATATAATAAAAATTCTCTTTTTTAATCCAATACATCCAATCAATATATACTACAACTAAAGACCACTCAAGTCATCCTTTGCTACATATCACTCCCTCTCTTATAAAAAAAATTCCCGCCGAAAACTCTTCGTTACCTTTTTACGTAAGCTACTATTTTAAAAGTCATAAATTTATTTAGCTAATTCCTATATTCTTTACTAAACATATATATATGAAAATAATAAATTTAATACAACAAACTACAAAGTATTTTTCTTTGCATTTCAAAAATACTCTTTATATTATTTACAAATATCATTAAAATTAATTGCTTCATTTAAAATTTTGTTCAATTTGAATTTTATCATAAATCAAATAAAAAACTAAATGTTAAACATGCATATTATATAAATATTTTAAATTTAGATCGTGCAACACACGAGCACTAATTTGGTGGGGTAATTATACATGGTTATAAAATTATCCTTTTCATTTAATAATTTTTTAAATAGATAATTATGCTTAGTCCGTTACTTTTTTGTATAAGATTTGTATATTTTTTTTTTGTTTTTCACCAAATCAATGCACAATGATACATAATCATAAAATTGTTTAACATGTAATTATAAATTTTTTTTGTATACTCGCATCATTTTACCACTTGGTTGACATTATTCACACGTGTCTTTTTGAATCATTCTTACAATATATATATAAGTCAAATTGAAGTCATGTGAGATCTTGTTAGTTTCGTCTCAATGTGTAGATTATTGAAAAATAAATTGCATAAATTATTATATCTTAAAATATATATATATATACATATATCTTTTAATATTTATCACATAGTTCAATGTTAATGAGTACATCCAATTATAACATGAAGAATTGAAATCGTCCTCAATACGAGGATGAATTGAGTTTGGGGATATCTACCCATCAGAAATACCCATGTTAAAACGCCACTCACCCCTCCCCCCCCCNAT
>PYUH01004012.1:0-13267 GCA_016808085.1 Suaeda aralocaspica
CCCTCAAACCACCTCCTTTAACTACAAAAGCACCCAGCAACCCCCAATCCACCTTCCCACCCCCCTTGAAAAACACCACAACCCTTGAGATTGGCCCCACCCTTCGAAACTACCCATCCACCCCTCAGATCAACCCCTTACCACCCCAAACCACTCAGCCACCCTCCAAACTACCTTGGAGTAAGGGATTGGTTGAGTGGTGTAGGTGGTTTCAGAGGGTTAGAAAAGGTGATTTTAGGGATGGTTGGATCATCACTGGATGGTTTGGAGGGTAAGGGAGGTGGTTTGAGGGACATGTGGGTGCTTTAGAGGGAGTTGGAGGTGGTTTTGGAGTAGTTAGTTGGTGAGGTAATTTCATTATGATTAAGTTAAAGTAATTAAAGTTGTGCATCACATGAGTGTTAATCTAGTGCTCCCTTCATAAAAGGTGTTCTATGGTGTTCTTTGTACTTAAAATCTTGCTATTTTATCCTTTATTATTGGAAATTTTTGCCCTTACTCATTAATGAATTCCATTGCTATTCACACGGATCAATCTATTGTCACATTTAATGCATTCTCATTACTATCACCAATTCACGTGAATCAATCACGTATTGCATATATTATACTACGTATATATTTTTTGTCAATAAGAGTCATTAATACATCACATAAGTACAAAGAATTCTAAAAAATCTTTAACCACTAATCTCATTCCCTTCATTCGTGTGCAAGCTCCCAAATATAAAAAATATTTAGGAGCGTATGAAGTCTAATCTACAACACTACAACCGATCTTTACTCATTTTATATTTTCCCACCAAAAAATTGTGGTCAATTTTGCGAATCGAATTCCCCTCAACCCAAACAATATGCAATGCAAATACCGAAATACGAGTACTTCGTTTTCAAACATTTGCACAACCCAAATTCCCAAGGTTAACAAATTAACTGTATTTTGAAATTCCCGCCATTTTTAAACTCAAAAATACCAAAAATTATTTTCCCTTGAATTCCATTATTCATCTTAAAGAAAAAAAAAAAAAAAAACTCCATAATGGTTGTTGTTACTTGCCACACGATCGAGAAGAGGTGATTCTTCCTCAAACCCTAATTCCACTTCAATTTACAACAATAATATTCAATTTCCTCGAATTTTTCGATGTTTAATTTAAATTCAAAACATAGTTAATAATCCAAATACTAACAATTATATTGCATAATTTTGTAATTACAACACAATATATTAATACATGCTTGCGCAATTAGGAACATTAATTGAACATTACATTGCTAAATACAGTACAAATTACTAAATTATGGAGAGAGTAATTGCAATTTTTTGATTGAAAACACCACTGAATTAGCGCCTCAGTTTGTTAGTATTCTTCAGCTGTATCTTCAGTAGAGTTTTCAGAGTTTTTCGTTCCTGCGTAAAAGAAAGAAAATTCCTGTTAGTTTGATATGATTAAGAATATATTTGGAATTTTGTTGGGTAGAAAAGTGTAATAATTGTTTTTATATGAAAATTTTGTGTTATTGTTATTCTAATGGTTGATTATTGAAGTAAATGGATTATTGTTTTTCGCTAAAAAAGCGTGTATGTATTGTATGCTTCTAATAATAATGCTAGTTATCACAATTATATGTATATGTTGTGAAAGTTGAGGGCATATTGGATGTGTAAATGGGTGATGGAGTGATGGTAATAAGCATCAAATGAAATGTTAGTTCAAATTGCAAAGGATTATTTCGTACATAGTTTTGTGTTGAGACTCGAAGCAATAGAGAAGGAAAGTCTCTTATAGGCAAAGTTTATGTTGCAAGTTAAGTAACAAATACGGAAAAGAGGGATATTCATTTGGTAGATGGTTGGGAAGTAGGATACTAAGTGAAAGATATAGAGTTGTTATACCTTTGCGAATCATCTCTCAACTTGATTTCTGAGTTCAGCTCCAATTGTAAGGGAAGGGCACTCGGCCTGCCTCTATATGATTGATGTCCTCTAGGAGGTCTTGGTAACGCCTTTTAACATCTTCAACGGATTTCCCACTAACCTCTTTGGCAATATTGTGCCAGCGGTCAGATGTGTCCTTGTCATACTTGTCAAGAGCTCTTTCGAAGGCTTTGTTTTGGGATGGAGTCCATGAGGATCTTGAGGAATTAGAAGACATGTTATGAGATAAATGAGGAGAATAGTCGAAAAATGAGAAGTATTGTAAGGGTGATTGGGAGGGAAAAGGGAAAAGGGAAACTTGTGAGAAACGGTTTTTGTTGAGTGAGGATTTGTTGTGAGCTGAGTGCTTGCAATGCCTGCTATTTATAAGGTGGTGAGCTGATGCCAGTCAGGCAATAATTTTACATGAGGCGACTAAACAGATTGTGGAATTTTCTGTGACTTTGGCTCCTGAGAACCACAAAAATATGCATGACGGCATGAGTGAACAACAATAAAAAGTACAGTAGGCTTGAGGGGTGGAATAAGTATCTCTAATTAATTATTTATTCTTTAGCTACTTGATGCTTTCATCTCACAGATGAGAAAGTACAGGATAAAGGTTTCAAGATTCTAGTTACGACGTTATTGCTTCATGAGGCCTCAAGTTTTAAAGCAGTACCATATCTAGCTAGCTAGCACACAGCCATGCTTTAGTTGTTTTCTTCTTTTAGATTCTTTGGCTGCTTTCGTATTTGTTTTCCTTTTTTCTTTGTGTTCGATGAAGCCCAAAAAAGTCGATGATGTTTGACTTAAATAAACTAGACAACTAGTTAGTATCTACAGAAGCAAAGGTTCAAAAAAGGGAGAAAATTGTGGTCCTAATAGACATTCTATGTGGTCACATTTTTGACTGGAAGAGTATGCATACTTTTTTACTAAGCTATCCATGTCAAAACATTATGAAAGTAAACTGAAGGATAAAACATGCATGGATCACCCATTCACCAGTATGCTATGCTGTTCTTAATTGTCTTTTGATTCCGCTGACCCTACTAAGAATTTCATGAGTTAGCCACAGGGCAGTTATACATTTACAGTGATGAAGTATTTGCATAGGAAAATTTCATGCTCTATTACCAGTGAAAATTTTCTTTTTTATTGTCATCCTCATCATTATTGTAGGCTCTTTAGCTTACGTTATTAGTTGATTAATTTATAAGTGCTTTAGTAATGATTGTAAAAGCACAAGACTGTTGCTGGTGTTATAATTTGATCTAGTTTTCTCACTTAGAAAGAATGTTAGTGATGGTTAATTTGTCAATCTTCCGCTAATTTGTTTAACTCGTAGCAGGATTTGGACAGAAATACATGGCATGACTGTTGGAGCTCTTTTCTCAGAAATAGGAGTCCTTGATCTGTAGAACCTTTTGTTATGCAGGCAAGTAATTAATTTTCTTCTTTTGAAGGACACACTCCTTTAATCCTTTTAACTCCACATGTTAAGGTGTCATGAGTTTGATGGTTGCCTATATGTATCAGCTTATGTGATAGTTCTATGATGATTTTTCATCACATTGGCGACTGATTCAGACCTAATACTTTCATGTTGACATACTTTATAACGAAATAGAATTATTTATAACTATTTGGGTAGCTACAAGTGTATCTCTTCTAAGTTCAATTTTTCTTTGTCATCAGTTGATACCCAGAGAACACTATTGGATTTTGTTTTGACCATATACATACACCTAAAATATATAATATACAAAGTTGGTAATTTGTTAATTCTTAATATGTATGCTTTAATGTGACTAAAGTAAAGATACTGAACCTATTGCATTCGTTCCTATCTACAAGGATAATGGGTATTTTGCATCTAAAACTATTTCAAATCAATAGAGTAAACTTCTATATTCTCAGCCTTAAATAATAGAATACTGCAGTGACTCTATTACGTATTAATTCAACACAAAGATTAGTATGATTTTGATTCTACGGATATTAGGGTGTTGATCAAACTCTACGAACTTATGCAGCTGATAGTGATGCAGTCCAAGTCTGCAGTTCTGCTCTATTCAAAATATGCTCACTAAACAGAATTTTATATAGGGCCCAAATAGAAAGCAATATGTTTGTCTTCTCGTATTCTTCTGATATGCTTTTGTTTATCGGTTGTTATTACCTAGTCTGACAATGGTTTGTATGTATTAAAATTAAACGCACCTGCTAAACGGAGCTCTAGAATATCTTAAAAGAGAAAGCAAGAGTATGACATTATTAAGTTTTGCTAAAATGCTTATGTTGTCTATGAACGGTATAATCGTTTCAAGTGCATTTTGTGGTTGTTAGTTTCACTAGTTACCATCATCATTCATCAATGCCCATAACCTGAAAGTTATCAATGATGTGACTTTTAGAATGCTTTTTTATTTCTGATTAGTACCTTATCATTGTCATATTTATATCAACATCTTTAAACTTTATGGTATTGATGGACAACTGGTTTCTTCAGAGAAGCATACTCGAGTCTAGTTTTAGCTTATTGCAGGAACAAAGGTAGTGTTTAGTGACGAATACCATTTGCAGGTTAGGAATTTGGTTAACGATATTATAGCTTCAGTGCCATCATTGTCTGAATATTTCATCTTCTTCTAATATGTCAACCCAAGAGGAGCATCTTTCATCAGGTCTAAATATCTCCACAAAAAATGATAGTGGAAATAAGATCATATAATTTGAAAACAGGCTATAAATGTGATAAAAATCCCGATTCGCTCTGCAAGTTGCTTAAATGAGCCTCAACCTATCATACTTTCATGGAATAAACTTACAAGTGGTTGTTATCTGGATACGTATACTGGAAATTACAAGTTGGAAGGTTGTGACTTGTGAATGGATTATTCCCGTGGTCTTGTAGCTGTGGCATATTCCTGCCAAATAAAATACTTAGACAAAATCTTGCAATTGCCTTTACTGTATATCCAGAGGCTAACAATTGATTTGCCAAAATAAAACATTTTGTTAACCAAGTTTTCTGATCAATTTGCTCCTGTTTTCTGCAAATGTTTGCCTCAATCCTCCTGTTTTTGTTTTACTGAAGAAGCTTCTTTTGCGGACTAAGGACTGCTTCTATTCAGTACACTTCCCAGGAATCTGTTTTAAGATATTCCCTTTATGACTGAAGGTTAGATTGAATCTTTGTCAACTAGTCGATCTCTCATGTAAAGTAGCATGCAAAGTTGATTCTTTCACACCTCCTTTTCCATTCTCTTGGCAGTAGTCCATAGTTTGGACTGGAGATAATATACCTTCCAACTGTGCTTTTGGTTCAATTTAGAGCACTGAACCAAAATACCAGATAATAGGCTCGTCTAACTTTTGAGGCAATGGAAGCAGGAACCTTCAACTTTTTGGTAGTAGAGGCAGCATCGAATCTTTAGGTGGACACGAAAACTTCTGATCTCTGGATGTAACTAATGAGTATTATCAATTAGTAAAAAGCTAATGTATATACAGCAGATTATACATCTTATCAACACCTTAGATGAAATGAAGGGCAATTCTAGATGGATACATATATACAACAGATTATACATATTTTGACACCTTAATAGCTGATGAGTTCGGAGGATGTCTAGTGGTGTGATTATTGCATTATTCTTTGAAAGTACGGTACATGATTGGCCACATTATTCATGTTGTTTTAGTTCTATCTTAAGGGAATGGAATTTTTGTGTGCACAGGAGAAAGTGGAATGTGGGTGGACTCCATCCAATATAGGCGAGGGCTTGATCCTGCACCTGATGTATGGAATACTGGAAGTGTTACAATCCCTTGATTTGTATTGACAAAATAATGCCAGTATACTTAGTGAACCTATATTCTCGTTTCAGATGTCTGTACTTCCAGGGGTTATTAACTATATTATGTATGTGGCAGTCTAGACATACAATTTAGAAAAGAGAGACTTGTCTCTGAACTAGTTTAAGTGCATGAAATTCTGTCTTGCTAATTGTTGCTCAAAATATGACTTCCATCAGTAGTGATTTTAGCTACAGAGCCGAAACCTTTTCGCTGCATGATTTTTCTGTACCTTATGCAAGTATATTAGCATATTCTCACCTTTTACTACTTGCAGGGGCACTCGTAAATGCACCAGTGTGGCATAATCGCAGTCAATCTTCCTAAATAGCTTGAGACAGTACCCGTGTGGCAGTGTAACTGACTATCAGAAAAAAGACCAGCTAAGCATCTTTGCTTGGTAAGTCATTCCTTCGCAACAGAATAACCATCATTCATTCATTTGTAACAGAATAACCCTGATCAAGGATCACAATATTGAGGGCCCGAAATTCCTTTTACCAAGGGTTTTGCGGAAATTTCTCCACCTTTCTTGGTGTTGTACGTTGATGTCATTGATAGTGATATTTTTGGAGCTACTCCCAACTCACATTGTGGTGATTGGTGGGTGACTTCTAGTCTTCTGCTTTGATAGTTTGATCCTTGCTTTTACATTTGCTATCTTTCTTTTCTCCAATTGCAAGAAATATTCTCCAAGTGGATATAGTATATTTTTGTTTACCGGGCCATCCTATATGGCTTAACCCTTAAGCTTGCATGATTATGATTTTAAAACAGATTTTCTGTATGAGATTTAGGCTGTTGGTTGCTAATATTTTGTGAGTATCTGCCACTGTCGCTTTCTTTCATTCTGGACTCTGGAGTGTTTTTGAGATTCTAAACATCAGCTGCATTTCATGATTCTGCATCAATGATTTTGTTTGGTTTAATAGTTGATAGTAATAGCAAGAACTTAAATGACTTAATTAACTTAAACATTAACTTCATATAAATAAGTCCTACTGTTTTCTTATAGCATGTCTGAATGTCTGACAAAGAAGTTGTATAAGGTAATGGAACCGTTTCTGGTTATGTTTGGTTCATCCAACCTAGTTTTTCTTACCATAGAATTGATTCGATAAGTTTATCTCAAAACTTGTCTCATAAGTTTTGAAATGATGTTTTATTCAAAAAAAAAACCCATGCAGGAAAAATGCTCATTCGAATAAAAGCACATTCCGTTAAAAGCATATACAGATTGATTCCTCATTTTAACACGATTCTCATTTGATCTTATCATATAAATTTAGCAGCAGCCAGAAGTTAGAACTGTATTAAAATTTTGCAAATTCAAAATATTTAAACGAAATCCAGTTAATTTTGCCAGAACCAACTACACTTGTAGTCAGGTTTTGACTGTCCAGTTAGGAGTTGGAACAAAATTAATATACACTTAAAACTACAATGCTTTTTTATTCTCTAACTATTGCATTGATTCCTTACTAGTGATCCAACAGCGAAAACATTATATACTTTATTCCAAAGAATGAATACTAATTTTCTTACCTTTTTATTCCTTTTAGGGAAAGAAGTGGGGATGGAGTAAAAGAAGCAAAGAATGAGCATCTTGTTTATTTGCTTCAAATTGATCAGGTACCTGAATGTTCTTCCGTAGGGCATATCCGTAGAACAGTCTACTTTTCGAGTATGGGATTTTTGTTGTGAGTAAATCGTCAAAACTCTTCTAAGGTTCATAGTTTTATACAACTAATGAAAGTCCAATATTTTGTTGTAAAGCAACCATAATTGGCAATGATGTGGAGGGTATGTATTCTTATGTAAGGTATTAGGTAAAACTTAGGCTCAATGCAAGTAAGGCCTAATAGATTAAGTTACCATTGTACCTCTGCAAGGCTAGGTTTTGTGAAATTCTTCCATGCTCTGTTAATCAATTGCTATAGCTGCGAGTCTGCGACTATGACACCATGCCTGTTTTTTTTTTCTTTCTATTTTATGAATATGCTCCAATTACCTCATTTGAGTCATCTATCTCTCTTCAAAATACTGCCCTTCTTGCTATTTATCTGTCATAGTAAAGTTGAGACTTGAGAGGGGGTATAGGCTACTTCATCGTGGACGCACATTGAAGATTTGTTCAGACAGCCCCTGCTAAATATAAATTTTTCTCCTTTAAATTATTAAGAGTTTTCTTAGTAGAAGTGGCTATCGATACATGAAAATTTAACCAACTAAATTAATCAACATATGTTGCGTATCTTATAAATATTATATGTTTGAATGGATTACAGAGGGCTTACTTAAAGTAGTAGAGTAATGGTCTGGTTTCGACATTCTGGGTTTAATACGGAGGTTTTTTGGGATATTTCAGGTTGTGATATGTTGCTATTGAGATATCTTAATTAAACTCGGACTTCTTATACAACTATTAACTAGGCAAGCTAAGTAGATCGGAGCTTAATCCTTAAGTGCACATGATTAATGCAAATATAACACTGAATGCTAAAAACATCTTTATAACTTAGATAATATAAGCATTTCACCAACACTACTGGATCAAAGACTAGCAAGCAATCTTTCTAGGAGCAATTAACTCATTTACACATACCTACATAGTAAACTATTGAAGATAACATAGGCAAACTATCATATGTAATCAACTCTAACAGTGATGATTAAACGATGTCTCTAGTTTGAAACTGTTGTGTGAAGAGGTAGAATGCTTTCAACTCCTTGCTGTTCAGAACTCTTTTCCGCTTCTGCAACTTTCTTTGACAGCCCAAACATCTGCAATTACAAAGAAAATTTAAATTTTCAGTAAGATTAATATCAAAATGGCAAACAGAAGTAATGTATAGGATGAAAGGAATATATTAAACCTTCTTCATGGTTTTCTTAAAGCACTCCTTGTGTTCATCCATTGAAGCATGGACAAACTCGTCAATGTGGTCCTTCAAGTCCTCAAGAAAAGCCGCTTCTTCATTCTTCTTCTTCCGGCATGAAGTAGCGGCTGGGCTAGTTGCAGCAGCAAATTGTTTAGATCCAGGATTGGTCTTCTGGGATTCCATGTTAGATCTGATTTCAAAAGTTGACATTTTTAGTTCCCCATGTTGGCATATTCCACTCTTGTGCATTTTGATCTCAAACAAGACTCAGATATTTACTGCTCATCTATGAGGTGAAAAATACTACTACGTACGTCGTACGGTATGCACTCATTGTACATCACTACATCTAAAAAGAAGTGGAACACAAAACACTACAAGAGGAAAGGCATTTCAGGAATCTACCCCGTGGAATCTCTGTTCATTTGGGTGCGTTCAACAAAGTGTATGTTCTTTTATTCCCATCTCCCTCACAGAATCTGTATGTTCATGTAGTGTGTTCATCAAGCAAGCCAAATATGCCTGATTTGTCGCAATTTATAAAGTACAAGTATATGGCAGTCTGGCATACACTGCCCGCGACTAGCTGCCCAGGTAAGCCTAATAATACATTTTTGGCATATTATGTCATATAGTTTAGACTCTATAAGGTTTAAACAACAATGACTTGTTCATTATCTCTTTCAGTAACATGAAATCCAACAGTAGACAACCATCTCCACAATTGTGTACATCTAAACTATTGTTTATATGATGATATATGCTTCACTGTAAAAGATATATGCTTCCGCTACAAGTTTACCATTACATTAACTGATTAACATCCTCGAATTTTCATCCTGTAAATCTGTAATTTCCATTTGGATATGGTGATAATGAAATTATGAAAATCCCTCTTTCAAGTTTCATCTCCTCCCTGCTTCAATCCATACCACGCGTAGCTTCCATATCCAACACTCAAAGATTTGCATTCATTTCAAAAAGCCGTAAAATTATGATTGCAACATTATAGTGACACTAACCAACCTAAGGGCAAAGCCCTGAAGAGTGAAAGTAACCAAAATTCTCATTCATAACTTCCCAAATATCAAACGCGCCGCTCAATTCCCTAGATACCCCTAGATAAAAAGGGCAATGTCTTCTACAAACTTTCAGAAACACCCACAATTTTGTTTTTTTTTTCCTATGATATGCCCATAACAACTTCACAGTTCACCCCCTCATTTTCCCATGTTCAAATTTCCATATGAGCAATTGAGCATATCATTTTACAAGAATCTTCGAAATCAAGAGCGTAGCTCTAACCAACTAAGAGATCCTTCAATCGATAAACTAGAAAATAGAAATCATCCTATCTCAAATATTCAATTATTTATTTAATTGAAATATCAATTAATAATTCAATCCTCAACTCTCCTCTCTTCTTTCCTTTTGTGGGGATTTAACAAACAATCCCATGATTAAGCACTTACCATATATGGGTTTAATTTATCAAATAATTTCAGAGCATAATAATACTTTACATAATTAATTTCAAAACAGCAAATCATCGCTATCACTTAGTCTAACACTCCCTCCTACATATAAGAGTAATATAAACAGAGTACATTCATGGAATTAATTCTATGATAAATTGCTCCAACTATAAAAATCCCAGCTAAATAACAACTAAATGAATTTAATTTTGCTCATATAGAACAATCTAACATAATTTCTGTTTTCGGATTTGAGCAAAAAACATGCAAGACGAAGAAAATCATGAAACATATTAAATGAAATTGAGAAATTAATTATAGTAAAAAAAGGAGAAAATTTTACCTTTAAGAAAATTATTATGATTGAATATTATAACAAGTGTGATTTTGAAGCTGGAATATTTGGTAGTTTAATTGGAGGAAGATTAATTTGGAATGGAATTTATCGTGCTCTAGAATTGTCTTGTTGATCAAGAAAAACTGATTTTTTTTTTTTCTTTTTTGTTTTGTTTATTTATGTTCTGTTTTTTTCTGCCTGAAATTATGAAATTGGACAGTTAAACGGTTTATTTGGGTTAAGCTCATTTTAACTTTTAAGTGCTATTATGGATTTATGGTTGGATTGGATATGTTAAATAGAAAATTACATGATATTTTCGTAGATAAGTAGAAAATATTATTACCCCATTATCCCTTAAAATGCATACAAAAAAATGACTTTACCCCTAAATTTCTAACATATTACCTCAAAATGCCATTGTGATATGCAATTTTGCATGTTACAGTGCTTTATTGGTCAACCCTCGATTAGAATTGACGAGGTTGGAGGTAGTGATAGTGATGGGTTGTTAGTATGATTTGAAATCAATGTGAAATTAGCAAGTTCGGGTCAAACCTTTTGATATGATTATGTAATTGGATTGGCATGTCAAAATTTGGTTATGAAAAGGGGTTAGGGTTGAAGGAGGCAACTCGTACAATTGATAAACCATGAACTAGAGAATTAGAGATTAGACTTAATTTACAAAAGCCAACTTGAAAAAAGCGAGAGGTTAATACAAGCAAGTTGACATGACACAACTTGTTTATCAAGCGAGCCGGTTACAATTAATTGTGTTATATAATAGCCAACCCAACTCAGACTGAATATCCCTTAATCTTGAACATTAACACAAATTTATATAGCATTGACTGATGAGACATTTGATATGAGAGATATGTATCAAGATGAGCAGTTTATTGACTCATTGTTTGGAATGAGTTGATAATAATATTGGGGCAAGTAAAAAGTTGCTAAAAATATAACTAAAGATGTTAATGGTTTGATTCATACATTGACAAGCAACTGGCTTTAAGCAGAAGGAGTAGATTAATCTTGTGTAATATGTAGTAGTATGTACGAAAACTCCCTTGCTTCAAACAAACTTCAGTGCTCGGATATGAAACTGGTATAATGATATACGAGTTGTTTTTTCATACCAAGTTTGTGCACCATACCAGGACATAAAATACACTACATAGATCCTCTTCAATGACACGTAACTTTTTCTGTACTTTCGATTCACTTCAATGAGAAATAGCATAGCATCCTCGCATCCTCCCTTCGCAATTAGATTATTATAAGAGTATAAACATAAGCAACACTATTGTTTTCAAAGACCTAACAGGCTAGCAAGCAACCTTTTTTAGAACAACAAATCCGTCAATAATATGTAATTCAATCTACTAAAGCTGGCATATGAAAATGATCATCGTTGGTGGGTGATTCAGAAACTCCAAAAACTATGATCATAACACGGTCTTGCTAATTCGAAACTGTTGTCTGAAGAGGCAGAATGCTTTCAACTTCTTGCTGTTCAGACTTCTTTTCCTTTTCCTTTTCTGCAACTATCTTCGACAACCCAAACATCTGCAATTACCAGGAAAACTTACATGTTCAGAAATCAGAAATAACAAATGACCTTGATTAACAGTAGTAACAGACAATAGAAGAAAGGCCGAAAAGGATAATTAAACCTTCTTCACGGTTTTCTTAAAGCACTCCTTGTGTTCATCCATTGAAGCGTGCACAAACTCATCAATGTGGTCCTTCAAATCCTCAAGGAAAGCCGCTTCATCTTTCTTCTTTACGCGACATGAAGTAGTAGCTGGACTAGCAGGCGCATCAGCAGTTTGTTTTAATTCAGGATTGCTCTTCTGGGATTCCATGTTTGATCTAACTTCACAAGTTGACAATTATTTATTATTACAACCCCATATTCCCACACTATTGCATTTTGCTCAAATAACAAAATTCGAATATTCATGTATGAAGTGAAAAATACTGTGGAGTACTACACTTAGTGTTCACATTGTGTTTTTCCAATGATGGTTTTTCAAATCAACATACAAACCCAATTTGCAGTGCTCTTACAAGAGCTAAGTGTTCAATAGTTCGGTTCAAACGATTAAAGTGTGTTGTTTGGGTTTAGAATAATTAAAACCCGCATCTTATGTTTGTTTTAAAAAATTGCATTAGAACAACTCGTACCTCAAACCACAAGGTATCGGGTTTGGCTAATACCACCACTAGGACTACTCCCGAGTTTATGTAACCAAACAAACACCTAGTATTCGAAAAAAGTTTCAAACTCATACCATCTTGATTATCTAGACCTCAACTCAATTGTCTAATATATATTTAAATTTCAATTATCAATTTATCCAATCAACTGCAAGTGCACAAGTATGAATTAATCGCTCAATTGCACACTAATTGTTTGATAAAATGCCACATTCAAATATTCAAGCAAAAACTGAAAATTATATACTTCGTATATTTTTTAATCACATAAAATCAATTAACATAGTAAATTAAACAAGAATAACAAAATTAAGACGATGATTATAATAAAATTGAAAAAAAACAAAAAAAAAAAAAGAAAAATTACCTGAAAGAGAAGAGATGGCGAATTATGAATTTGAAGCTACAGTAATAACAGTAAATTGTAGTTGAAGGGTTTGAGAATGAATTTGGAATTTATTTAATTGCGCTATACTCTTTAGTCGTCTTGTTGTGCAAGAAATAACCGATTTTGCCATTTTTGGCAATTGACCTTTTCTTTTTTTTTTTTTTTTTTTTTTTTGAA
>PYUH01004012.1:19730-53789 GCA_016808085.1 Suaeda aralocaspica
AAAAAAAAAAAGAAAAAAAAATTCTGAGAAATTAAACAGTATAGTTGAAAAAGTTCCCCCTTATTTTTCGTCATTCTGAAACCCTAATATCACCGTTTTCCGGCGACTTTTCTCCTTAAATTCTCTCTCCTCTTCTCGGAAATTAGGGTTTTGAACTCGTCTTCTGATCTTGTGGTTAGTCTCTCGTTTAATCGATAGTTTAATTAAGTTTTGATTTTGATGGAAGTTTTTGTCGTCGATTTATTTATTTTATTTATTTTCTTGTAATTTTCATTGATTTTATTCGCAAGTTTAGCATTTTGATGATTTGAATTTGTTGCGTTTGATTTCAATTTTTTTTGGTGGTATTTAATAATTTTTTTTGGTGATATGTATGTGTTTGTATTTGTATTTGCTTTATTTCAATTAGAAATATGATTCTGTTATTTCAGTTCATGAGATAATGAATTGAACTTTAAATATATTATGAGAGTGAAATATTGAATTATTAATTTTCCTTTTAGATTGTTGGGAATTTTAATTTGATTTAATGGTTTAAAATATTTTAGTGTTCTTGAAAATTTCATTTAGTAAATGTGTAAAATAGAGCTTTCTATAATTTTTTTGTTAAAGACTGATGAATTATTAATTTTTTTTAAATTAAATGCCTCATGTATAGCCTTTTTTTTGTCAATAAAAAAGATTTCCTGTTTTTTTCAGATAAATTAGATTAAATTAAATCAAATCTTTTTTTAACCTTCAATCATTATTGACTTGATATTGAGCTTTTGTTAGTAATTACAATTTGTGAGCAATAGATCTTTAGTTAGTTTTATTGGAAATTTAAAAAGTTAGTGACTTTTATGTAGTTTTGCCATCAATTTGCTCTCAACTTTTTTGCTATGTTTTGGACTCTTGGATTAAGAAACGTGTAAGTTAAGATCTTGTGTAGATCAATTAAGTTACTCATACCCCAGCAGTACATGTCCAAGTGTTTGATTCAGCGATTTTTATGAAACTTTTCTGCGATTTTGGCCTCTATATATAATGTGAAAATCCCCCTGTTGAGCATTTGAGAAGGATAGTTGGGGTAAAATGAAGAACCCAAATAGCATAGAGTAGTGCAGCAGGCCAGCGTGTATGTGTAGGAGTTACCTAATTTGCAAGCATGAGATTGGTATGGCTTTGCAATTTTCTATCTAATTTGTAAATAGGGCCAATTTTTACCGATTCGCTAGTATACTTTGCCTTTTTAAGTTTGTGGTTTGTAGGAGGTGGGGGAGAACTTGGTAACATTGAGTTTTTGTGTAGGCGATGTGCACATGAGTTCTTGTAGACTATTGCGAACATGTTGTTCTAGTGTACGATAGTGCAACATGTAGTTCTAGTACAGCTTTGCAGATCACTTTGCCAATTTTTTTTCACTTTCGATGAAGATGAGTTGTGTGGATATATGGTTTTAGGAGTAAATTGTTAGGTTTCATTCTTGAGCCATCATCGTGCAAGTTCTAATGTGCAATTATGCACACAATAATGTCTAAAGCCGGTTCCTGTTAAAAAATAATTTCTGAATTTGAAAGGTATAAAAGTATGTGTTGTGCAATCTACAATTAGCCAAGTTTTATATGATTGATGTAGAAGTGAAGCATGAGAGTGGGAAGCGTTTTCGTGACAATGCTGATCATTAGTTTGTTACTACATCTGAAATTATGAAGTACACGAGTTTTTGAGTTAACCTTGAATGCTGAGCCTTTTATCTTTATTGATGAGGACCTATGAGGACTCATGTCAGGCATTGTTGTCTTCCCTTTTCTGTTGATACTAATTGCATTTGGAAGATTCTTTTTTTTTTTTTTGTGTTATTCCATCTATGAAACTATGTGGCTTCTCTGAATATGTATGTTATTACTTATAGATTGCATGATGGAACCAATGGACATAGTTGGCAAGGCAAAAGAAGATGCCTCACTACCAAAAGGTAAACCCTCTGCTTTTGAGAAATAGAGAAATAGTGAAGTGCTGATCTTATTTTATTTATTTTATTTTAGTCACTCTCTAAATGAACTTCCAAGCTAAATTATAAGAATTTATAACCATAATCATGTTAGTGAGTGCAAGTATTATTTTCAAGGAACCTGTCATATCCGTTTGATATGAAGTGATTGTGATTGGACAAATGAAAACCCATTGATAACGATATTTGGATGTGTTTAACTCTTTATCGTGATGAATTTTCAAGCATGCTTTTCAGGCGTACTAAAACCTTTTGGGGATGCCCTGCTAACCACTATCATCTATAAAAGAGTTTGTTTAATGCTCAGTCGCTCACTGCCATTTTCTTGAGTACTTTTTTTTTTCTTCTAATTTTATTGTTCTTATTTGCTTAATCCATATTTGAAGTTAGGGTAGTCTTAACTTCCATACCTTGATTGTTTCACAAAAATCTTTCTTTCAAGTCAAACTAGTTTGGTTCTGAAGAAACTTGGTCAATGTTCCATTTCTATGCCTTGATTTTGATACATCTTTTGACATTATTCCAGCCACAATGACTAAAATCATAAAGGAGATGTTGCCTCCAGATGTTCGTGTTGCTAGAGATGCTCAAGATTTATTAATTGAATGTTGTGTTGGTGAGTATCCGCTATTTTATTTTCAAGATAAATAATTTATGCTTTATGCCTTTACGGTGTAGATTATGTGTCATGATCAAAATTTGTCTTCTGTCATATCTATAGTTATTATTATTGTGTCAGTCTTTTGCTAGTTAATATAGGATACTTTGTTTGTGTTTGAACTTTGAATTGTGTTCCACTATGTTAGTGTATAATTGTAGACTGTAGAGAGAAGCCCTTCTTTAGCAACACCTGGGATTAATGGATCAGTATTGTGGGGTGTGTGTGTGTGTGTTTTAAGTTTTTTATAATTTGTCTCATTACTTCTAATATCTAATTATGCCAGAGTTTATAAATCTTGTTTCGTCGGAATCAAATGAAGTTTGCAATAGAGAAGAAAAACGAACAATTGCACCAGAGCATGTTCTCAAGGCTTTGGAGGTATTTGTTTCATTCTACACTATTAACTCCCTCTGCTTTGATTGTGCTATTTGTGAATTAATAGTGGTGTGTTTGAGGCCCTTCCATCCATTGTTGGAAGTACGTTTTTTTTTTCAGTTGGGTTTTGGATTCCAGTGTTGCAGGTTTGTTTTGGTATGAATTTATCATGTAATTCCGAATATATGGACTTAAGCTTGGACTATAATTGGTCTTTGTATCCTTAATCAAGGACTTGGGATTGTATCCCTGGCTTTTTCTGTGCTTTGAAATTTATGATTAGGTGGTATAGATGAATGGATATTGCAATTTCATGAGAAAAAAAGTAGTTCTGGTAGTAAATAAGCCTTGCAATTAGAAATGGCACTGCTTGTCTTATGTTTCTGAACATTAAACACCCTTTTGTGGGCTATGATGCTGATTGCCATAGAACCCTTGGAAGCTGTTGAAGGGTGGATACAGGGCTTTCTAATACTATAGCTTGTACAAAGGTGATATGAAATTTTGGTGTTACTTTGACCAGTTTGACCTTAGTGATTTGGTGGTCTATGTAGGTTTGAAGGCAGCTAGGGATCATTATACTGTTTTTATCAATTTTGTATTTCCATAGGATTATGATTTTCCTGACAATGATTAACCTTTAATCCTTAGCTCATGTACCAAGAGAATGCCTGTTTGATTTTTCAGAAAGCCCTGAGATTCTGTTGAAGTGTGGATAGCTGGATATGGGGCTTTCATAATATATGTATAGCTTGTACAAAGGTGATATGAAATTTTGGTGATACTTTTGGCCATAGTGATTTGGTGATCTATATACTATTGTAGGTAGCTAGTGATCATTAGGCAACTAGGTATCATTACACTGTTTGGTTTTTCCCCGTGTATTATGTTTATCCGGACAACGGAGAACTTTGTACCAAGAGAATGCCAGTTTGTTTTGGCTAATCATGCTGCCTTGGTCATTCACTCGTTCTTCTGATTATTCTGAAAAGTTCGAATTTTGACAAATTTATTTTGTTGAAAGATGTCAAAGAATGCTGATATGCTGGTCTAAGTTAGTCTTTGAGGGTGTGGAGTTTCGTAGTTCTTCTGACTTCCGCTCTTGTTCCACACTTCCACAGTACTCGCATACAGTAGATCTGATAGAACATATGTATATTGGCTAAATGGCTACCATTTGTATATGCTCTGGTAGTTCTCATTGTGAAAGTTGGTTGAATTTTTCTGAGGAAAGCAAGTGTAACTCTGTACAGTGTTAGCATTGATTATGGTGCCTTGTTAAATTTTAAATCTTTGTTTTGGAGATTTCCTGATCTGATGTTGTCTTCCTTTAGGTGCTTGGTTTTGGGGAGTACATTGAAGATGTTTATGCTGCATACGAACAACATAAAGTGGAGACGATGGTAAACCCCTTTTTTGCAAATCATTATTTTAAACTTTGAAGCCTGATGAGGCTTCTTATCTTCTCATGCTATTTGTTTATGCCATGTTGTCTTCTTCTCTCAGCAAGATGGAGTTCGAGGTGGTGGTGGCAGTGCTAAGTGGGGCAATGCTGCCGAGATGACCGAGGAAGAAGCTGCTGCCGAGCAGCAGAGAATGTTTGCAGAGGCTCGTGCAAGAATGAATGGGGGCGCACCTCTTGCTAAACAACCAGATACCGACCCTTCTCCTCAAAGCTAACTTTTAGGATCCTAGATCTTTGTTTTCTTTGGATCATAGGCAAAATCAGTTAAGCACTCAATTAACCTCTTCTGTGAACCTAGCCTCATATTTTCTTGTACAAAGCATTGAGGCAAGAGCTCTGGCCTGTGTTAAAAGCACTTTATAAATTTGTATCTCACCAATTGTCCTGTTCATAAATGAATGTAATTAGTGAGAGCATTTCACCTCCTTGGTGGTCAGATGCTCTTTAGAGGGTAAATATTGTTATCGATGGAGAATTTCTTCCGGTAGGTATTTCCTAGAAGAGAGTGACTGTTACACTGCCCTCTTTTCTAGTCATTAGTGAAAACCAGTTGTATTGATGGTTGTAGTTGAGCCACAAAACATGTAAAATTATTCTTTTTTTCCTATTTTATTTTCAGGAATGCCGTGCATTGAATGCCGGGAGAAGTTTATGTTAGATGTGTTTTGAAATCCCAAATGTATACAGACCAGTTAACTTGTCAGAATTTCTGGATGCAAGTAGGCAACCTGTCTCTTCAGGTGGTTTGGGGAGAGGGGATTATCTTTCATTATGTTATTTAATATTAAGTGTTCCAAAATGTACATCGACAGGTGACACAAACCTATACACAATGTGATAGCATGAAATGACTTGTAATTTACAGCGATGCCAAGCTTTGTAAGTAACAAAATGTTTTTTTTTTTTTTTTTCGTTTTTTATTTACAGAGTACAGCATGAAGTTCAATAGGGATCTCTAGGCACATTAGCCATAGAATATGCCCATAGAACTTGGTACAAACATAAACCAAAAGAACACAAATGACAATAATAAAACAACTACAAATGGAGGGAGGCCTTGAATTGTTGGACTTGTGCCATCCTTGGTCAACCCTCTGGGCAAGTGACAACCCGAGCTGATATTGTTGCACAAAGGTCTTGCAACCAAAAAGATTTGAAGTCTGAAAGCCAAAGAGAAGGAACTGGACACCATGGTTGTGAACACAATGACACCATTCCCAATGGCCTAAAGCCAAAGCAAACACTTTAGATTATCGGCTCAAAACAACATGAGAAACATCTAAATGTGATTGAGTTCCAAACTAAAAGGCTAATCGTGGATAGCTATGAACTCCCAAGCTCAAGATTTGGGGAGCCTCCTTCGAACAAGTGCAAAGATGACAAGCGTCAAAGCAAAACTAACCAACCAGAGCATTTACATTATAAGTATTTACATTATAAGTACTCCCAAGAATCACCAACTTTTAGAGACAACACAAACCACAACTTAAAGTTCCTAAATTTGCTCCCAACACACACGAAAACAATTTTTTAAAATACAAAGGACATGAAACATGGCCTCACTTTTAGAAGACACCAAAAATTCAGATCTAAACCTTGAAAATTCTATGAAGATAAAATCAAAGAGACTAAAGCCAACATCCAAAGGATACGCTTTCAGCTAAAAAGTTGTAATTCTGTTGTAGGAACTAAGCGATCTTTTCCATTGGTTAGTGTGATATTGCCAATACTTAAACTATCATGTTCTGTACACTTTTTTCGAAATTTACATACTCAATGTAGGTATATGTTGTGCAACACAATCTGAAAGTTTTATCCTCAATTCACAGCCTGAATTTGTAAGATGGACAGCATCATTGCAAAATTGTCAATACATGTCAGTCCTATTGGAGCACTTCAGTCTTTCAAAAATATAGTCTGACGCTCTTGGTACAAACCATGTATTAGTCACCAAAATTTGGCTGCTCTGATTCTGCAGCCATCATGTTTGAGGCAGAATTCGCTAATGGTCCTTGGTAACAAGCAGAACCAGCAGCAGCTTTACAGTGTCATTGAGTCATGTTACTCTTCAAGTGAGACATCTGCATTGCCAGCAATTTGCATTTGTCCTGTCTTTGTACTGGAATTTCCACACTTCCAATAAACCTACATCACCACCATGACTATGCATCATGATAGGTTGGGCTGAACAAAGATTCGACATATAATCCAAAAGATAGTGCAACAGTGAACAGTGGACACGAGAACACCCTCTAATATAAAGTAGATTTCTGAAACGGAGGACTATAAAATAATTTGTAAACCTTTTCCTCTGAATCATTGTGTGGGACAGTTTAATAGATGTAGTGCGAGACTATGTCCTTGAGAACATGCACTAATACAGAGACCACACAGTATTGCAAATTGCTAGGCAGGGCCGGAGGACCCTGAATATCATGGTATTGTGTGATGGATAATAAAGCAAATGATTTACAGTAGCTACTTAATTCTAGATAGGTCGTAATGACGTCAACGTCGTCAAGTACCCGGCCAATCAATAAAATAACATGCTCTTTCAACAAATTATCAGCACTCCTTCCTTTTTTCTCTTACAATTTTCATCATGCACCAGTTATTAATATATATAGGACAATATGATGTTAACATATAACAATATGAAACTTTTTTCTATTCATGTGTAAAGTGGGGGCAGCAATCAGAAAACAATAAATTTTGCTGCTGTAACTTGTGTTTACCTTAATGGTTCTTGAATAGAAAGACGCTCCGCTAAATGTCAAAGCCCTTTCAGCAGCTACCTTGCTTTGGAAAGTAATGTAAGCAGACCTAAGCATAGAACTTTGTTTAGTACTATAGTGTGGAGCATCACATCCTATTTTCAAACAGATGAAATTTATAGGCAATAAAGGAATATGATAATCTACCTTTCTTTTGCTGAACCCGTGCAATCAGTTAACATAACAACATGTACTACAGCACCACACTTCTGGAAGAACCTACGTAAAGCTTCTTTTGTTGCCTTGACATGCACCTACAGATTTATCAGCAAGTGACATTAGCAATCATTGGATAAGGCTGCTCACAGAGCAGCATGAGTAACCCAACCTTTAAACGAAAAACTAGATATAAAAGTAGAGGAAAGTAGGAAACTATTTCTTTCAACTAAAGAAGAGCTGATAGCAATGGGAAAATGAAATTTACTTCAAATTATAACATAGTTCTATGGGATCATATTCCCATCCATGTGAGCAATCCCTCACAGCCACAGGGATAATGGACCCCAACCTTCTGACGCTAAAGCTTCAAAATGTTTTTGCAGCAGATTTACGAACAAGTATGAACTCAAAAATTATAGAGCAATTCTCGAAAACTTCCATTCAACAAATAAGAAAAAAACCTATTAATTTCCCTATCATTAAACAAATTCACTACATTCATATGCAATGCAACTATAAACTGCTAATGAAAGTTAAAAACAGCAGTTAATCCTACAACTGAGAATTTCTCTACTGAAGATAAATGCAATAAGAACAATTAATTATTAAATAGCCGAAATGAACCAATCACATGAGACTTCTTGTAATTAAATATAAGGGATGTTATGCTTTTACATTAGTCACAAGTACTGTTCTTGATTCATCCCCTGTTGGCTTTATCACACCTGCAAAAGCAGGAGTTATCAAATTTGCTAGGCCATGACAAGCCTTTGATGCAAAACAAGACAGTAGCATGCAAAGGAAAGCATTGACATTATAAGAGTATGAAGTCTATCATTACTGATTATACAGTCCAAAGATGCTAGCAGAAAATGTTAAATCGGCAGGGAACTTTGGTATTATATCTTCAAAAGAAAATGAAACCAGTTCAGAAATAACACAAGACAGTTCAGAAGTACAATAATATGACTGTGCAGCATCTAGATTTTGATTTTGATGGAAAAAATAGCTTCAAAACACAGAAACTACCAAGACCAAAATTTTCAGTGCTTCAGAAACGGGGACACTCGGAAATACCTAGGAAACTCTTTGGAAACGTTTCCAATACTTCATTTAAAAATCGGAAACGTTTCTCATATGAGGAAAAAATAGCTTTGAAACAAGGAAACTTCTAGGACCAAGATATTTGGTGTTTCAGAAGCTCACAATCGGAAACACCTAGAAAACTCTTTGGAAACGATTCTTGAACTCATTTAAAAATCAAAAACGTTTCTCATATGAGGAAACTGTATGTGATGTTAATAAAGTGTTTCGAAAAATTTGTGACTTATATACAAGCATTTTTCCTTGTGTCTTGAGTTGAGTATTCGACTTACAATCCTCTCATGACTCAACTAACGTGCCCAAGCTACAAAGTATTCCTGATTCCTCCAAAACCTCGAAAATGTTATTTCTTGTAACCCCCGATATTGTGTTATTAGCTTTCTAGCCTTCAATTTTTTCTTCTAGAAGGCCTTCCTGGGATCTATCTCGTTTTCTTCCCAAATTGCACCTACTTGCTTCTAGTAACCTTGTGGTGGCCCACGATCGTTTTTAACCTCTAAAAACTTGTTATATTTTCTCTTTAAAGGATTCCCGAAAAAGGGCACACTAATCTTTTTCTTTATTCTGAGAATTTCATATGACCTTTCAAACCTTGACAAATTGTCCAAGGACACCCGTTTTACCTAGGGGCACCATGTAAAAGTATTGGCATTTTTTTTTTCCGAGACCCCAAAATTTCCAAAAATAGTGAATTATAGCCTTGCTATCCTGAGCTCCATCTTGTTTTCACCATGTATTTTTCCCTACGTGTTGTTGGTAACCCCATAATGCCCTACACTCAAATTTAGACTCTAAAAATTTGTTGTTTTCCCTCTTTAGACAACTTCCAAAAAAAGGCATACTTGTCTTTTCGCTTTCCTAGGAATCATCTTAGGACCTTTCAAACCCCAAACAGCTTCTCCAGGGGCCTCTTTTGAACATAGGAGTGCATTATAAAATTTTTGGCATTTTTTTCTAGGAACCCTGAACACTCGAAAAGTACAAATAATAGCTTTCATTTTCAGCTTCCAGAGGGCTATCCCAAGCTCCATCTCGTGTTCGCCCTATATTTTTTCCACGTGTTGTAGTTAACCTCAATATGTTTCACAATTAAATTTCAGCCTTTAAAAACTTGTCATCTTCCCTCTTTAGACAGTTTTTGAAGAAGGGCATGCTTGTCTTTTTGCTCTCTCGAGACTTATCTTATGACCTTTGAAACCCTAAAGAGTTTCTTAGGGCCCTCTTTTGTCCATAGGAGCACATTATAAAATTTTCGGCAATTTTTTCCCACGTACTCGAAACCCTGAAAAGTGTGAATTATAGCTTTCGTTTTTGGCTTTTGGAGAGCTGCTGTGAGCTCCATAGTGATTTGACCTTGTATTTCTCCCACACTTTGTAGGTGACCCTATGACGCCCTAGTGCCCCATGTTCAATTTTCGCATCTAAGCTAGTTATCTTCCCTCTTTGAACAGTTTCCAAAAGAGGGCATGGTTGTCTTTTCACTTTCTCGGGACTCATCTTATAGGGGTGAAAGTTCGGTATACGGTTTGGATTATGACCCCAACCGAATCAATCAATCAGAGCCTTAGTCCCAAAATTAGGGTCGGCTAAATTAACCAAAATTTATCATTGCATGTGGTCATCCACATAAATAGTTTCGGTTTCCATTTTTTCAATCCAAATCCAATCTAAATTGAACCATATCTCTAACATGGAAACCAAATCCAAACCATCAACCGAAAAAATTTAAAACCAATTTTTGTATTCAGGTTTTTCTAAGCAGAATTTATAATCCATTAATTCTAATTATAAAATAGCAAGATCTAATAAAGAAAATAGCTAATATATTCAACAAATTCAACTCTTACAATTTTTAAAATCAAATTTTAAAATAATACCCAAGCAATTTGAAATACTGCAAAACATTTTAGGGTGAGGAAGCAATTTTTGGGACAAAATAGAGGTAGAAAAAGAAAGAGTAAAGAGATAGAGAAAGTGAGGGATTTAGAAAGGAGAGAGTCAAAGTGAGACTTGAGAGAGAGGAAGAAGGGGGCGAATGAGAAGAAAACAAAAAAAGAATTAGGGTTGTAAAAATACATAAACTAATGTATATGAGGTATATTATGGACTTTAAAGTTGGGCCTACTTTAAAAGTTAAAACCATATTTCGGTTTGGTTCGATTTTGTTGGTTTTAAGAGACCCTAAACTGGCTCGAAATTAAACTCCTAAAAAGACCGAACCAAATTAATATTTTGGTTCAATTTTTTTTCGGTTTTTAAACGAATTACTTTCACCCCTACGTCTTACGACCTTTTGAACCTTGAAGAGTTGCTTGGGAAGTTGGGAGCCCTCTTTTGACCATAGGAGAGCATTGTAAAATTTCGGCAATAATTTTTTTTAGGTTCCTATAACCCCAGAAAAGTGTAAATTAAAGCATTTGTTTTCGGCTTCAAGAAGGCTGTCTCAAGCTCCATCTTGTTTTCATCTTTTTTTTTACCACACATCTTAGGTGATTGTAGGATGCTTGATGTGAGTCTTACAAGAATTTTTATGAGTGTTATTTTCCTTTATTGGAGAAAATTTTAAAGTAAGGACACAAATACATAATAATGCAAAGATACCATTTAAAATGCTCAAGTGCTGAGCCCTAAGCAAAAACACTAAAAATACACTCTTAATACAAACTCATTTTCACCTCAAGAATAGGCGTTCTCTGTTTTGAGGTTTTCTTTATTCTTAAATTGTTCCTAAACACAATTTATGTTAGTTTGCTTTCACTATTTTCAACACTAAGGTCGATAAACATGGCGATGAATTTGTTGTTGAAGTGTAGTTAGTGTTTTAAACAAGATCAATTTTTTATTTGTTATACTCAGTATGTTTATGTGTAAGATATTTTTGTCTTTGTTTACATTTTTTTAAAATTGTTTATTTTCCTATATATTTCCCCATTTCCTTGTTTTTGGGAATTCGCACTTCCTTGTTTCCGAAACATTTCCGTTTCGGAAAACTCTAGCTGTTTTCGTGCTATATAGTAAAATAGAAAGTTAATAGGACAATAGAAACTTTTGATTTAAACAGGTTAAACAGCGCCTATGATATGCATAAATACTAATTAAGATAAGGTGAGAAAACTGATTGAAAATGTTGTGCATTAAGTTAAACATGAAATCCATAGGCTAATATATTATTTACCCCAAAAAAAAAAATTTAGGCAGGTTGTGCAATAACCACAACATTATGCAATAATATAAAAATGTCAATTCAGCAAGCATCTTTTACCAGGATTTGTTGGCAAGTTCGCACTTTCATCTTTCTCCATCAATATTTTCTTCGTTTGCAACTTAACCATCTCTTTCTCGATCTCACACGACCGTAATTTCACATCATTCACTTGCTGCAGAGAAATCACGGTTAGAACTGCAGGGTGAGGATTAAACCATAACAGAGTGATATAGTTAAAATGTCAAGGGTGAACGGAACCAATGGAGCAACTTAAATGAAGACAACATCTTTCTATACCTTATACTAAAGCAAAAGTCACTGTGTCCCTCCAAATTTTCCTGCAAAATTAATAAGATCTCTTTTTTCCAGCCGTTTAGTTTCATTGGAAACTCATCATGTATTCCTCCTTTAAATTTACCTGTTCTCTAACTTCCATCTTTAAATCTGCCTTGTTCTCATTTTTCTTTTGGGGACCTATTAATTCTCAATTTATTGCCCTCATTTCCTTTCTAAAAAAAAAATTATTGCCTTCATTTATCTTAAAAATTATGTATTCGTCAACTAAAACATTAGAAACATAAAAATTAATTTAAAATACATAAACAACTCATTTTTAGGAGAAAGGGTATTAGACAAGGACTACAGACAGAAAATCTCTGATATTACCTCTGATATCTTATTGGATTGAAAAGCCTTTTCTAATGGGTTATCTGCTCTCCTCTCCATTGTGATTCCAGCATCAGTGTGGCCAACACTCTCACCAAACCGCCTCTTTCTTCTTATCATTGTACCCGTACATGGAGCCTCCTCACAATCTGCCGTAGCAACATGTTTCTGCTTCATGACGTCACCAATTTTGAGAGCACCATCTTTCTGAGCAATCTGATGAACTTGTCCCAGCCTTCTGCTACCTTCGACTCCAGGTAGGGTAGGCAGAGTCCTTTCTTTAATGTGCTGATTCTTGTCCATTACATGAAATCCAGCACTCCGGCTTCTGGATGGTACATCATGCTTTGGTTCCCCCAATCTATCCCAAACACTTTGTCGTGGCTTCTTGGTATGAGAAGACAGTGCTACTGACGGTGAATAAAACTTTCTTTTCAAAGAACTTCCTGCATTTTGTTTCAACAAAGATACTATGACCAATTGTTACCACAAAGTACAAACATAAAACAATTCAATAAAAAATCTTTCAAACTTTATGCACATGAATTTCAAATAACTGCATCAGCAAGAACACCAAAATCCTTGCTGCAAATGCACCTTTTTCTTACCTGACTGCCTACTGAAATCAGAAAAATGTGTTTCAGAATCAGGAATAATCTCTGGATCCCTCCCTGAAATACTATCAGGATTCTTATCTGACAGATTAGTACAGTGTGACAATTTTGCTACAGAAGCAGAGCCATGTACTGATGCAGAGCCTTTCTGTGCCATAGTAACAGTCGGAAAGACAAATCAGTAAAATAAAAAGAAAGCTTGATCAAATAACTGATCATCAAAAACTACCAGTTTGTAATTGATGGAAGATCAAATTTCTCGTTGTTTCTACCTTATTAAAGGCATCTTCATTTTCAGCTGGACACGTTATAATTGATGACAGCACTTTTCTTACAGAACCAAAATTAGCAACTTCTGTTTGGGAGTCATTAGAATGAAAGAAGCTTTTTCTCTTCTCTTTTAGAGAGTGAGGATGATGATTCTTAGGCGGTTCCATATCATCAGATTTACAAGCTTGCCTCAATGAAGAGATTTTTTCACATTCACCCTGTTGATAGGAATTATCTTAAAACCTTTCCAAAGAAGTACACTCACTAATTCACTATAAAGATATGTAAAGAAGTTATTATACCATAAAGTTGGCAAAGTCACTATTTTCTTGACTCTGACAGTTTTTAGATGTCCCACTTAAGTTAGTTTTATCCTTTCGACTTGATTCTGGAACAATTAGCTGGGTCTCATGCTTCAGGAGATACTTCCAAAGCCTATAATATTGAACCAAATTTCAGAATTCTTGACTGTAGCATTGATGATCAAGCACAAGTATGACTCATCACTTAGAAGTACACGATACAGTACTGTCTGTAGTGCATTTTGTAGTCACAAAATCATCAGGACATTCAAGTGCCAAAATTTTCAGTCGTTGAACAATTAGCGCAACCAGCAAATTTTCTCAAGCCACCAAAAAAATTCGCTCTTGATGCCAACACAATTTTTTTTTTTGCAATTTTGCCAAATTTTATGTTTCCCATGGCTTTAATTCACCATAAAGCAAGTGCACAACAGTTCCTGAGAAGTACATTTGATTTAGAGACAAGTTTTACTGGGCAGTGGTCCAATAGTGGATCAAACAGTACTCACCAGGATATAAATTCTCGAGCCCTTTCCCCAAGAAACGCATCCAAATCATCTCGTACCTGGTTCTGGTTTTTACCATTGCATATCAAAACTGTAATGTACTCCTGTGAAAAAGTAAGGAAAGAAAGCTAGTTTAGAAATAAGACTACCTGGTCCCAATGAACTTCAATAGTATAAAAATGTTAAAGCACTTGTTCAATGATGGCCTTAAATACAAAGTAACAATATTATTCAATGGCTAGTTCAGAACTTCAGAACTTCACATTCTTAAAGCTGAAAACATTCTAATCAATGATCACTAAATATTTATTGTTTCAAAAATGACGGAAGTAAAGCGAACATCTGTTTTTAAAAAGGACAAAACCACTCAATTCCAAAGTTCACAACTTATTTACAAATTTGAAAAGGCTGATAATTCATCTCCCCAGCACTACAACAGATGACACAGAATCCATCATTGCCCTATATGTATTCCATTAGCTAAGGCAGTTTCTGGACAGTAAATGATCCACATAAATACATAATCAATAGAATTCATACTTTCATAGTCATTGTTCTGCTCATTACATATACAAACAAGCAGACAGAAATCAAGGTGACAGCATGGGTGCATGCTTAGGAAGAATTCACATTTTGAAGACAAATGCTAAAGATGAAAAATAAAAAAAAAAATAATAATAGAACTCATACCCTACTTAGTGGAATAACTCTAGGCTAAGGATCCAGCTCTACCAGGCTTTCACCAGTTGATTTATGAGTTAACGACTCGAAAACATTAAGGACATCCTATTAGTGTAAAAAAAAAAAAATCCAGCTCACCACCGGACAACACAATTTAAAACTAATAAGGAAAGAAGAGTGGAAAATCCAGAACAACCATACACAAAGCTAAGATTCTCATAGCCACACTGGCAATTGACAGATTCCTTGAACAGCTACTGAAAAATAGGGGCAATTAGGGCGAAGAGCTAGTATACAGAACAGAACCCTGTACCCATACAACAATGAGGCTCTCTGGTTAATTTGACAGGTAAGCTATACCAATTACCATTTACCATGATGCTTCCATATAAGATGGATATATTAAACCTTAAGTATGCACTTCTGTTCATTTATTCGCTCATTTTGCAATTCTACTCCAATAGGTTACCATAGTCCATAGATGTGGAAGATCAGACTATCAGAGTCAGAAAGAAATTCTAGGTGGCTTGTCTCATACATTGCAACCTCAACACAACGCCAATGCAAAAACAACTGTCTCTTCCTAAGAGAAAAAACAATCCTAAATGATGTGCTTACACCTCGAAAACATCTTAATTCCATAATCAACACTGCCAATGCCAATGTGATACAATTCTCCCACCGTAATCTTCACCCTAAAGTCTGGTATGATACTCAATAGAACGATCCTCTCTCCACGCTTACCCCACATTAAATTACACTCAATCTTACGCAAATAACTCTCTAAAGAACAATTTTCGGAACTAGACCGTACATTACTTATTTACTTTTCTTTATATCCCAATTCAAGCATATATAATGAAGAACACATCAATCAACTTCAAGACAATAAAATCATCATAAAGCCAATACACCGGTACACTCCTAACCGTCGACACGTACCTTAAATTCAATTAAGCACCAAGCTACAATTGCTAAAAGCAACAAAATCACAGAATTACACAATCATACAACATTTATCAAACAATGCAGTCATTTCAAAACATTCTTTTCACTTCAATCAACAACAAATTCCAGAATTACGTCTCAAAACACACAAGAAACATTCGAAATCATCAATTTGGTAACAGTTATTCCATCAAAAAACCTTCAAAACACTTCACAAATTACTTCTTCATTTAATCACTTAATTCAATTAGAAAACAACAATTACGCGAAAAAATTACGACATTCAACCAACAATAAACAACAATTACAGTTGCAAGAGGAATGAAACTCCATAACCAAAAGCTTCAATTTCTTGCAAAACAGAGAAAAACACAACAATCAAGAACCCTAACAAACTAAAAATCACAAAAAAAAGAAAAAGAACGAAGAGAGAGAAAGAGAAAGATTACAGCGAGATAATCGTCGGAGACATCAGGGTAGAAGAGAGAGAGGCGATGAGAAATGAGGGATTTGAGTTCAGAACCAAATTTTGATTTTCGAGCTAACTTGAATGGTTTTGGAGGTTGCGAAAATATTTCCTCCATTTTTTATGATGATGATGTTGTTGTTTTCTTACTGTAATGTTTGAAGTTTGAAAATGGTGGAATATGAAGAGAAGTGAGTAGTGAGTAATCAGGGTGCATGGAGATGGAGGTGGCAAGTTGAGAACTATACTTATAATTTTTGGCTAGACAACTTGTGAGCTACTCGATCAAAATTTAGTCAACGAATTCGATGTATGACTCAATTTGGATGGGCTTGACTCGAGTTCGAACTTTGGACAAGGGTTGTTGAGTTGAGCAAGTTACTATCTGACTTGAAAGTTTGCGAGAAACTCCCTGTTAAAATTCTAAACTTATATTTAACTATTCTGTTCCTTTTTTATCGATAAGTTTGACTTGTACATATTCTTTGACTTTAAATAAAAAATTTTACTTACGTAAAAATTATAATAATTGATTATTATTATTAATATATTCGTTGAGACGAATCAAATAATACTTTACATGATTATATTCTCACATCTTATGAATAATATCAATATTCCAAATGTATTAAATAAAAAGAACAGAGGGAGTACCTATTATTCCCTCTGTTCCAATTTATTTTTTAAAATTTCCATTTTTGGTATTTCCCTTTATTCTTTACTTGCTATATTTCCTTTAATAAAAACCATTGTTTTTCGTAATTAACCAAAATCACCATTTTTCTTTTTCTTTTTTGACATTTTTCCTAAAAAATTTCACTGTATTAAACCAACACACTTCCCTTCTTTGAAGGAGACCATAAGAGGAATAATAACAGCTCTTTTGGGGCCGAAATCGTTTGTGGGGAGTCTTTTTGGTAGTCCAAAGCACGTGGTAAAAAAAAAAACAGGGCGAAAAAAGGACGTGATCAAGGACGGCCCCTACATATGCGTGAAAAAAAGCTATTATCCACTGTTTTTTGGTAAAAAAAAATTGCAGAAAATTTTCTGGGGTGCCTGTAAGGTAAAAATATGAACCCAAACTTAGCAATTCGGGGTGAAAAGGTCATAAGAGGGAATTGAGGAATAATAACAGGGTTTTAGACGATTCCGTAAGAGGTTGTTTTCCCCTTCTCTAAAAGAGACCATATGAGGGATCATAAAAGGTTTTTAGGGGCCGAAACCGTTTGTGGGGAGTCCTATATGGTGGTCCACAGCACATGGTAAATAAATAGGGCGAAAAAATGACGGAGCCTGGGACAGCTCCTCTGAAGGCTATTATCCATTGTTTTTGGAATTCTAGGGTCTCGGAAAAAATTGTCGAAAATTTTCTGGGGTGCCCGTAAGGTAAAAGTATGAACACTGAACAAGAGATTAGCACATAGTAAAATAATGGGGTGAAAAAAATGACGGTGCCCGGGACGGCCCTTCCGGAGGCCTAAAACAAAGGTTATTATCCATTGTTTTTTTGGGTTCTGGGGTCCCGGGAAAAAAACTGCCAAAAACTATCTAGGGTGTCCATATGGTCAAAATATGTGTTGAGTTCCTAGCTTTTATTTTGAATGATGACAAACCACATTGAACTATTACATTGTATGCACGTTTCTGTTTGCATGTGCAGGTACTAAAGAAACAAGTTCGATGATGACAAGATAAAGCTCGAGAAGCCAAGTCTTGAAGTTTGCATGAAGATCAAGCTCATAGAGTCTAACTATTAGGTCTTAGATGCAATGTAAGTGGTATGAATGTTTACATATGCAATATAAAGATTGAGATCACAAAGATGCACTAATTATGAATGACAAGGAACTTAAGTTACTTGGCACACATAATTATAAGTAAACGTGCATGGCTGACTGGAACAGTGCTGAACCAGTCCCCTAGAGTTTACTTCACACATCCGTATTTTAGGAAAGTTTCTTTCCGCCCAAAATTGTTTTTCAAAAATGACACAGATGCTTGAATTGGTATGCAAGGCAAATATCGTTAAGTATGGCAAATGTTATATAATATTGTGCTGATTTTATTTGATTTCAAATAAAATCAGTGAGAATATTTTCCTGGGATTATTTCTATAATTCCGAGGAAAATATTCTCTTGCAATATTACATGACATACTAGCCAAAGGCTTATTTAAGGAGATTGGCCAGCAGACAACCAAAATAACTTTTGCACGAACAAAACTGAAGATCACGATTTGGCGATTTGCAAAAGTACTCTATGTCTCAATCTCGCATAAACCTCATAACCACATTAAAGTTTTAATTTTCTCTCTTTTGTAAGCATTTAGGCTAATTGTTATTGAGAGACAAAGGATTGTAATTTGAGCATTCTGAGAGTCCAATTTGCTGGGGAAGTTGATTTGGGATCATCTTAAGAACCTTCATAGTTGAGGGTTGAGTCGAACTTCCATAGGTGGAAGTTGGGGAATCATATTGCGCATAGGTGCATAATTGATTGAGTGTAATTCTTTTGTTATTCTGAGTTGATTAATAAAAGAGTGAGTGAGTAGAGGACGTAGACTTATTAGAAATCGAACCTCGTTAAATCTTGGTGTTGTTTATTTTATTGCTTTATTATTTCTGCTGCTTGAGAACTGGTTCTAAACTGTTCTTATAATTAAACGAAAAATTTACAACAACCCACAACACTTAATGTGATCACCCCCCCCCCCCCCTCTTGAGTGTCACTTGCACTTT
The DNA here is from genome assembly GCA_016808085.1 of Suaeda aralocaspica. Lineage (NCBI taxonomy): Eukaryota > Viridiplantae > Streptophyta > Magnoliopsida > Caryophyllales > Amaranthaceae > Suaeda > Suaeda aralocaspica. The sequence goes on from PYUH01004012.1 coordinate 38,658, forward strand.
CAATATGACTCTAGACCAAGTAATTTGGGTTGAAAAGGCGTTAAGAGGGAAGATAACAAGTTTCTAGACGGTTCTCGAAAGAGCTTTTTTTTCCCATTTGCGGAAATCGGGTTGGCGCAGATACAACATAAAGAAAAGCGGTCTTTAGGGACCGAAATTGATCGTAAGGTCCATATATAGGCACATGGTAAAAAAAAAGGGGCAAAAATAAGACGGGGCCTGGGACGGCCCCTCTAGAGGCCTCAACCAAAGGCTATTATCTACTGTTTTTCTGGGTTCAAGGGTCCAGAAAATAAAACTGCAAAAAATATTCCAGGATGCCCATATGGTCAAAATATGAATCCAGACCCGGTGACATGGGGTGAAAAGTCCCTAATAACGTCCCGTGAAAGCTAAACATATATATGTTGTTTCGTTCTTTGGGAAAACAACTGATCTGGAAGTGGGATGGTAACAATTAAGTTTTTAGAGGTCGGAATTGATTATGGGGAGTCCTCAGCTATCATCCACGGTTCTGGGGGGTTTTGGGAAAAAAATAGCAAAGAATTATTTGACGAGAGCGTAAGAAGGTCTTGTGGGAGACAAAAAACACCAGCTTGCCCTCGTCGAGAATCCTATGGACGGAGTGAACATAACAACTTTTTGAGGCTAAAATCAGGCGTGCGTTGGATCCTCAAGACCAAGTGATCGAACATATATAATAATACGTTGAGGCTAAACAATTAACGAATGAAGAAAACAAAATATAATAAGAAAATATTTTTATACACGACATAACTACCACCGTGGGTATGCATTCACTGTGTGTGGGTTTGAAATATATCTATATACATTCTGTGTGGAATAAAAGATTATTAAATTGAGGAAAAAATATAATAAATTTAGGAAAAAAACTCATTTCATGCCCAAGTCAGAACGAACTCATCTTCAAATGCTCTCGGGTCGTACTATGGCCTTCCGATCCTAAACGCTTCACTATCGATCAATGGTTCTCTAAACTCGGTAGTAACTTCATGTAATGGTCTGGAATCAACGCAAAAATATCGAAAACCTGTAAAACTTCACACAAAGCACAAATGACACTAGTTTTCCAAATATTAGCACAAATAGCTCATGACAGCCAAGTTAGAGCCAAAAATCAACCGGGCCAAAACTGTTCGTGGGGAGTCGTATGGTAGTCCATAGCATGTGGTAAAAAAACTTGGCAAAAAATCGACGGGGCCCAAGACGACCCTTATGGAGGCCTGAAACAAAGGCTATTATCCACTGTTTTTTGGGGTTCCGGGGTCCAAAAAAAAACTGCCAAAAATTTTCTAGAGTGCCCTTAAGGTCAAAATATGATCCCTAACCATGCGATTCAGGTTGAAAAGGTCATAAGAGGGATAATAACAAGGTTTTAGACAGTTCCATAAGAGGTTGTTTTCCCTTCTCTGGAAGAGGCCTAAGAGTCATAAGAGGTCTTTAGGGGCCTAAACCTTTTGTGGGGAGTCCTATGGTGTTCCAGAGCACGTGGTAAAAAAAAATGGGTGAAAAAATGACGGGGTCCAGAACGGCCTCTTTGGAGGCATAAAACAAAGGCTATTATCGATCCACTGTTTTTTGGGATTTGTGGGTCCTAGGAAAAAATTGTCGAAATTTTTTGGGTTGTCGTATGGTCAAAATATGAACCTAGACCAAGCGATTCAGGGCGAAAAGGTCATAAGAGGGATGATAATAAGGTTCTAGACGGTTTCGTATGAGACTATTTTCCCTTCTCCTGAAATCGATTGTGGGGAGTCCTGAGGTGGTTCATAGCATGTGGTACAAAAATGAGGTGAAAATAAGACGGGGTCCGGGACCACTCCTCCGGAGGTCTCAACCAAAGGTTATTATCCACTGTTTTTAGGGGTTTCGGGGTCCGGGGAAAAAACTGCCAAAATTTTTTCGATGTGCACGTGTGGTCAAGATATGACCCTAGGCCAAGTGATTGTGTTGAAAAGGCGTTAAGCGGGATGATAGTAAGGTTCTAGCCAGTTCTCGAAAGAGCCTATTTTTCCCATATGTTGAAAATGTCATAGTAGAGATCATAAGTGGTCTTTAGGGGCCGAAATCGACTGTGGGGCCGGGAGTCCTGTCGTAGTGGTTCATAGCACGTGGTAAAAAACAAGGAAAAAATAAGATGAGGCTCGGGACGGCCCCTCCAGAGGCCTTAAAAAAATTTATTGCCAAATAATTTTTTGGGTGCTCGTACGGTCAAAATATTAACCCAGAACCAGGCGATTCGGGGGTTAAGAACGTCCTGTGAGAGCGAAAAATATGTTGTTTCGTTCTTCCGGGAAATAACTAATCTAAAAGTGGAATGGTAAAAAATTTTTAGAGGTCGGGATTGATTATGGGGAGTCCTCGATTATTATCCACAGTTTTGGGGGTTCCCCGGAAATAATAGCAAAGAATTCTCAAGTCTGAGTGAACATAATAATTTTTTTAGGCTAAACAATTAACGAATGAAGAAAACAAAATCTAATAAAAAATTATTTTGATACACGACACTACTTCCATGTATCTATATACACCCTGTGCGGAATAGATCGAGTATGTGTGTAATAAAAGATTATTGAATGAGGGAAAAAACATAATAAATTTAGAAAAGAAGCTCATTTCGTGCCCCAAGTCAAGACCAAATCGTCTTCAAATGCAATTGGGATTACCTACACCCGGAGCACCTAGAGGAAAGTGCTCCGGGTTCTATACGCTGCGTTTTGCAGTTGCCAAAAATTGCAGACCAAAACTGCTATAAATACGCAGTTTTTTGCGTTTTTTTTTTTTTAGATCATCCTTCATTCTCTCTGATTCTCTCTCTTCTTTCTCTCAAAATCAAAACAATTCTCTCTCTAATTTCAAACCCTAGAATTTCAATCATCGCAGATTCAACAGAAAATCAAAGAAATACAAATCAAAACAACACAAAAACATACGAAGATCTACAAGAAGTAATCAATGAAGATTTCACAGAAATTTGTAAGCTATAATTTTCGTCAAATTTTTCATAATTTCATGTAATAAACGTTCAAAAAGTTTCAATTAGAGTTCAGAAATTATTGTTCTGAAATTCTGCATATATGCTGATGAAGATTCATAAATGTTCAGAAAAAATGAATTAATGTTCTAAATTAAATTTCTATATTAATATGTTGTTCTGAACTTTTTCATAAAAATGCTGAACATTAGCAAAAATGAATTTTTGTTCAATTTCTCTTGTAATTGATGTAATCATATTTCTGAACTTTTTCATAAGTAAACTAAATTCTGCATATATGCTGATGAAGATTCATAAATGTNTTTTCAATTTTTGCAGATGATTCAATCCAAATGATTGTAAATGAAGCTGATGAATCTGAATTGTTGAATGTAAAAGTGAACAATGATGAAGAAGCATTTGATTTGTATAACAAACAGTTATTTCTCTTGTAATTGATGTAATCATATTTCTGAACTTTTTCATAAAAATTCTGAACATTCAGAAAAAATGAATTGTTGTTGAGTTTTCTCTAGTAATTGGTATAATCTTATTTCTGAACTTTTTCATAAAATTCTGAACATTCAGAAAAAATGAATTGTTGTTTAGTTATGTTCTTCTAATTGTTGTACAATGAGTTAGTGTTCAGCTTATTAATTTTATTGTTTTCAATTTTTGCAGATGATTCAATCCAAATGATTGTAAATGAAACTGATGAATCTGAATTGTTGAATGTAAAAGTGAACAATGATGAAGAAGCATTTGATTTGTATAACAAACAGTTATTTCTCTTGTAATTGATGTAATCATATTTCTGAACTTTTTCATAAAAATTCTGAACATTCAGAAAAAATGAATTGTTGTTCAGTTATGTTCTTCTAATTGTTGTACAATGAGTTAGTGTTCAGCTTATTAATTTTAATGTTTTCAATTTTTGCAGATGATTCAATCCAAATGATTGTAAATGAAGCTGATGAATCTGAATTGTTGAATGTAAAAGTGAACAATGATGAAGAAGCATTTGATTTGTATAACAAACAGTTATTTCTCTTGTAATTGATGTAATCATATTTCTGAACTTTTTCATAAAAATTCTGAACATTCAGAAAAAATGAATTGTTGTAGATGGTACACGAGCTCTTTTGGATCTATATGTATAAATTCAAATTAATATTCAAAATAATAACATAAATGTTCAATCTTAAAACAATAATGTTCAAATAACAACATTAAAGTTCACCAAAAAACTATATGATCCAAAAAACATCATTGTTCAAGGTAACTACACCAATGTTCAGTTCAAAAACATAAATGTTCAAAATAAAAATATAAATATTCATTTACCTAAGCACTTAATCAATGTTCAGTAATAAAAAAATTAATGTTCAAAACAAAAACATGAATGTTCATTTTACATAAGAACAACCTTAATGTTCAGTTATAAAACATTAAAGTTCAGAACAAAAACACTAATATTCATTTTACCTAAGCACTGGTAGTTCAGAACAAAAAAAAAAAAAAAAATTTAAACTGTCGCGCGTGTCTTACACGCGCCCGGGAGCACCTAGAGGAAGGTGCTCCGGGTGCGTCTAAGAATTTGCGCTTCAAATGCTCCTGGGTCGTACTATGGCCTTCCTAAACACTTCACTATCGATCAATGGCTCTCCAAGCTCGGTCATAACTTCATCTAATGCTCTGGAATCAATGCAAAAACACTGAAAACCTATAAAACTTCACTCAAAGCACAAACAATACTAGATTTCCAATTATTAGCACAAATAGCTCGTGAGATCAAAGTTAGAGCCAAAAATCAACCGGGAACGGGAAAAAGTACATTGTATAAAATGTAATTATCAAACACAAGCAAATTTAACTAATAATATAAAAATAATAAATTGATTAAAATTATTCTACCTAATATATGATAAAATAAAAAATTATACAAATTCGATACTAATATATAATCTACGCATTGAAACGAGTTTAATAAGATCTCATATAACTATATGTTGTCTTACATATATGCTGCAATAATGATTCAAAAGGTAGTAGTGATTAGTGAATAGTTGTCAAATAGTAAAATTATACACACACAAATAAAATGATGTATAATTATATGTTAAAAAAATTGATGGGATGAAAAAAGATAATTTATACTCATGTTATTTGTTAAATAATACTTTTACATTTTAGAATAAAAAATTGTACTAGCCCATGCATCGATGTGCATGACATGAGTTTCAACACTTGTAATTAATTAATATATATTGATTCATTGCAAGTTGATGCCGGAAAGTGAGCCACTCCAATTCTTAGGCAAGTTGATATATTGCTGTTGGTTCCTCTAACAATCCTTATGTGTAGTTTACGTAGCTTCGTGACATGGTTTTCTACAAATTACCTTTGCGTTGTGTTAGCTAGACAATTTGAATATACTAGTCTCTATTTGCTTTCTTTTTTATAGATGAAAAGGTTGATACAATAAATAGAAAGCTAATAATATTCGGAGCTCTCCATACATAGTTATACAATCCGAGACATGTATCAACGTACCTAATCTAGCTAGTTATATATTTCACTGATCTTCATGTATACGTAAATGGAGACTATTGAACTAGCTTTTCATTCGGCAAGCTGCGTTCGGTGTTGAAGCTCAAGTCATCGTATCATTTTTGTTTTCGTTCCATCTTTACGAAATTTATCAGAATTTTGTTCCAGAGAGAAGTGTAAGTTAAAGTTGTAGGGATCGGAAGGGGGTCACAACGACACCCATAATGTCACACACAAGACAACCAACCAGGAACTCTAATCAATTAACCCAACTAATTCACCAATATCAATATACCAATAAAACCAAAGTGTGGACAGAAAGCAAACAAACAGCAAAAAACAATCAAACAACACACGAATTATATGTGGAAAAACCTCTTCGGTGTGAAGAGTAAAAACCACGGGACCTCTTGATGAGTCCACCCTTAAACTTCTCTTATTGATAATTGAAGGTAAAAATAAACCCAAATCAGTCTACACAAGGTTCATAAACACCCACCAACAAACTCCAAACAATAAGAGATAAATTGAGAACAAAAGGTGTAGAAATCACCCATAAACAACAGGTCTGTCCAGGGACGATTCTGACCAAATCGGAGCTCAAACGAACGATCCAACCGTCTAAAATGAAGCCCTTGATGTCAGGAACAATTGTCAAAATTTCAAGGCGATCCAACGGTTCAATTTTCGGCAATTGACAGTTTTGTGAAGGCTGTCATGAGAAAACCGAAAACCTAAAACCCTCTTTCTCTCTTGTGTTTTCTTGTGAAAATTCAACTCTATTTTGCTGTATAATTTCAGCAAATATTGACCTCAAAAAAAGCTTGCTTAACAAGCCACAAAATAAGGCCAAGAGTTGGACTTAAAACAATAAGTAAAATGTATTACAAACGGCTCATTCATTAAGACCAAAATAATGAAACATTTTACCAACACTTGGGCTGGACCCACAAGAAAAGTGATATGCAATATCATCAAGTCGAAAATTCTTCCCATTGCTAAGCATCCAAATATGTTGTGTGTGGGTTGCTAGTCAGATAGGATTGTCTGATATATTTGGATGCTTATTTATCCAATTTGGAATTTCCTCTATAAAAGTTTCAATAGAGAATCATTACTCATTACAATTGTGTTTCGCGAAAACAACTAGAGCTTGCACAACAAAGTTTCTTACTCGAGACAACATTGTGGCATTTGTAATGGGTTAATGCTGTTTCGAGTCACTTGCTGAGAACATATATGAAATTTAAATTCTATTTCATCACTGCTGATGACGGAACAACGGAATATATAATATAAACTTCTAGTTGATTGGAAATCGATATCTTGAGAAGATGCTGATTGAATCATTACGCTTAATGTTAGGTCGCATTCCTTTGGGAGCTGCAATTTGGTTGAGCACTATCGTTTGTTGGACACAAGTTGATGTAATAATAATCGATAATCATGTACATGTTGATTTGAACAACCGTTCATAGGCAGAGTTACTCAAAGACATACATATACAGACAAAGACATCTTAGAGAAACTATTGCCGCATACTCTAATATCTCGCTAAACAAATTTGGGTCTACAAATTATATTTGCCAAACTAACAATTTGCAAGACATACACTACTCTACCAAAAGCATAACCGCTCCCTACAATTGACCTCAAAGTCGTGTACTTAGAGGTGATAAGAGGCTATTGGATGAGCTCTAATTCGATTCGAGCTCTTCTATCTGATCTTCATATACTTATGTTGGAGTTTGGACCCATGCACTCCCTTAAATCCTTAATATGTTCAGCATGTTTTGCTCCATGCATATATATAGTAATATATCATCCTTTATAACTTGCTAGGCAACTCCGTTGCCTTTTTCCCAAGTCTGGAGCTCTTTCTCATCATCATTTCCATACTGATTCACTATTGCCGGTTGGATTTTGTACTTGTGTTTAATAGCGAAGAACAGAAACAATAAGAAGTCTAGCGCCACCAACCCTGCGAGCAGCCAGTAGAAGTGATCCAACTTCCCCTTGTTCAAGTTGCTCTTCAGCCATGTATCATGTGACGATCTATCTACGACAGAAACTAGTAAGCTGCTCACATAGAATCCCATAGCAAGACTACTCAGGAAAAATCCTGCATGTGAAAAATATGTATAAACTTGGTTAAGACAAATTTAGCCATTTAGGTAAGAAATAACCAATAGAGTATTAGAAGAGTCCAATTGATGAGTGGTTCTTTACTTCTTTCTAGTGGTCCACTTCTATTTTTATATATTTGTCATTGTTAATTTGTGATGGTATATCTAGATAAAAACAGTTGTTGGGCTACAGGCCAAGGCGGGTCAGTCCGAACCAAATTAGTAGCTCTGAAACAGTGAACCACATCACCTACTAGGGGACCGATTAAGCATGAGCTATGTTCGGCTGTGGTACATCAGCCATGTCTAGTAAGAAGAATCTTTTTCTAAGAGAAATGCAACTTGTATCCTTGCAAGTTGCAAGGGTTCTCTGGATTTAATCCAAAATAAAGTAGTAAGTTACTAGGTCTTACATAAGATGTTTTTGTTTTGTTAAACAAACTACATAGCAAAACGTGTGATAATAATCCGACAATAGATTTAAGATCAACATGCAATACTAACCACTGGTTTTCCAGGATACTAAATTTCATCTTATACTCGGTATTTAGAAGGTATTAACTCAAACAGTTTAATATAGTCAGAAGATGTATCAGTTATTGCTCAAACTATTGAAATCTAAGCAAACTGCGAGACCATAAAAGTTCGATGATCAGTAACTTACCAGTGCTCATCGATTTCATTTTCTCAGGAGCTTCCCTGATAAAGAACTCAAGCTGTCCAACATAAGCAAACCCTTCCCCTGCACCAACAAAGAAGTACTGCAGAACAAGCCAGAACGCACTGATCTTAACTCCATGTAGTGCTTTCTCTTTTCTCTGCATCTCAACGATAGCAGCAGCAATCATAGCGATCATAGCAGCCACAAGTCCAACTCCAACCCTCTGAAGGCTTGTCAGACCTTGAACATTTCCTGTCAGTCTCCTAGCAATGGGGACGAATACCCTTTCGTTCAAGGACGTGAATAGAAGGATCGAGAGGAAGAGAAACACAGAAAATGAGCCTGCAGGAACGTTGAATAATCCGACTTGTCGGTCCATGAAGGTAGCTTGTTCTATGGTGAAAGTAGTCATCTGAGAGTAGACTGTCCAAAACAGTATGCAAGTGGACCATATAGGGAAGAGTTTTAACACCATTTTCACCTCTTCGACTTCTGTCATTGTTGAAACTATCCACGGGTTGTATCTGTTTTCATCCTTTGCAGCAAAATCATCAATGATTGCTGCTTTGTCAAGACATCTGTTGGTTCAAAATAAGCACAGTTTAGTCTTTATACTTCATTTAATCACACAAAATGAAGCCATTTTATATTAGATGCCTAAGAAATATATGTCCCAACTCCCACGTCTAAAAATCTTTAAAATTGACCATAATTTAGTAACCACATATATCTAAACAAAATTTTATATGCTTTAGAAGGAATTATTTCAAATTTCTGATCACAAGTTTAGTACTTTTGTTACTTGACAATCTTCATTCATCTCAAGTACCCGTATCTGTATGCTACTTAGACACTTCATTTTGAACCAAAATCATGCGAGGTTACATAAAACAGTTCCTAATTCCAATAATTAAACACGCAATAATGTCCGGCACTTCTATTGGAGTCCAAATAATGTGGACTACAAAAAAACAAGATAATAGTCCAAAAAGGAATTTTTTTTTTTTAAAATAAGAATTAGGTGAGGAATTGAAGATAAGATGACCAGAAACAGAAAGATGAGATCCCAAAGCAAATAATTGAGCAAAAATGAGTGAAATACACTTTTGCCAGCTATATGGGAAAGAATAGACACTTAAGTTTGTTTTTTAGTAGATATTTAGATAACATGGGTGAGGTAGTGGTGCTAAATATTAGCATATGATTTTCATTTTCAAGGGACCTCAAACTCACACCCCACCCATATATAGAAAAAAGAGCATGTTACAAAGCATAAAATCAGATTCTATAAGATAAAAAATAAAAATTAAGAAAAAGGAGGAAACTGCCAAATTAATTTACATTAACCCCATTTAAAGATATTTTTTTAAACAAACATTGGTCCAAAAGTTGATATCATAAAATAGATTCCTATGTACCACTTGTACAATTCATCTTCTTGATTAATGGTAGTACTATAGTATATTTTGTGGATGATGAAATAGGTGATGGGTGTATCAATCTTCTTTTTTTTAAAGGCCACTTTTTTGAGGGGATGTAACTTTCAAGGGAAAATTCTTGAAGCGCCTTTTAAATCATTGTTTTTAAATTTGATGACAGAGGGTTGCACCAAAGGGAAAGGCGGTCACGGCTTCGTCTATCTTAATTATTTAGAGTATCTATTAAAACTTGCATATAAAAACGTAAGTATATTTTCATTATAGGTAGGTAAAACTATGTTAGTCGGATATTGCAGACTTGCAGTAGTTATTTATGAACTCCCTCGGTATGAAAATTATGGTTTCACCATATATGGACTGACATTAACAAAGACATGAAAAGAAGAATTGAGAAAATTATGATTGATATAAAAAAGTTGGACAGGAGATTAAGATTCAAGATAGCATACTTGAACATAGGAGTGTATGGAATCTTGGCAGTCTGGTAACCATTCAAGAAGCTTGGATCAGAAGGATGAGGAAGTTTTCTCTTCTTAAAGGCCAAGAAAAACACCCTCCAAACAATAGTCAAGGGACTTCCTTGGGGAGATTTGTACCGAAACAACCGTGTTCCGGCTACCAAAACAAGCACTCCAATCAACATGGTAGCAGCAGAGATACCATAACCCCAGCCTCTTCCTACATTATCTTGAACATAGACAAGAACTGTGACAGCAAAGAGTGAGCCAAGGCTGATGCAAAAGTAGAATCTGTTGAAAAAAAAGATCATCTTTTTTTCTTCTTGTGGGTCCGAGGGATCAAATTGGTCTGAACCAAACCCTGAGACATTAGATTTAATGCCCCCTCCACCTAGGGCGAGGGTATAGAGAGCGGCATAGAGCAGGGCTAATTGCTTCCCAGTCGCTTCGACACAGGTGCCGGCTTGAGTCCTGAAGTTGTTGCATGGAGGTGGCCTCATGCTTGGAAGTGAGGTTGCCAATGTTAAGAGTGCTACTCCCTAGTTCAGTAAAATGAAAAAACAAATATATTATTAGACCTTTAAAAAAAAAAAAAAAACAAAAAGAATCTTCATAACCTTCAAAGGGAAAGAAACAAAAAAGAGAGCTTAGAACTTCAGAAGTAGCTTGCCAAGAACATAATAGCCTCCAAATTATATTAACTCTAAAAAATATTATTTTTGTCCAAAAATATGCATTTATTTTGTGAAATTGAAATTTTGGACATGGACACATAATAGAATATGTGGTCAAACTGGATTACTCTAATAAGGCTATGGAAATCAAAACTGGATTTTAGGTCGAATCCACGCAAATTTATTATAAATTAGACGAGTCAAACACCTGAACGATGTGTATGCATTGAGCACCCAAGTCTGATTATCAAAACTTAATTACGAGGGGTTGTAGCAAACTAACAAGAGACGACTAATCATATGCAGACAGAGGGAGTAGAATCTTCAGCTGCCACATGTTTTGATGACAGTCAACTTGAACTCTGGTCTATAGAACAGTGACTTTGGATACAAATATAATTCAGGCAAAAGGGAGACATGAAGATTGACTCTAGAATCTAAATATTCTCATGTACTTCACAAGTTTCTGTTCTACTTTGAACATCTAAGATGTCATATCATGTTTGTATTTTTGGTGTTAGAAAAAAGAAATTTAACTTAGATTTACTTCTATATAGTGCTATTTCTTGCACCCAAATCATGCCTTTTGTCATCTTTCAATTCTTTTACTACTTTATATCTGTTTATTCTTATCTTTTTTTATTACATAGAACATGTACTTTTTCAGTAAACTAATTAAGGTGTTGCAAAGCAGATCCGGAAAAAGTTTTATGTGAGCTATGAATCTGGAACTTACCACAGCTGCTATAGATGCAAAGATGGCAACAGTCAGGTAACGGCCGAGCTTGGCATCAGCAACAAATCCTCCAAATAATCCTAGAAGATTGAGTGTTCCCATAAAATTGGTCACTATAGTAGCAGATTTCGATGAGGAAAGGTGCAGATATCCAACCAAGTATGTAACCAAGTTCATGGAAATCCCCATGACACATACTCTTTCAGCAAACTCGGTCCCTATAATGGAATAATAACACATTCAGATATCAGATCACCTAAAAAACAGAGAAATAAACTGCCAAAAATATAAAAATGCAGTATCAACCAACCTAAAATGAGCCCTGCAGCTAGCCATCCACCAGTACGGGTTTTGTCCACTGGATTTCCATGGTAGTTAGTAACAGCTTCGCTATCATCAGCATGTTTATCAAACTCGCCAACCAAAACCTGCAAAGTTCATTACAGCAAAAAATGAACTTAAAAACTCAAGAACACAAACTGTAAAATTAACGGTTAACAAAGTTCGTAGTGCATTTACGTACCATGATGGTATCAGTAAACTTGCTAAGTGTAAGGAATCGAATCACTGAAAAATAATCAGAAATGAGAGAGCCAATGAATGTGAGAGATATAAAGAGATACTGAGAAAGGGAGGGAAAAGAGAATAGGAGAGGTATATAAAAACAAGCCGAAAGCGCACAGTGTTTCGCGTTGTCCTGTAAGCAGTTGCAGTAAAAGACAGCGAACAAATGTATGGGCAAGCAAAATAATTGAACGGTAATGTGGGGATACAAACAAAGGTGGTGTAAAATCTTGGAAGTACAGCTTAAATTGGATACTCCACACAAAAGTTTCAAAGGTAAGAGAGGGTACTTAAGGTTGGTTATGATAGCATGTTCATGTGGTGCAGAGGGTTTTATAGGCTCAAGTTCTGAACCCACTGACGAAAACGACGTTTTTGTCAGGTGCATATCTGTAAGAATACGATGAATCTGTTAGCCAAGTAACATAATTGAGGGGGCAGATTAGTGATACACATTGTCTTACGATGAAGACATTACCAAAACGCTTTTGAACAACTAATGATACTTAAGCACCAGGAAGAGAAATGTAGATATCCTTATTGCGTATAACCTTTTAGTTTTTGTTTATTGTGGCGTTTCCGTGTTTGCGACGCGTGGCAGATTATGTTAGTTTTGGGTATTTACAGTAAACGATTAAAACTAACAAAGCAACAAAGTTGCAATCATATCAGGAAAATTATTGAGGACTATAGATTAATTTAAATAAATCAAAATCCTGAACAGGAATGGAATAATTTCAATCTCATTTTTGCATCTCACTCTTTCTTACGACTCTTGGAAGGTAGGCAATATATTTGACCTAAACTAACTATAGTTACACCTTAGGAAAAACAAAAATTAAAAAATAAAATTAAAAAAAAAAACCTATAGTTACAACTTACAAGATTTGTACCAACCCCCAATTTCTTTTGAGATAATGGTAAGAGGTAAGCCTGCATGGACACTTAGGACTCAAAACTGCCCATTACAATTTTAAACGTATTCATCCCCACTGCTGTAAGACCCCATCATGTCACTGTCATCTTCATCGCCTTCCGTCACTATATCCAGAATTCCGCCACCGACTTCAAAACCAGAACCATCCACCAGGAAGTCACCATCGTCATCGTCGTCGTCATCGTCATCATCGATGTCAGATGCACTATCATCATTGCTCAAATCATCAGCATCACTACCACCATCACCATCAAAACCCGGCCCTAAAATGGGATCCAAGTCCACATCATCATCCTCGTCGTCGTCGTCATCGTCGTCCTCCTCACTTTCTACATCATCGGGATCAGAGTCATCATCAGGTGGTCTTCGGCGACCGATTTCATAAACCCTAGCAGATGAGTACATATCTTCCTGGTCATCCATGGTGACCAAGCCAACAAATGAATCTGTAGGCTCCGTTGCAAAGTCAAGAACACAGCGATCCACAGGGATGGTAGCAATATCAGAGTAGTTGACAGCATCCAAGGTACGGAATGCAGAAAACAGTGGCTGTTTGCTACGACGAGTATGGAAAGCTGTCCCTAGATCGTCGAAATTTCTCCTCAATGTTGCATAAATTACATCCCCACTACTGTTGAATGTGATGTTAGTTTGGTCAAGACTTGGTACACTTCTAAGAAGCTTGAAATTACGAAGATCCCAAACTTCTGAGTTTATTATAACCTGAAACAGTATACACATAAGTTGTCGGAAATGTGGAATGAACATAATTCACAACAAAAAGAGATCAGCTTGATGATCAATGAGTTACAAAAGCTAAGTTGTATACCAATATGACTGACTAATGGACAGTAAAGATGAAATCCTCAAAACACACATTGATGAAAAGAGAAACCAAAACTAATTTATACCAACAAAATGGAGCAAAAGGCTGGCAACGAATTGGAGGAGGGTTGGGTGAAGCAAAATCCACCTCCATCCGCCACCCAATGTACTCTTCATCCACATCCAATCCATCTGTCATAATTGGATGCTTCAACGCCTCAGCCTCAGGGGTGAATATTGGATGAAATAACAAATCATACTTCCAACAAATTCTTCGTTTTTTTATTTTTTGAAAATCATGATATTAATTGTAGTGGTCTTAGTAGTACAAGTATTAACATACTAGAATTTCCTATTCATTAGATGCATTAAATCTACTTATATAAGATAAAGTAAGGGGCTGTTTGGTTGGGGGGAATAATCAAAAGGAAATGGGAATCAACTGCCCCCATTCCCTTTGTTATACCACTTTACCATTCCCCATTCTAACACTTTTCCATTGTCCCCCCCCCCCCCCCCCCTTATCACTCAATATGACTGACTAATGGACAGTAAAGATGAAATCCTCAAAACACACATTGATGAAAAGAGAAACCAAAACTAATTTATACCAACAAATGGAGCAAAAGGCTGGCAACGAATTGGAGGAGGGTGGGGTGAAGCAAAATCCACCTCCTCCGCCACCCAATGTACTCTTCATCCACATCCAATCCATCTGTCATAATTGGATGCTTCAACGCCTCCGCCTCAGGGGGAATATTGGTGAAATGAAATAACAAATCATACTTCCAACAATTCTTCGTTTTTTTTTTATTTTTGAAAATCATGATATTAATTGTAGTGGTCTTAGTAGTACAAGTATAACATACTAGAATTTCCTATTCATTAGATGCATTAAATTACTTATATAAGATAAAGTAAGGGGTGGGGGGGGGGGAATAATCAAAAGGAAATGGGAACAACTGCCCCCATCCCGTTATACCACTTACCACCCATCACATCCACCCCCCCCCCCCCCCCCCCATTAGATGCTTAAATCTTACTTATATAAGATAAAGTAAGGGGCCGTTTGGTTGGGGAAAATAATCAAAGGAAATGGGAATCAACTGCCCCCATTCCCTTTGTTAACCATCCATTACCCATTCTAAAACTTTTCCATGCCCCCCC
>PYUH01004012.1:55459-108077 GCA_016808085.1 Suaeda aralocaspica
CCCCCCCCTCTCTTCCCATTTTTTCCATTCCCTTTCCCCACCTTCCACCCAACCACTATACAAACACCAAACTCTAACCCCAACTACCACACAAACCAACCACCCATTTACCCTCCCTCCTCGCCTACACCGTTAACTTCCCATCGCCACCCCAACCACCTTAAACCCTAACCACCCCAAAACTAAAACACTTGCCACCCCCCTACAATCACCTTTACCGCCCCCGAAACCGCCACCCACTATCTCGCCACCCCTCTTACCCCCTTCCCCGGCCTTTATTACCCCCAACCACCCAAAACAAAACCCTAGGTTTAATATTTATGTATGTAGGGTTTCGTTTTGGGTGGTTGGGGGTAACAAAGGCCAATGAAGGAGGTAGGCGAGATGGTGGGTGGCGGTTTGTGGTTGTAGGGGGGTGGCGTGTGTTTTAGTTTTGGGGTGGTGGTTAGGGTTTCAAGGGTGGCGGAGTGTAGTTGGAGACTTGGAGGTGTCGGCGAGAGGTTTGGGATGGTAGGTGGGTGGTTTGTGTGGTGGTTGGTAGGTTGTTCAGTGGTTGTGTGGTGGTTTTGTCATAACCTTCATTCCAATTTTTTCCAAAACAAACAACTAAATTAATCTAAGGTATTACCATTCTATTCTCCCAAATTCCGATTCTCAAAGTCAATCTCTTTTCCTTTGTCCAACCAAATTGCCCCTAAATATATACGAATGTGTGGGTGATAAATGGATTGGCAGGATGACAGTCCACCCGAATCCACCACCTGATACATCCATGATCCATTTAAATCCGCATTTTGTCGGGTTTTTATCTATATAAATGGATCAGATGGGATGTATATCTGTTGGTTCAGATGATCTTGCAACTTTGCAAGTGGGCAACTAATAACAAAACAAATCAACAATAGGAGACTAATAAAATTAAAGATAGATTAAGCCATAAAATTTTAAAAATAATTTCTACCTCATTTCCAGCAGGATGAAAACCACCGCCACCATAGTCTGAGAACTGCTCAAATCGATGAACAAGACCAGAAATTCGTCGATCCCACAAGATACCATTCCAAAGCAACATTGTATCTGAAGGATTAAAGTGTAAAATAGGATATGCATTTTTACCAGGAGGGCCAGAAGAGGGATCAGAAAATTTCTGATCCAACTGTTTTGTTGCCACGTCATATAAGAGAATTTCCCGCTGAGATGAGTCAGTTGGCAAAGCTCCAAAACAAGTTCCAGTTTTACCAAACCTCGCAGCCTTACATCCGTCAAAAGTTTGGATAGGCCCCCCAGAAATAGATGACGCATCCCACAGCTTGACATCGTGGGAGCTGGAAGAGAGCACTAAATGGGTCCCATTAG
Source organism: Suaeda aralocaspica (assembly GCA_016808085.1). Taxonomy (NCBI): domain Eukaryota; kingdom Viridiplantae; phylum Streptophyta; class Magnoliopsida; order Caryophyllales; family Amaranthaceae; genus Suaeda; species Suaeda aralocaspica. The sequence goes on from PYUH01004012.1 coordinate 56,816, forward strand.
AAGAATATGATTGAACAAGTAACAAAGAAGTCTGATGGCTGGTACAATTCTCCAAAATATTATTACTATTGGTATCAAAAATTTTAAGCTCCCCAGAATGACTTCCAGCAGCAATCTGGGAAGAGTCGCCAAGGAATGTCATGCATGTCAAAAGGGCAGCAGCATCATCCCTACAAGTTCGCCATGGCCTAAACCGACTATACACAAATTGACGATCCTTCCTAGTTCCATGGATGCCACCATACATACTTCGGTATTCACGAGTAGAGAGACGAGCAGTCACATTAGATGGAGCATCAAGGCTCCGTCGAGGTTCGGGACAAATATGAGGATGCAAGAGAGAAAGGGGAGGTAAGGTAGTTATGGGAGCAGGACATTGACGATGCTGATGCTTCAAGTACTGAATAACAATGGAGTCTAAGGTCAACCTTTCAGAACTAACAGGTTGAGAATCATTCAAGAGCTTAGGTTGGAAGGAAGAAAAAGGAGTATCATTGTATTGACTGCCATCAAAACCATCAAGTTGGCCAGCTAAAGGTGTTTGCCTTCCATGCAAATCCCTTGCACTAGAATTGGGGGTAATGGAACCATAGAGGTCGCTTAAAAAACCCCCTCTGCGAGTACTAGTATTAGGAGTTTGAAACACAGGAGACTTTAAGCCATGCTCAGCGGTGTTCATTCGCTTTGCAGACGAGCCTGGCGCAATTTCCTTTAGCTCTGTCAACTTCCGTTTCATCGGCAACACAATTGGAGTTTTCGCATGAGTTTCAACATCATCTGCCATTTCAGAAGTTGGTAAGGAAGGAGTTTCTATAGGAGCTGAAGGTCCAAGGGCTTTTCTTGAACTACTTAGTGCCTTACTTGTCGAAGGTGTTTGCATCTCAGTAGATGAAAGACGGCCTTTTGATCGAGCACTGAAGCTAGATGAGAAAAGCACAGGCTTCTTCTTTGAAGAGACAGTCGAATCACACTTCGAAAGAAGTTCCTCATTCTGTGTCAGCATATTTGATCTGTTGTTGAGGAACCCATCCGGAGCCCGACCCGATGGCCATTGAATTTGTATAGAAGGCATCTCTTGAGCACAAGCGTACTGAGCAAGAGATGATGAGGAAGACATGGATGGCAGAGGTGTCAACTGAGCCTCTTTCAGCAGTGTAGCAGCACTGGAGGATAAGCCACATGCCTGTAGATGTTCATGTATAAGCAGCAACAGTTCCCTGACAAATACAACATCATAAATATTAAAACAAACAAAAAGTAAAAAGAGACAAAAACAGGACTAGAATCGAGCAAACGCAAGATACCTTGGATGGTATGCAATAGGAGTAGCTGCGGCAATAGAAGCTCTCTCTATGCGCCGTAATGTAGGAGTAGCAGCATCAGTAGCAGCTAGAGTGCTTGCGCGACCAGAATTTGTCACAATCTAAGTATCACGAAAGCAAAACAATCTAAATGTTAGACAAGCTAAACCTTTCAAGTAGATATGCTTTATAAAGTGTACAGAACAATTTAAGGACATATAGTATATAAAGATATCATGTCAAAGAGAACCTCGCAAAAATCTAGTACTAAAAAATACATCATAGGTTTTCATTTCCATACTGACTGCACAAACTCAGATAAAAGTTTATGATTTTGGAAGGCATTACTTAAGGAGGATACACAAAATTGAATTCAATAGTGTAACCCATAGTAGGGATTCTAGTTAGTCCAAGTGAACCACGTTAAGGTGTGTTTTTGGCAACATGGCAAGAAACAAAGTATTAAGAAAAGGATACCATTACATAATTACGTGTAAGTTTTTGATAAATTGTTAAGGATTTCAATAAATATATGTTCAATTAGGTTAAAACAAGTCCAAACCAATAAATAAAAGTTTTTAGGTTAGCAAAAAAAGGTGACACAAACCAAGCCTAAGCGAAGCACACATATAGTTTGCTTAGAACAACCACAAAGCCTTAGTCCCAAAATCTGAATTACTAAGAGAATCCCAAAAGTCCATGAAAAATAAGTTTAGTTTAGTAAAATTAAGTTTTAATCCTTGATTAATTGTTAAGGAATTCAATAAATTAAGTTCAGTTTGATATAAATAAGTTTTCAGATTAGCAAAAATAAGGTGACACAAACCAGGCCTAGTTAAGCACGTATATAGTTTGCTTACAACAACAAAACCTTAGTCTCAAAATAATTTAGGGTTGGCTAAACATGAATCAATAAGAAGAATCGAAGTCATCTGCAAAAATCCTCAATAGAAGCAACCCCTAAATTCTTCCTAATAATCTCATTTCTTTTTTATTCAATCTTGTATATCTATACATCCAACATAGCATATGCATTACATATCTCTTCCTAGTCATCCTATGGAGATGACAATACTTCAAAGCCCAACATTCAGTCCCATAAAGCAATGTTGGCTTGATCTAATAGATGTGCGGTACAATTTTCCTTTCAAAATTTTAGGCATACCCAGATCACATAGATATCCAAAAGCTCCCTCCACTTCAATTCATTAAGGTTGTACCAAATGAATACGGGTAATCCTCAACCAAGAGCACCCACTAACTACACCAAGGTGATCACATTACATAGCCTATATTGCCAAGTCACCTTCATGCAACATACAAAACTGCATGCGAAGGAAAAACAAAAGGTTAGTATGAGTTTCCAGCCAATGTGTTGAAGGCTACAGAGCTTGAACAAGATGAGAAAAATTGGCTTGCATTCGCCACCAATGCTCTATGCCAACACGAAAAAAGCTACATGCTTCAGCCATGGTCCATGGACACCAAAACCAAAAGATTCAGTAGCTTAGAGCTGCTTCGTGATGCATCTTTAAAATTGACTATTAGTTCAATTATAAAAAAGAAAATATTACACGTCACAATGGCATGTTAGCTCCTTGTAGCCTTTCCGCAAGTCTTTTGCAGGGTTTTCAAGTTTCCAAGTTTTCTATTGCCCCATAGGCACAAGAGTGTGAAGTGCAGGAGGAAAATCTCATTTTCTCAAATTGACTTGCATAAACTGAATCTAAACTAACATTTTGTATACATGAGGTAAAAAGGGGTAATGTTGTCGGTTTAGAGGATAAAAATGGGGGCATATTGGTACAGATTTCTCATCATATTTACACAAATGCCAAGATAGTTCATTTGTATCTTGAATTGTAAAACTAGGCATCGCTTGATGGCTTAAACTAATATTAATGGTGGTAGACAAAATTTTCTTTTTGTGAAGGCTTTCTTCACCAATCCGCACACTTTGCCATTATATGGATACTTGGATGGTCAAAATTGTATTTCTAGTTACGGTCAAGAAATTATTGGTTGATAATCTTACAACAGCTAGGTAAAATATGTATGAATGTATTCCAAAGGCTCATTTCTTACGCAGAAACCACAATAACATTGTCTTTTTGTTCCACCTTAAATTAAGAAGCTAGTAAGCACCGATAACTATAATTAACATTTGGAAATGAAGACTAGTGGTCAAAGTTATTACAACTTGACCAAATGAGCAATAAGCAGTAATTGTTTTGGTTCAACCTTTCCCTACTTTCAACTGATCCCCGAGTACATGGTATTTCCTCGGACAATTAGTCCTTACTCCTTACCCACACATCGGACTCCTCCAAAAATATATTCTCTATATACTAAATCCTCTTTCCTAAAATTAAGATTAAGTTGAATCGACTTTCACTCCCAAGTCATACAACTTTGACTTGGTTTGAGATAAGATAGAAGAGGTTAGCTACTTAGCGCAACAAAGTTGGAGAACATTGTTGATTAAAATCAAATGATCCATAAATAAAATTTAAAAAGGTTACCAAGTCTCTCGTCTGCTTTGAATCATCTTATAAAGTATAAATATGCATTTCAGTAGTCCAAATTTTAACATTAAATCCCTAATTAAGCTCCAATTTAGATATTTACAAAGCCAGTCAAGAAGGTGCTTTTTTAACAAGTTAGCAATGATAACACAGATAGTAAGAGACAAAAACATGAATGAAGTTGTTAACTTGTTATCGTACCGCAATTAACTCAATAGCTGCCTGTGTAAGCTCTGTTTGCCAACGGTTCTGCTCAGTTCCAGGGTTCTGGTTTCCCAAATCTCGGATCACTTCGGACAACTTTTTTCCAACCTGCAGTTTAAAAGAAATGCTCTTCAGTACAACATCAAGCAATCACTTCACAAATTTATGCATAAGGTAAAAAAAGTTAGCAAACAAAACACTCAATATCCTACAGGCACTAACTACCCCTGGATTTTAATTTTCACAACCTTTTAATTGTTGCATCAGCTAGACGTGACCAGCCTCTCAATTTCTCACTAATCAAAAATTAGGAAACAAAATTGTATCAAAGAGCAACATAGATAAAAGCCTTCACCTGGAGCTTAGTCAATATATGTGCGATAGTATCATCCCTGGCTAAACCAAGCAAAGCTCGGCACGCTAGTGCACGCAGACAATCGAGAGTAGCTGGCGGTAACACCACACGAGTTTGAAGGAGTTGCAGAAGAACCTTAATGCCATTATTAGAACGGACTGCCTCTCTTGCTTGGCGATATCCTTGTTCTAACTGAGCAGCAAGTCCAGCACAACCAGCTCCAGCACCTAAGGAAATTCTACGATCACCAACTAATCCAGAGGCTAAGTTAAAAGATGGGCTTTGCATGGTATTACTCACAGATGAACCCCGATCTGCTGTACTGGGTTCACCATTACGCTCTCTTGCTTCACTTTGACTGGGTGCAGGGACCACTCGATCAGAGACATTTCTCTCTGTATTTCTATCTCTGGTCTCTGTAGAAGCATTAGACGTTTGGACAGAGGCATTACGTTCTCTTGCTTCACTTTGACCAGGTACAGGAACAGCTCGATCAGAGACATTTCTCTCTGCATTTCTATCTCTGGCCTCTGTGGAAGCATTAGATGTTTGGACAGAAGCAGACTGAGTATTTTGTGTAAGATGAGGTAATTTATTGCTGATTGATGGTGGAGGGCAGACAAGGTTGATCAAAACATTTAATGCCTGTTGAATAATCTGAAAGTGACAAACACAGAAAATCAACAAAGCATTAACCAACGCCACAAGGAAATAAACCAAATAACTTCACTCATCTGTGCAAGGAAAAGAAAAGCTACAATAAACTTACATCAGGATCAATATAACCCGGCCCATTAGCAGCATCCAAAATAACAGCAATCCCAACACGATCGTTGCTTAATGTCGCACTAACAATCAATTTACGGCTATATGGTACCAGAGTAACAATATGCAAGATACCCAACGCATATTGAAGCAAGTCGTGCAAATAACGCTCAACAGGGGGGGCCTATATATATAGAAGTTAGTATACCTTCAAAGATCAAGAAACTACTTTCACAACAAGAAAAATAACTACCTGACACAATTCCAGCATTGTCACATGTCCATTACAAGCCAGAAATCGCTCAACTGCTGGCCATCTAGCTCTGACCAAGGCAGGACCAAGCTTCCGGTCTTTCTGTATCTGAAGAAAAACAGCATCAATGGCCTCATTACTTATGTCAAGAGGCTTATAGCCTGCTCTTGAGCTTGGAATATTACGAGATGTGCTTCGATTGCTTTTATTAGGACGGATAGTATCTACCAGCAGCAACAGCTGCGCTCTAAAATACTGTCGCAAGGCAACACAAGTATGATATGCTATCTGTTTTTCAGATGAAGTCAGTACATCAGCATTTGATCGATCATTTCTAAGTGCTCCTGGAGCAGAAGCCCCTAAGGTCCCAGAGTTGCTTCCTGATCTTACAGAAGCAGCGTCATGTAAAAGGCCAAGTGACTTCTGCAGACCATCTTGCGAATCAAAAACATCAAGAACAGCTCTGAATACAAATGCAGCAGCAAAGAATAAAGCTGCATTTTTACGGGCTTGATCCTGTGGACACTCCAGAAGCTGAAGACCCAACTCAACCAACTTAAATATTACATCAGAAGGAAGAGCACAAACACGCTCCATGATACCCTGAAACAGATTCAGGAGAAATAATTCAACAGTGAAGTTTAAGGAAAAAACAAGATACAGGATAATAGAAGCTGAATATTTTGTAATATCAGATATTGAACCGTCTTACCTGAAGAGACCCAATAGTAAATAAGCAAGATGAAAGGCCAAAGAAAGTGTGAAGGACTCGTGGTACAGCAAGCAACTTTTGTATGCCACCCCGATCCACAAACACTGCAGCAAATTTTCTATGAGCAGCCAAAGCACATATCAACTTCAACACATCAGGCAGGAAAGAGACAATATCTGATTTCTTTTTTTCATCAGAATATCGCTGTAGCAATGCAAGGCAAACATCTACCCCCTTTTCATGCAGCACAGGCCCTAGAACTTCAACATACTCTCCTAAGAGCACAAGACACTGAATGCAAAACTTCTCCCTTTGTTTTGCAAGAGCATCACTATCTGGGATAAAAAATTCAACATCCTCATTTGCTTCCACCTCCGCAGCTCCATCTTTCGGTAAATCAGCACTGGTGTCATTAGGATTCCTACACCAATCAATAACACTTATTAGCAACTCTAAAACAAAACTAAAAACAGAAAATGAAATGCTATCAACCTACCACTTTTAATTAATTAACATAAAATAACTACCTTGATACTTTCGTTGCGTTTGCTGCATCTATTACAGTTGATGCTGCTTTTGAAGCAGCCAAAAATGCAGCCTCTTCATCAGTTGTAGATTTAAACATCTAATAGTACAAATCAAGAAAAAAGAGGTTAGAAAATTAGTTCATTATGTGGGCAAAAAAAACAAAGGAGAGGGGAATTGGTGGCAACTGTGGGAGAAAGAAGAGTGTCCTTTATCAGACTGCTTACATCCATTGCAGTACTTTTCACCAATTCAGCAGCAGCCTCGCCAGCAGCTTTGATAGCTTCAATCGGTGCATTGGCAGCTCTAGCTTCAGCTTCAGCAGCTCTAACAGCTGCTTTAACGAGATCTGAGATGTCCTTGGAGCCAACTCTGCACTCTTGGATGCATTCATCGGCATCTTCTCGTTCCATTGAAGTGCCTTCAGCAATTGTCCTATTTGAGCTTTTCTTGTTATCGGTTACTCGCTTACTATCCAGATTTCTCACTGAACTCCTCTCCTTATTACTACGTATCATCCCTCCACGGCTTCCTGACCCAGGAGACACAATAAGCTGTTCGGGCTCCGTACTAGGTTCATTAATTTTGGTTTTACCCCGAGATCTAACCCACCCACGGTGCACTCTGCGTCTGGAAGAGTCATCTCTTTCACTTTCACATAAATCTTCATCATGCACACATCTTCCAGGACCATTTCTTTCGAAGGTTTTCAACCTCCCATCATGCATATCTCGCCCACACCAACGATCCTCGCTATCAATATCAGCATCATAAATGCCAGCCTCTTCAGCCAATCCATCAGGTGGCTCTCCATTAATCAATCGTTCTTCCCCATGCACCTGCCGATTAAAGCTTCTATCAAGATTTCTCTCACTACCCTGATCAGCTGGACCTCCATCATCTACCCTAGAATCATCTAGAGAAGCATTCTCTAGAGTTGGTCGTGATCTAACACGACATTCATCTCTACCTTTACCTACACCTCCAAGAGAAACACTTTTACTCTCAGCCACTCGACCCGTGTCTTTTTGATTGCTGGTTGTCTCTCCCAGAAAACGATTACGAAGATAACGCATAAGCTTAGCTGACAAACCAGAAGTTAAGACTTCTTCAATCACCTGACTCCCACTGCCAATATTAACAGCATTTATCCAATTATTATAACTTATAAACATATCTCGAAAGAAAAAACTACTAAAACCCCTAGATAGCATCTTTGACATACCTGGTCAAACATAATGCCAAAAGACCTATGGAGTAGGTCTTGCGCATATCAAAATCTGAACATTTTGTCTCACCAAATTGACGTTTCCATAGGCCATCATCACCAGCACACTGTGTATTGTCTTCCAGCACCCAATTTTTTATGTTTTCTGTTACATCATCTTCAAAAACATGGGGATACTGCAAAACAACAGCAAGTGTTTAGTACATTAACAATTATGTTTAACATGGTGACAATTTGAGCATAAGAATATAATGCTTTTTACCATCCATGTTAACGAACAACTAAGAAGCACCCTTGCTGCAGCAGCCTGGATAGATATAGAGTATCTCGATTCCGACAGAAATTTTGAAGATATTAATTCAAAAAATTCATCATTTTCCTACAGAAAAGAACCAATCAAACAGCTAAGATGGATTTGGGGAAAAAATGATAATAATAGAAGCCACCAAGAATAAATTTTGATGGAGAGAAAATCATGAAGTTCAAAATCCTAGTATTCTCAGGACATTACCCGAATTAAATTACCCAAGCGTCCAATGCTATGTGAAGCTCTGGTCTCATTAGCAGATGAATGATCTGCCTCTTCCATGTACCTGTAACGATGAATGAGATCAACAGTCATTCAGTTGATATACGTAGAGAACATTTCGTTCTTGAGAAAATGTAAATAGTGGAGACCCAAAGTTTATTACGGGTATGGCAAGGGACAGATATAAACAAATTCACTCTGGTACTTAAAGCTGCAATTGTATTTCAGACCATATCAATATGCGATTACGCGTACAGATATAACTAATTGAGGCAGAAAAACCTTGCGTCCATCATTTAAGAATTAGAAACACAAATTGGTTTCCAAGGATTATATACAGATTCGAAAACTACAGTATAGAGTACTAGATTTCTAATCTATGTCTTTGAAACTTTTGTTGCTAGTTCAAAGACAAGTTAGTCATGCTTGAACCAAAGATTAATTCAAATGCTTAGCCTTAGGTTTCAATATAGCAGGCTCAACCACTCAGCTTATTCTGCAGAAACACCTACTTTTAACCTAGAGACACAACTACACCACAACAAACCCTAAGATGGCAGCTAATATTAGTTTATAATTCTTTTCAAGGAGCAAGACTAGCTTGTATGTAAAACAAAGTGTTCCTGTACGAAGTAGGTATGTTCAACAATTATTAATCAGGAAGAAATAATTATATTTACCCTATTCAATCAGTTACCCAAGACCCATTTATACCTAGTTTAAAAGGTGAGAACTGATCAGGACACCTAGGCACACAAGGGGTGGGTACCCTGTGTGTCTCCTAGACTCAGAGTCATAGATCAGGAATCAGGTGTGCCTCAGCCTTCAGAGGCATTTCTTTTGGCACCTCTCTGCACCATATGCTTACGTGCGCTCTTTTAGAAAAATAATTTTACTAGTTAGACTGTGCCTAATATTCTATGCCCAAAGATGTTTGGCATAATAATTACGGATATAGAAAAGGTATAGAGTAAAATATTAGTGAGTTGTGTGGGTTCCAAAATGTGAGATATAGTTGAAAAAAATAATTTTATATAGAAAGAATGGAAAGAAAAATTAAGGCAAGGATGAACCATAGCAGTACACTGGTAGATCCAACAAAGTGTTTGACCTTTCAATGGGACTTGACTGCAAAAGTCCAACAACTTGACAACGTAATTTGAGATGACAACACAAAAGTTCATTAATACAGTAAACTTAGAATGAGGGAAATTATTTCACTCTATCAATAAAACATTGCACCTCAACCTAAACGGAAAGTCTTCGGATCGAAATCCCTGAAAACTAGAATGGATCTTTCCACTTCATTCATCAAGTCACTCCCAATCTCTAGACAAAGCACAGCATGCACCCTATTTATATAAATCCTTACGCGGCACTTGGTATGCAAGATGGATAGGAATATCAAGTTTATCCGGAGGAAACCATAATTGAAAATCAAATCCTCAAATTAATACATGAAACAAGGGTAAGGAGCGATACGAAACCCTCATACCTATAACCTATACCCTTATTACTCAAAGAAAATAGCTCGGCCAACAATAGTCATACTTCTAAAGCTACCTTGCGATTCCCCAATATATCAAAACTCGTGATAATACATTCACGATCCTGAAAGCCAGAGTACACCCTTCAAACTAAATCTTAAGACAGCCTCAAGTCGTCAACTCTTTCCAAGTGTAACCTATTTTCTACAATCCCGGAATACCGAATGCCTTCTCTCTCAGTAAGTAATTAACAGTTTTATCTTAAGCTCGCGTATCCTATTTCTGATCCTAAGTTTTCCATCCTTCCTCAATGTAAAAAAAAAAAAAAAATCAAAATACAAAAAGATAGAAGAGAAAAAAAAACAGCAAATTAAGAGTAATATTAATCATTGCAACGTCACAAAATCTCACAAAAACGCAAAATTATTAAAAATAAAACCCATTAAACAGCTCATTAAAATCAATCATCATTCATCAATTTTGAAACTTTCATGCATACACCTAACATTTAAAAAAAAAAAATCATACAACTTCAATTTTATAGACTTTAATTAAATTCAATCTTAAATACATTATAATAATCATTCATCAACACATATGAAAAAATAAATAATTAATTAATGTTAAATCCAAAAACATAGTAATCACACACACCTTCCTCACTACACACATTACCAGTATAATATCGAACAATCAAATTTGAATTTCAATAATTTAACTTAAATTCATATAAAATAATAATATAATTTGAATTTTTATTCTAAAATCAATAAAAATTCAGTTAAATTCACACACTAACAAAAAAAATCACTATCACTAATCAAACCAAATAAAAATGATCGAAAAAAAACCCTAATTGAAACTCAAATTAAAGACAAACCTTGATTCTTGAGACTCAAGAAGAGAAGCAAGAGCATGAAGAGCTTTAGGATTAGGGTTATCAGGCGAAGAAGTAATAGCTTCCATAAACTTTTGAGCTTTCGATAATAAACCTTCATCTTCATCCTCTTCTTCTTCTTCTTCTTCGTCTTCTTCTTCTTCTTCTTCTTCTTCTTCATCTTCGCCTTCGTCATCATCGTCTTCATTGTCGTCTTCTTCCTCCTCCTCCTGCTCCGCCGTAGACGGTGGCGGAGGTTGAGATGAGGAGGAAGAAGGAGGTGGTGGTTGTGGTTGTGGTTGTTGGAGGTCTTCTTCCATGGAGGAGGAAGAAGAAGGAGGAGGAAGGTCCATTAATGGCGGAAATTGGAGGAGAGAGAAAGTGAATGAATGAAGGTGAAAAAAAGTTGTTTTATTATGGGTTTGGAGGTGAGCTCATATATGTTTAGGTTTGGAGGAGGAGAGAGAAAGACAGACGAGAAGGTTCGGGTAATTATGGTTTTATCTACGGATCATATTATTATTGGTCGGGTTTTTTTTCTCGTTGTCGGGTTTTTCTTTTTTAAAAGAAAAAAAAATGAAAATTTAGAGTGAGTCAGGGGTTAAGTCAAAAGAAGCACGAGTACTTGAATTGGGTTAATGTACTCAGGTACGTACCTGAGTAATTGTGTATAATGATTAGTGATTACTGAGTTATAGCCAACGCGTCAGGGCGAGCTAGGGCGAGTTGTCGATTAGCGGAAGGGGTATTTTCGTAATGTTTGACTTGAATTGAGTATTAAACACCATAATTTTCATGTATCATTTCTAATGACTAATATACATAATTATAAAACTATAGCCTTTTGCTAGGTTGCACGGTTCAAAAACGGGGTCGAAAAAGGAGACGGGGACGAAAAATGGCAAAATCAAAATTCCTAAAAACGGGGACGGCAAGGAATCGGCAATTAAAAAATCACAAAATAATATAAAATACAATAGTCTTTAATATTTTAATGTAACAGTGACATAATAGTTAATTCATAAAACGTTAAAGTACAACATTATCTTAAAGTACAACATTATCACTAATCGATTCGTGGTCGTCGTGGTCTCCCTCAAACTCGTCGTCGTTCCTTCAAACTTCACCTGTAATTCAGTCCAAGTCGCTGTTGCCTGACACTTTTTATTTGATGATTTGATGAATAATGTCGAGTGAAAAGAAAAGCAAATAATGAATGTTGAGGGAAGAAGTCAGATTAAAAGAGATAAATGTTGAGTGAACAATTAGAGAGAATTGAAAGAGACTAGAGGAATAAAAAATTCAGTGAAGTAAAAGGAATGAAAGAGATGGAGAATTGAAGAGGATTAGAGGAGTAATTGAGTAAGAAAGTCGGTGAAGTAGTTTATCAAACAATAAACCCTAGACTTTGATTTTGAGTGGTATTTAATAATGTTGGGCCTTGGGCTCTTATTTGCATTTGGACTTTTGTCTTAAAAGGGTTGGGGACTTCTATTTTGTATCTAAGCCGACCCCGAAACGTCCCCAAAGTAGCACACCCGTCCCCGCCCAATTGATGTCGACCCCGAAACGTCCCCAAAGTAGTACACCCGTCCCCGTCCAATTGGTGCCAACCCCGGGACGTTTTTCAGGTGTCCCCGCACCGTCTCCGTCCCCGAAACGACCCCGGTACGGATTCGCCAAGTTTCCAAAGGTACCCGTGCTTCATAGGTCTTTTGTCCCATATCTTTGGTACATTTTTAGATTATTTATTGTTTCAAAAAGTCTTTTACTTTAAATCATAACGATAATAATTTTAAAAAAATATTCGCTACAATTTTTCCTTATAAAATTGTGGGCGCTACTAGCCGTACTAGGGGTGTGCACCAGTTCAAGACTTGGTTTCTTTGGACCGGGAACTATGCTTTGGTTTTTTCAATCCAAATTTGTGCTAGATCTGTTGGACCTATTTTTTAAATTTTGTCAATTTTTATTATTACTCACTAAAAATATGATCTATATTTTATACATATATTAAATACAACATAAAATATAGTAATATATAATATTCTAACTAAAAAAACATGTATAAGTATCCATTAAGTTTTTGCATGACTTTATTAAAAATATTAGTTTTATCAAGGAAGCACGTACAGGCGTACAACTAGTATCGAACTAGATTATGCACACCAAAAGACGCAACACTAATTCTTTAACATATCTCTACTTTTTAGCGTTGTTGTTTGTGGGCAAAAATGCATAATATAAATGTAGCAAAGAAAATGGAATTGATCTAAGGGAGTAAAAAAAAAACAAATAAAAAAAGAAAAATCATGTGTAACCAGTTTAATAGTCTTATGGGCAATAGGGAGCTCCGCCGCATCTGCCTTGTTTGGGCGGTTGGTTGTTGGTTATTATGCGTAACAGGTTTATAGTTTCATAGCTTTTAGTCTTACTTTAACGTAGCCTAACCCCTTAATGGTGTTGTAGTTTAATGTAGCCTGTGAACTATAGTATTTTTGGAGCCGGTAGCGGTTTTCAAATTTATCACTTGGGGTTAGAGAAAGAAGATAACAACCTTCATGCATTCCCTTTACTAACCTAGCTAATTTATCCTTTTTAAGCTTAATGTTTGTGTTTGATGCATGAGATTCTAATGCTTTAGTACAAAGTATATTTAATCTATCTATTGCTCTTATAAATTGCGACATTTCATCTAAAATTAATAACTAAAAAAAATTATAAGATAAATTAAAACCAATCTCGTTGAAACACTTAATAATCTCACTCACAAACTTAATGCTTGTCTATCGAAGTAAATCAAAGACACACTCAACAACCTCATTTCACCCAAAATGGTGGAAAGTAGAAACTACCGAACTTCCCACCCACAAACCTTAAACTCGACTCACTTGGTATCATATATTATCTATCAAACTCAGTTATCTAGCTAGTTTGATCAGTTAGACTAACGTATATGAATTTGAATTTAATTGGACTGAGATGTGTTCGATAGGACCCCTTGTTCAATTTTGTACCCACTGTCCAAGTAACCATGGACTCCCTTCAACTTGTTTTCTGCAACATTTCCTATTAATATAACTTTTGTACTCACATTTATTTCTCCTCCCTATAGACCAGGATATTTTTTTTACGAGACATTGACTTGCACGTCATCTGTTGCAAAGAATTAGAACAAGGAAATTAAATAACAATAATCTAACCATGTAACAATACTGTAACACCCTGGTTTTCTCCTTCCTAAAACTACTAACATTTCCGGAAAACATTTATAAAATAATCGAGCCCCAACTACTTTAGAAAACCAAAGCATTACCGCCACCGTGAAAACGGCTAAGGCATTTACCAAAGTACTACAGCGGAAGACTTAACTTTTAAAAACAACAAACCAAAACAACTTAATTAAAATAAACTTCAAAACCAAATCCCATGATACTTTATAACAACTTGGAACCGACATAACGGCCCTTCAAACCAAATAATATTTAATATCTTTAAAACAACGTTAATCCATCATGATATAATAAATAGCATAATAGTCACTTAATTTTTAAGCAAAAACTAAAACAACATGAACACTCTTCACTCAATCCCAGCATGATCGACTAGATGCCCACCTGAAACCGTTGCTTACTCTTTATCTAGAACTTCTACTCGCCATAATAAATGGGTCGTCGTAGGGCCAAACAAAGATTAGCCATGCCACAAAGCACGTAATCAGCAAAGCTGAGTATATAAGCATAAAGACATGCAACACACTAGCATAATAATCCTAGGCAAGAGCATCAAAGTAAAACATCAACCATACTTTACCACAATTGCAACATCATAGACTCTAAGACTCTTTTCAGAATTAATATATATAATGGATTTCGCATCGAACGGGTCCTTCCTAAAAATAAATAATTGCCCAAAGGGCACCAACTTGGGAGCAACTCCAAGAAGGTATTACTATGCCACCTAGTGGCGGAATTCCAGCGCATATAAGATAAAAATCTAAAAATAGAAGTACAACGTCTTGTACCCCAACTAGGAGTTGAATCCTCTGTTAGACAACTCCCCCCACGTTCATACTCAAGGTATATACGTTCCAAGAGTTTGGTGCGAATCTCTTTCACTTTACGTGATTAACCATTTTATAACTTGTGATGACTCTCACATAACAACATCATAACATGCATAACATCACACAACATTTCATAACATAACATGACATGAACACCCTATTAATTATCTTCATTAATAAGTGAACATATTTTATTCCTTTATTTAATCTCTCTAGACCACACATTAACTGTGAGTGGTTAATTACTTCCTTAACAGTCCACACATAAACTGTGAGTGGATAACTTCCTTACTAGTCCACACATAAACTGTGAGTGGATAATAATAATAAATTGCTCAATTACTACTAATCATGTGAATAAAATTCAACCTCTTCTTTGCTCAAATATTTAATAACATAGTCTTTCATGTCATTTTTGACACTAGTCAACTTCTTTTATTAACATGCATTCCAAACATCCTTGATGTTATTATTAATAATTATATATAAATAGAATGCATAAATAAATACTCATGGGATTATCATGTAATCATGCATACTTGAACATGCTCATATAAGTCAACAAAAGTCAACAAGAGTCACATAACATACTTCATATATATAGTTTCTAACATGAAACTTATTATTCAATCTACTACTAGCATGATCCTAGCATGATATTCTACTCAGAATCTTTAGTATTACGTACCTTGTATATAGCGGTGATTCGAATACATTCTAGAACTCACTGATTCGAATCCTCCTATAAACATAGGAGAAAACTATATAAGAAAAACCTCTTTGACTAAACTTTACAAGCAACTCTAAACTACTTTTTACTAGTGGATAAACATCATAACCTTCCTTACTATGTCTATCATAATCCATAACTTGTCTCTTATTTTTCTTTCGAAACTTCTATTTTTCATTACTTTCCAAAAATGGCGAGTTTTACTTTAATTATTTCAAGCCTCTTAAAACCTCTTTAAAACACTTATTTTTGCATAAAAAACCATATAATATCCTTATAGGTTTATGTGTTCGATTCTATGCATTAGAATTTAATTTGGAAACTTGTAAGTAATAACACTAATTTTACTTCTTATAAACATGCCTTAATAAATACAGCAGATATTTATTTAATTAAAAATCCTTTAGACCTCTCTAAACATGTGAAAGCCCTAAAAACAACATGGATGATCATATAATGTAATACTTAATATATGATTATTCATGCTAATTACATACTTTAAAACATTAATTATGAATTTTATAAAATCTGGACAGCTTATAATCTACTTAAAATCATCTTTACTTCAAATCATACTAAAAATATAGTAGTGATCATAGTTCCTATGATCATACTAGCTATTATAGAACACTTAACTGTTTTAACATGTATTATAATTTTCAATTTGTTTTTTAATACTTTAATTTGTTAAAAACCAAACAACATCATAATTTCATACCATCATATATAATAAACTATGTCATACCACTTCAATCAGATCATAAAATAATTTAAACAATAAAACTTCATACTTTCTCAAACCCTATATTAATTTCATGATCAACTTTTTAAATCTATAATCAAACAAAAAACTGATTATAAATATAAAACATTACTAAAACATGATCATAAAACTAATTTATAAAAACTGCTTAGATTAAATTAAATTAAGAAAAAGTTTTTTTTTTTTTTTTTTTTTTTTTTTGTACCTCGAAAATCGAGAAGGCAAAGGGGGAGGCAGGTGGCGGCGACGGCCGGCCGGCGAGGGCAGCAGCGGCGCAGCAGTGGCGGAGAGGTGGCCGGCGACCTTCGGTCCTCTTCGTCGCTCTCCTTCGTTTTTTTTTTTTTTTTTTTTTTTTTCTCTCTTCTCTTTGCTTTTGGAAATCCTAACTTGAATGCTTGGGAAATTCTGCATTTTTGGTTTAAAAAGGGGGTATTTAAAGCCCCAAAAGGATTTAGAGTTGGTTTAGGAAAAAGCCCAAAAGGTCTAATTGAAGTGGGATTAGTTTTGGGCCCATAATTAAACTAATCATGGCAACCCATTAAAAACACTTTTAAAAGCCTTACAAAATATTTTCACACATTTTAAGACCTTCATAAAAATTATTTTATGACCTTATAAAAATTTATTTCTTTAAAATAAAGTAAATAAAACTCCGTAATTAATTAAATTCCTTTAATTAATTATTTTCAAATACTTTTATTCCTTTAAAATACGTAAAATGTACGTATAAATACTATTTTAATTTTATAACGTGTATAAAATTACGGGGTATTACAAATACATACTCTTTTTTTGTAGCAATGTAACAACATTTAGGGGTGAAACTAATTCGGTTTAAAACCGAAAACCACACCGCACCAAACCATTTTTAAATTATGGTTCGGTCTTTTTATAATTCTGGTGCGGTTTGGAGCGAAATTTATTAAAAATTCGGTGTTCGATTTGGAGTTGGTGCAGAGAACTAGAAACCGAACTCCAAACCGTACACCAAACCGTATAAAAACATAAATTATATCAAGGGCTTAAGGCCCAAAAATGAATAAAACCCTAAAAATATAAATGGGGTTAGTGACTCTATTTCAATCTCCTTTAGACTCTCTTTAAATCCCATGTTCCTTATGTTCTTCATTTATTGCCTTTTGTAGTTAATTCTTTTTTAATTTCGTTCTTCATTTATTCATTTACTTTCTCTAGCTAAATACCTCAATCCCTCAAAGTCACTATTCTTTTTCATTATTTGTTCTACAGCCCTTGTTGTTTTGCGTCATTTCTTTCACTCCTTAACACATCGATCTTCAATCAATTGATTCAACACTTATCTAGTATTATTGAAATTTTAAACTAACTAACTTGGTGTTATTTTAAAGAATGATGTAAACTACTACTATTAGCCCTAATATTTAACTTTTCTTTGTTTCTAATTTGTTATTGTGGAACATAAATTTTGAACGTAAGGCATTATACCAAGGTTCAAGATCGAATTTTCTAGATTTCTGGTAAACAATTAAGTATGACTAGAAATTCGGTTTGGTTTGGATCCAAAACCGAAACACCGAATTTTTTTGGTCTGGTTTGGTTTGGACTGAAATTTAGATTGGTTTGGATTGGAGTGGAAATTCATAAACCGAAATAATATGGTTTGGATTTGGAGTTTGCTATAATCCAAACCGTACACCGAACTTTCACCACTAACAACATTAGTTCGTTTACTAAATTTTGCCCAACTTTAGTCCATCCATTATCTACCGTAACTAACTTTCCCTCCCAAATCACCTTCTTTCCCCTCCTAAACCATTGATTTTTATAGATAAAGTTAAAATGCTAAATAAAAGAATAAATAACCTCCAAACATTACATTTCATATATTGTAAAATAATTATAATCATAACAATATAATTTCTCTATCCTTTCAAAGCCAAACATGAGTTAGGATTATATATTTTGAAAAACACGCTGATTTAATAATCACTAAATATACTGAACTAAAGTGAAAATAAAATCGCACCAAACTACTAAACTACTAGTTTCAAAATATAATTAGAAGGGTTAGAATTGTAGAGCAAAAATGAACATGGAAGTAGAAGAAGACACTCCCTCTTCATCTGACCAACAAAACCATTGGATCAAGTAAATACTTCCAAACCACCCTCATTTCGTTTTTCAATCAATCAAATTTCACTTTTTTTTAATATCACCGTCTTCTTTGCATTTAATTTCACAGGATTCAAGATGAACTGAAAACAAAATTAATCACAGAAGACAATTTTCCATGGGAAATCCCCACTTCATCATCATCATCATATGTGAATTATTTAGAAGATAAAAAAGAGGTGTTAAAATATATAGGAGGAGTTGACATTAGTTTCTTAAAAGAAGACCCTTCAATTGCATGTGGGACCGTAGTTGTTTTAGAGCTTGATTCTTTGAAGGTTGTTTATGATGATTTTGATGTTGTTAATGTTCAAGTGCCTTATATTCCTGGATTCCTCGCTTTTCGAGAGGTTTGTGCTTGATTTTGATGGACTATTTGTGTGAAATTGTGGTTTTTATTTGGTGGGTGTTTTGTGAATTTGTCTTTTTTGTTGTAATTTATGTGAAAATTAGTGGTTTTAATTTGGTGGGTATTTTATGAATTTGTGTGTTTTTGGTCATAGGCTCCTATTCTTTTGAAGCTTTTGGAGAAAATGAAGAATGATGCTCACCCATTTTATCCACAGGTACAGTAGGTTTTTGGATGGTTAAGATTTTGATTGAATTTCTTTCGGATATTTGCTACAGTAGTTATTATTGTGTTTCATTTTGTTGATTAAATCTTTCAATATCGTAGCGTATGGTTGACAGTATATAATTAGGGATGGATAATATTAATCTTGAGAGTCGAGAACCAAATTGGACTTAACTCTGAAGATCTATGATGACAGTCATACAATTTTGCACACATTTGCTCGGTTGAGGAAATAGCATGTTGATGTATTGGAGAAATCTACATATTGTTATTGTCGATATAGAAATTACCTTTGTGTACACATACATGTGCGGCTGTTTTTAGTCTTCCTTTTGTGGATGTGCTCCTGGACCAATTTAGGGTACTTTTGTTGTCTGTTTGTTATACCTAGATTAGTATATATGTTTGTTACAATTGTTAGGTATTTATGGTCTGTGTCGGATACCTAATGGTGATAAGTCATGTCAAGGATGATAAGTTCCAAAGCAGTTGGGACTTGGGAGTTGCCTAACCAGGTTTACCCAAGTGCTATGTCATTGTATATGTTAGTTGCCGTTAGCATTAGAAGGAGACCTTGGAATTAAGGTGATTCAATTATTACAACTAAGATGAAGAGATCTTAAAACTTAAATTTAGGGATGAAGGGATGTCAGGCCGGTATCAGGGTGTATCTATGAGCTTAATGAATAGTGATGGCTGTAAAAACTTCTATCATTCTTGGCTTGTTTTGTTCTTTCAAGACACGTTCAGTTCCCTAAATTGTGATCCATTTATTCATCTCTCCCATCACATTCCTTCAATTTCTTAGTCTACTTAGAATCAGTTTCTAATTTCCTCTATTTGCATATGAGGACTATGGGCTTATTGCTAACAACATTGAGTGCCTAGTAATATACAAATTATTAAATAAGATTTTGGAAGGATACCGTATTGCTCAATATTTCTTGCATTGATTTTATACACTTTGTTGGCAGCTATTAATGGTTGATGGCAACGGGTTGCTTCATCCCCGAGGCAGGTATTTCCGCTCAAACAAGACGACATGATTTTGCATGTGCTTAGTGCTGTAAACAATTTAAAATCTTCTTTGCACCAGAATTTGCATGCTCTTTGGCGTCATTCTGACCTGACCACTGGGAAAATGATGATGTTAACACATGCCAGAAAACTTGTAATATAAGTATGATTGGTCTTAGCATGTTGCTATTATGTGAAAAGTTTTCTTTGTCTTAACCTGCTTTTGGACTTTAATTTGTCAAAAAACGTAAATCACTTGAATAGGCTTTCGTCATCACTGGTTTGCTTTCTTTCTCCATCCACAGACCACAATTCCATAATATATTGTTCTAAACCATTGATAGGCTATTAGAAATAACAGTGGCCAGCTTTGATGGCTGTCCTTTTAATGCTAACAAGTTACATTTAAGTGCTTGTCTTAATTATAAATTGATGGCAATTAGATTGTTGGTATCTGATAGAGACCCTGTCGTGCTAGGCAGTTTGTTTGCAGGGCAGCAATTCCTTGAGCATACATAGAAATAAGAGCTTAGCTAATACCTGCCAGTATTTAGCCTTCTTGAGGGGAAATTTCGGCTGACACTTTGCCTCATAATAGTGGGTTTAAACTGTCTTGTATGTTTTAGAAATTTACATCAATTTGAGAAGTTTTACTTTTGTAAGTATACAGTGTCTTCTCTTTAGGTCACAATTGGACAATGATTTGAACGCCATTGAATTCTAAACTGTAAGTGTTATTGGCCTTTAAATTTTTTGCATCGCTATGATTTGCTGTAGAATCAGATATGCAGATCAGCTAGTGAAATGTAAACAAGATCCTTTATTCATGCATTTGATTTAGCTGGACTGCTGAAGTGTATTTATTCTTTTACACCTTCAGGTTTTGGATTGGCTTGTCACCTTGGAGTTATGGCTGATCTTCCAACAATCGGAATAGGAAAAAATGTGAGTTATTTCTCTTATTATGATAAAGGATTTAAACAAAAGGCCATTAAATTTTCAAAATTGGCAAACTTATCAATTGTGGGTTTTTTAGCAATAACCCATCTTTTTCTATTAATGCCATCATAGCTTGCTGCCTTTTGGTTTAAAAGGTTTGAAGATCCAACGTCTTATGGTTTATTAGAATGAATTTACCTTTTCTGTTGTTGTAGCTACATCATGTTGAGGGTCTAAACCATACAGAAGTCAGAAATCTTATGGAGGCTGATGATGCTAAACAACCAGTTTATTTGAATGGAAATTCTGGTCGTACTTTGGGTGTGGTAAGTTAGCAACTGAGATTGAATTTTACACCTTTCCATTTTAATATGGAGTATTTAAGTTTTTGTTTTTTCATTTTCAAGGGGTGGGAGGAAACTGTTTCAATCCTGTGCATTGATGATTCGAGTCCAAAATTTGAGAAGAGAAAATAATATTTTTCTAAGCTACCAACATTTAATGTCACCAATATTATAGTTTAAGCGGAGCAAATAAACCATGTGCAACTTTACTTAGCTTAATATGATTGTGCTTAGAATCATGTTAACTTTGCCAACCTCAAGCTCTCTATGTCTAACGAGAAATCGTGGCCAACTTTGATTGGTTCTGTGAATCTTTTTCTCTGAGCTTTGATCATGACCAATTTGCTATTTTAGACTAGCCAGCAAGGATAAAAGGTAACTGATCAGGCATGGTCTATATTATGGAGAACATTATATTTTACTGACAAGGATTTTTGATCAAATATTACTTCCTTCTATTGAGTTTTCCTTGAACAGTCTTTTCAGAACTCTTCTGCCCTTGCGCATTTATCTTTAACTGTGTTTGAAGTGAACCCTATTTGGACGATGACTTCAACAAGTACAAGAAAAGAGTAACCTTCTGGACTATTAATAAGTAAGCTGTTCATGACCATAATGAATCGATAAAGCTTGTGTTCTTAATTATTCAAGTTCGTGAGGCTAAAACTAAAATTGAATATATCCATGGGGCTTGTCAGTGGTAAGCATTACCCAAATTTTTGTTGACGATAACTCGTTAAGTAGGATAGGTGTCTATTAGGCCATGTTATCTCTTGTTGATTTTCTAGCTGTGCTTAGCTTTCTGACTTGTTGAAACTGGTTAAATGTTTGAAAGGGGTACATATCTTTTTCATCTTTTGTGAAAATTGGGTTGTTCTCTGTCCACTCCTGTTATAATTGGTGTAGCCATTACTGTTCTTTTGTGAAAAACCCAATTGGTGTAGCCAATAATATTTTTGTAATCTTTTGTAAGAACAAAGAATAAACAGAATCTTTTTTCCATGTTGTGTTTTACATATGGTTTAATTTATTTGTTGCAGGCTATAAGATCCTCTGTGGGTGCTTTGAAGCCTATCTTTATTTCAATCGGGCATCGTATATCACTTACTTCAGCAATGAAGATTGTAAAAGTGACTTGCAATTACCGTGTACCAGAGCCAATCAGGCAGGTAATATTTTCTTGTTCTTGGTACACCTACTATGGATCCAGAAACCAATAAGCAGTGACTCTAGTCTTTCATATTTTAGAGAAATTTAACTATTCATGAAGCTTACATGACATTTTTAAAAATGCCGAAAACTTAATAATAGTTGATTTTTGTTTTTTCGGTTTGATGTGAAGCTGAGGTGAACCACTATAACTCTATGATGATCTTCTACTGAGTTTGACAAAGGTTCAAGTTACCGTTAAAGAGTAGATCATAGCTTGTCATTTTTTAAAAGTCACTATTGTTCCTTAATCCTTACCTTAACAGCTTATGTGAACACTTAGGACCTGTTTACTTCAGCTGAAAACAACTGAACTGATTGGAGCTGAACTGAACTGAACTGAAGTTTTTATGAAGGATTTATGAATAGCAAAATAAGAGAAGAACTGAGCTGAACTGAACGGATTTTAAGCTGAAGTAAACATGCCCTTAACAGTGTTTGGAAGTGTATATCAATATGATAACAGTAATTATGCAAGTGACTAATAATCAAGCACAAGAAGTCATGTATCTCTTAATTATCTTAAAACTGCAAGCTGATTTGAAGATGTTATGTCTCTTTGATTGCAGGCTGATTTGAGGTCAAGAGAGTATCTACATAAGCATCCGTTTGTACCATAAACCCTCTAACAAGGTTAGTTTTAGATTTGATTTTTTTGAAGAAAAATGAACATGAAACTTCAAACATAATCATGAAAAGTCGCATGTACTTAAACCAATTTTAACTCTATATCAACTCTGAATAATTATAAGTTTTAAGACAGGAAGCGGATCGGATCCCAACAGTTAAGCGAGTTAGAGAGAAGAACTTTTGAGGGATTGTAATGTCAGAAAAGTCCCATGTGACGTTAACCTACTCATTAAAGTCCCAATACAAATTTCCAAAGTCTTTTTTTTTCTTCTTTATATTGTGACGATGGGTTAAGGCAAAGAACAAGTCAGCTAACTGCTAGGTTGGGAAGTTGGCATTGCCCGTTTCTAGCTGCTGTAGGTAGACCATGAGCGTTGTGAACTTTCTGCCTAGGTACATGCATCTAATTTATGTGCAACTACTACTAAGATGAAGGAAATCTAACTATTTTTCTAATACTACTATGGCTTTTATTTGGCTCTTATATTGCCATAGTTATCTCCTTGGTGTCTGTCTTCAATTGTATCTGATTGCGATAGCAGCTGGCCATTTGAATTCCCTTGAGTGCAGCTGCTGCCTCTGCTTGAAGAGGTGAATTTCTGACATTCTTGCACCGCCCTGCACCAACCTTCCCTTTTAATTCCTCCAACCAATACCTGCCTCATTCTTCTTACTTCTCTTGCCTTGCTTCCTTGCTCCATCTACTTTCACTTGAATTACCTCCTGAGAAATCTGTCTTCCTCTTTCCCTTTGGAAATTATCCTTGCCATCCAGTTTGATCACTGCCTCCTCCTTCTCATCATCCATTTGCTTCTTACGAGTGAACCAGTTTCGTCTGTAACTGTCCAGAACCTTTATCATTGAGTTTGGATGGAAATCCTTTTTTTCAAATACTACCCAGTTTCGAGTCACCCAAATAGTGTAGAGAACACCTACCGTGTCAAAAAGCCCCACATCTAATCCTGAATTGTAACGTTTTAGGTACAGAATTAGATCTTGGATCCATATCAATAAAGTGATATGCCGGTTTGCTGGAGCGTTTATTCCAAAGCCTAGCTACATAGAACTGTTCTCACTTTCTAAGAATAAAATCCATTGTGGATTATCCTGAAAAAAAAAAGGTCAAAAGTTCAAACTTCATGATTACTTGTTCCTTTTTTGACTTGACTTTTCTGCTTCATTCATTTCCAAAAATGGCAAAAAAGTTCTGCCTTTTCATACTCACCTGTTAGTCTGTTAGGGCAGTGTACTTGAATGCTAAACACTTGCATAAAACCAGGAACTTGATTGTTTAGTTGTTTGTAAATCTTTTTGCTGCCCTTTCACTTGAAGGGCTGAGTTGAGATCCAATGTTCCAATCCTTTTGGTCTTGTGCAAGACTTCGCCATTTTTCGCTGTAGACTGTTAGCTCACTGCTAGTACTATCTTGAAGTTTCTAGAATTGGGGGTACATTTGCACTCGCTGCTTTGTGACAATTGCTTTCATATCTTTGGGGAGTTAATTTCAGCTGGGCTATCATCTTTCTTAATTGTATGAGCAACAAACATCAACCAAACATGCCCTCCTGTGGATATGATTAAAAGTGATTGTTAGTTTGTTACTGTGTAGTACAAAGTTGCTGATTCTTGTGATCAAACTACAGCTGTATGCCTGTAGCTAATTGTTATACTCAAAGATGCATCCGTGAGCATTTCTGGTAGAAGATGGTACTGAGCTTCTTGACTGCTCTTTGTCATGTATGCAGCTAATCAAACAAGAGCCTGAGTTGTTTCAGCTGGTGGCTGATCGTTTGTTTAGCATAGAATTAAAGAAGAAAGACCGGGGCACCAAATCGAAGTGATTACAGAACACTGCTTGATGCTTCTCTACTGTACAGTCGTCATTTTATTTTGTAGGTTAAAATTAGACGTTTTCATATCATGGCGTTCTCCTTGAAAATGTTCGGAATAGCAGTGCAGCTTGTATATGATTCCATATTAACATTTCTTTACAGCTACTTTACCATGTAGTCATGTGCTAATCTCCTGCTTGACCATTGACGACAAAATGATTTGTAATGAAAACAACATTTAGTGAAGCTGTATATAATGCAAAAGCAAGATTTCCAAATAAATCAGTTCTAGAAAGTTGTACTATAATGGCTAATGGATAGTAGGGCTACTCAACTACGAGCTGTGTCCGTAGATTTTCATTTTTTTTGTGACTTGAATAATGGTTATTCTACTTAAGTTTCCCTAGAATCCTTTCTCTAGGTCAGACTTATATCTTCTATGCTTTAGTTTCTCCTCAACTCTTCATTCTCAAGTCTCAAACTTTGCTTAAGAGTGATAAATGATATGGAATTGTGGTAAATCGGTAAATCAGCATGAAACCAAACAAAAAAGTGCAAATTGTTATATAATATATATATTAAGGTGGATGCCCATTATACTTATAATTTAAAATATTCTATATACTAGGGTTTACTGTACAAGAAATCCTACCCCATTTTGTATATATAAATGGTATTATAGTTGAATGAGACATACACATCTATTATCCTAATACTCTCTACAAAGACTGTATTTTCTATAACACGTTATCAGCACGAGTTTCTAACCAAATCAAATCACGTACAATTACAGGAATGTACGATACTCTACAAATTAATTAAGGTACACATATTAACATATACTCTTTAATTCTTTGCCTAACAATTCACGTAATATAAAAGAATCAATTATCAGTATCATGAGCTTAAATCGAAATTATAGCCATTAATATTTACTTGGCCATTAGTAGTTTAATTTGCTTGTATACGTGTCATAATTAAAATTGATTGACTTCACATATAAAGTAATTTAATTGCATCATTCATCATGCAATAATTAGCTTCTGTATTAATTGGATTTTATGTAGTACTCATATAACTTTAATCACTTATATAATTAATTGGATTGGGTGTCACTTGTATAATTCATCCCTAAAATAGTCTTCTGTTAGTTCATACCAAAGTGAAACTGTCCAACTTATTTTTAGAAATAGTCCCTAGTTCATACAATAATAATCTCATTTCCAACGATTGATTTCACAATTCACATAGCAATTACCAAACATGAGATATGCATTGTAGACTAGGATTTATTAATACATTCACATCATATTAATGATCTATTTACTCTAAACTGACATTATATTTAGAGGAGATGAAAGACTAATTTACGGCATCCAAGTTTCTATAACATCATGCAGTAAACCCTAATATTTAAAGAGTTGATAATCTCGAGTTATTTAACAAAGAAGCTACGTTGCAATATTTTCCAACAAAAGTATTACCTCAAACTTAATGCGTATAGTTTCTTTGTTGATAATATATTATTTGTTTAAATATATTAATCCAAACATAAAGAATATATAGTTGATATTCTGTTGGTAATATCTTATAAGATGAATAACTTAATTTGGTAATATCTTTCATACCTAATTTGTCACGTAGAGAGTATAATCCTTCTTGTATATATTCTTATTTAGAATTTCCAAACAACCTTTGATATATTACGTTATGAAAGAAAGACAACTAAATAATTTGCTTAGAATATTCATACCATTATCCATATATTTAGTTAATTTGATCAAACCTTTGTAAATCATCTTATGTATGTTTATCAAAGGTACACACATTTGATTTATAGTTGATTATACTAAATAATTTTGAATGTTGATATTCTTATTAGATTGATGGCATATTTGAGTATATGATGATCACGTAATGTATTTAATTATGAAGTTTAATTTTTGTCTTCGGTTGGTGTAATACATTGATAACTTGTATAAATTTTTTTTTCCTCCATATTGTATGATGATGAATTGATGATAGCTTACTTCTGTCACTTGTGTTTTTGGTTTTGCAAGAATATGATTAAGTTAGGCTCAAATTTCACCCATAATCCCATAATGTAATAGTATTATGTATTATGTATGGTTAATATTTCACTTTTTCATGCGCATAATCCATCACCAATTCACCTAGATGAATGAGAAAGTAAATAGTCAGAATATGAAATTAATGAAAGCACTTTTAACATCTTTCAATGTGAATAATCATAAGTTGATATATCTCTCTGAGTATTATTTTTGTGATTATGTTTTTTTATTTTAATTTTTTGTGCTCATTTTTAATAAATTTTGTTGTCTTTGAACTTAATCTTTGATCACCAAGTTGGATTCTAGATATATCGTTTTTCATATATATAAGTTTGAATTGAATTCTAGATATTACTTAATTCTAGTTTTCCAATGAATCTAAGTTTTTTTTGGTTTTTATTATATTACTAGATTTTTTTTTTCTNTTATTATATTACTAGATTTTTTTCCTTTCGGCCAAAATCAGGGCTTTAAGGGTACATGTTACCCCTTCATTACTTTATCAATTTTTATTTTATTTTCTTCATTACTGTAAATACTGAGATTCCACCGTCCCATCAATAAATTATGTTTTATGTTTGATTTTGCGGGATAAATGTAGAGATCAAGTCCAAGTACCATGTCGTGATGTAGGGGTAAAGATTCTTATTAATCAAAAATAGAAACATTAATGCTAGAAGTACAAAAATATGGAGTGATAAGAGCGTGTGAGAACTGAGAAGAAATGGTTGGCAATAGGAATACAAGATACTCCGTAGGGAACTCTATATACACATATAGTCAACTTCACATAGGGTGTTGTATAATTAATCAACACCTTTTGACTTGCTGTTTTATCCCACTTGCACTTGTTAATCCAAAACCATCCGTTTGCCCAATTAGTCAATTACCTCAAAACCTTAATATTGTGGAGTACTCTACAGTAATTTAAATTTGCTATTCCCGTACACTTCTGTTTGTTTTTGTCCTACATTATATTGCTTGTATTTCATACCACTAATGGAATAATCTAGCTTGCATGATGATAGTGTTACTGTACTATTGTTGATTGTGAGGTTTCCTTTGAATGTACGTGACATTGTTTATTTTAATTATTGATAAAAGGTATATGATATGTTATGCGCATAAACACTTAGTGTGAATTTTTGTGACATTTGATATACAGTATTGGCACAAACTTTGTTTTGGTCAACAACGAATGAAATTACATGATATAGAGTTATAAGCATGATTTTTAAATTTTTATATACTACCATGTTTATAGTATGGCTACATTGTCCTATGTACAATTGAATTTAAGCACAGTATTAAATATTTACATAAAGTTAAATTATAGAATATTGAGTAAATTAAACATGATATACTTGTATATATGGACCCGAAATTCCTTAGTTTCATAAATTATACTCATACATATAAAAAATGGTGTTTCTTAAGTTTACATATGGTTAAGAATCCTCATGAAGATATTTTTCATGACTTAGAAATTTCTATAGTTCCTAATATCACACCATCCACAAAACAACTATGAACCTATATGCACAGTGTCATGTGAAAATAATGTTCATAGTTTTTGAATAGTTGATATATTATCTTTTGGTGGATATTCTTGNAGATATTTTTGATAAATAACTATGTGTATGGTGAGTATTGATGATGCATAGGTAACTAAATTTACTCATTTCCCATAAGTAAATGAGAAAACGTATAATCGAAAGAATAATAATCATGTTTCATAATATTTCTTTTATTATTTATAATTCATGCAAAGTTTTAAAAGAATTGCAAACATGAATACATAATATTTATTTTATTAGCAAGGAATAATTGTATGAGTTTAAGAAATTGAGTATGACATTGTGAGAAACTCAGTTAAGGAATGCATTGATGCCCATAATTTTTGGAAATATCATTATAAAGATTTATGTATATGGGTAATAGAAAAAGATGTGAGTTTTATGAATAATTTACTTTACATGATACATGACATTGCCTAAAGAATTCATGGCTTAAGAAGAATATGAGATTAAATGTTGTTGGACTAATTTCATGCCCCCATATGCAAGGATTAGGGGGAGATAGTATTTTTATTCCATGAGTTATAAAATACACTGATGGTCCATTTGATACATAAAATGATCTATTCAATAAAGATGGCAACAAGATAGTTAAATGTTTAGAATAATGATACCATCCTGAAGATGGATATGGATGATTTAGAATGTCATTGATTATAAATCAATCATAAGTGCCCTGATTAAAATTAATGTTGTCGCAGAAGGACAACACAAGTTGCTCACGAACATAGATTAAGCCTGAAACGTGGTAGACTATTNCTTGAAACGTGGTAGACTATTGAGTTATGAACATAATTATCGTTGAATATGAAAGAAAATAATACGTTATGATCGATGAATTTTCATTAGAATACTCTAGAAGAGTATAATAGGTCCAACTTAATTAACATGTATCATGATAATAATAATCAATGCTCTAGCAGGGTATGAATAATGATTGTTGTATAAAGTATTAATCTTGCCAAGTATATAGAAAGAAACACTTGCTAGTGTTCTTATATCACATCATATTAATCATCATGGCCATGCATGGAGTAGGCATAATAAAGTGATCACTATTGTTTGAAAACTGACCAGAATTTAGAAAGTGATTGGATGTGATAATTCATTTAGGTCATCCGAGTTTAATGTATAATCACCCGTAAGGGAAACTTGAAGTTTCAATTTGATATGAAATAATTGGATGTGATAATTCAATTAGGTCATCCGAGTTTAATGTATAATCACCCGTAAGGGAAACTTGAAGTTTCAATTTGATATGAAATAATGTGCTGACGCTCTCTCATGTTAGATATGTGAAACGTTTAGAATGGCAAGACATAATTAACTAACATTGAAATTGAGCTATATTTGGATTGTGATTTTTAAGAAAATTTCAAGAAGAAGAAAAAGTTATTTTTAAACAACTTTGGATATACATATGTAATGAGTGACCAGAAATTCACTAAAATAGCTTATATGTTGTTCTATATTATGTGACTAAAGGCTTACCAAACCACCTTATATGCTAACACGTTGAGTAAGTTAAAACTCATTATCAAAGTCATTGGCAATCCAAAAGCTCACCATTGAGTGGAGTTACATGCGTATAAGCTAAGTCATGATTATGTTTATATAACAATCATTTTTTTATTGGGGCTGTTGAATGTCAGCACACAAGAATAAACCGACAACTGTACAATAATTGTCTCCCCATTGTCATTAATCTCTAGAAGAGAACGGTTTATGATGAATTTATAAACACATGTGTGATGTACATCATAAGTTAGAGAAGAGATGGTTTTCATTGATTAATATCGTTCTCCAAAATAAACAAATATTTTGTTGAATATATCTCTTCTAAACGATGAAATTTGTTAATAAATCTTTTATTAAATGAAATATTTTTGCACATGAAATTATACACTAAGTTGGTTAAGAATATGATGCCCCTATATTTGAAAATTTTACCAACTTAGGGGGAGAAGAATTGGGATAAGTTGGCAAAATTACTAAATTATAAAGTGATGATCCCTATAATGACTATTTGAGATATTATTGCCAACTTTTGTTATATACTTTAAAGGTATGTTGCACATCTATGGTTTGATTTGTATTCAGTTATGTCTCATGTTACATGGATTGAAGATACATTTTGGCAATATTATTATATACAGTACATTGAGATAAATCTTGCCAATAGTACTTGAATCACTACACCTGAAGTGTAGGTTGTATGATCGGTTCCAAAATAAATATGTAAAATATGGCAAGAAAGTGCAGTTGACACTATTGAAAGTGTACGGTATAGTAATGCCATAATGTTTGCCCCGGAAGTGGTATAGATATTTGAATTAAACAGATGCCTATGATTTAAGAACTTAGATGTTATAATCGACTAATGGTACCAATGGGAAATGTATTCAGATATCATTGTAAAATACCATGCAAATTACATCTTGAAAAATGTGATACTGGTATATGATGGAACCGAAGATTATATGCATATGCAAAAGTAGTGGATTTGAGAATAGGGATCTGAAATAAAAGTCCACTTTTATGTCGACATATTGAAATATCAAAGCTTAATCATGGACTTGAAATCCAACTAAAGGTGAATAATGATGATCATCAAGGACCAAGTCCGATCATCAAGGACCAGAAGTCCAGCAATAGATGCTTGAAATCCACACTGTACAGTGTCTTGCATTTTTTTTAGTCTTACATTTATGTGCATGTGTGAGTCGTAGATAAACGCATTATTCATTGCATGTGTAGATAGTAGTTAGATGCGTCACTCATCATATACATGTTTTATGTTCAATATCTTATTAGTATACACTTTACATCTCATCATTTACATGCAATAATTGTGATGTACATGAAATTTGGTACATAATGTAGTAAGTTGTGTTAGCAGTAGTATGAAGACTTACATGAAAAAAAATATATACTCCAATGAGGATATATTTATGATAATATGATCGAAAGCATTTTATCAGCATGCTATGAATCATGTATAAAAGTTCCAGAAGAATTTATATATGACATATTCAAATATCAAGTCCTTCAAATTCTTTATTTAGAATACAAAACTCTCATAAAGTATTGGTGACTAAATTAACAACACTCAACCTTAAGTTTGAGTCTGTGAGTGCTAATCAGAATCTTATATTCATTTCAGAACTTGATATTATAAAGATAATCCTTTTATAGTCCAGAAGAACCATAAACAAATAAGAATTACTTAAATGTAATTAGCTACTTTATATAGCTTCCAGAAGAAGGTATAAGTTTAATATTTATGGCAACTTGACAAATATGCAGTAATGATAAACACAATGTAAGTATTATTTTCAAGAGTACGGAGGAATNATTCAAGAGTACAGAGGAATGAATATATCTTATGTTGAAGATTGAAGTCCAATCAGGAAGGATCAACTACCAAGGAGTTGAATTTTATTCCTGCGAAGCTACTACCGAAGACGTTGGGTTCATTATTTTAAAAGATCTCAAGTTATGCATTCATTAGGGGGAGAAAATACGTGTTGCACTTTTTTTCCCTTAACCATGGTTTTGTCCTATATTGGGTTTTCCAGGTAAGGTTTTTAATGAGGTAACATATTAAAGCGTATCACGAAAGTGATGTACTCTTTTTCCTTCACTAGGTTTTTTGTTCCCACAGGGTTTTCCTTAGTTGAAGTTTTTAACGAAGCACACTATTCGATAATGGTCATCCAAGGGGGAGTGTTATATAATATATATATTAAGGTGGATGCCCATTATACTTATTATTGTATAATCTAGAATATTCTATATACTAGGGNCATACTAAGGTTTACTGTACAAGAAACCCTACCCCACTTTATATATATATATGGTATTATAGTTGAATGAGACATACACATTTATTCTCCTAATACTCTCTACAAATACTGTATTTTCTATAACACAAATTACTTTTTTGTATTTTTCTGTTTAATTTTTCCTTCATTCTTATTTTTTTATATATTTAAAAAAAAAAACAATAAACAATAATGAAGCAACTCCAAGGTTTCATTTGCCATTTTTGAGTTACCTAGTACTCGATATTTAGTTTTCATATGGTAAAAGTTAACCTATTTCATTGTAACTCGAATACTTTATATGAATAGATGTTTCAAAATTCGATTCATTTCTATATGTGACACACTTTTAATTCTTCACGTTAATTGGTTGTTGATTGATTATTTATGATTTGGAGACATTTTCAATTCAAATGTATCCGTATTTGTTTAATACCCCTTACAACAAATCAAATCAACCTTGTCACTATACTGCTGTCACGTATCCACAAATTCACAATTCAGAACCTCACTTAATGGCAGAACCCAAAACCAGTGACCCGAAACACGAGCCCCAAGACAGACTAACCACCCTACCAGACCCACTCCTCACCGAGATCATCTCTCGCCTTCCAATAACCACCGCCGTCACAACCTCCACCCTCTGCCACCACTTCCACCACCTCTGGAAATCCACCACTCACTTCACTCTCACCACCACCACCACCACCTTCCCGCCCTTCACCACCATCCTGAACCACCTCATCCCTCAACTGACCACCTCCATACTCCACCACCTGACTCTCAACCTCTCTTCCCCCACCGACTTCCCCGACCACCACCTCATCGACTCCTCCTTCCACCTCATCTTCAACTCCATAATCGTCGAAAAAATCACCATCGATGTCCCCTGTACCTTCTACGAGGAAGTGTTTTGGGTTCCTAAGTGTCTGATGACGTCACACTCATTGATTTCTGTTGAATTACGCGGTAAGGTGAAGTTCGATATGGAATTATCCGAGTTGGTTGAGCTCCCTAAGTTGAAGAGGTTGCTGATTGATTACCTCGATGATGTTCCGATTTGGTTAGGAGTGTTGGTTAAGTCCTGTACATCGTTGGAAGATTTGGATTTGACGATTAGTCTTGATTTTGTGGAGTCTGAGATTGCGGAGCGTGTTGATTTTATCTGTCCTAAACTCAAGTGCTTGCGCGTTGCGCTCAATTCGTGTAATAAGGTGAAGAGGACGTTGATATCGGTTTATGCGCCGGTGTTGGAGAGGATTGTGGTTAAGGATTGTAATTCTTTTTATTGCTTTGTTAGTGATCCCAGTGGATTGGTGGATGCTTGTGTTGATTTGAGGAGGAGTGATATGTTTGATGAGGAATCCGAGGATGAAATGGATGGTGAAGAACATGATGATGATGATGTTTATCTTCGTCGAATGTGTAACTTTGTTTTAGGAATGGTGAGTGTTAGTAGACTTGAGATTAAGGTACAGAGTCGAACGGATGTATTTAGTTATTTAGGTTGTGTTGATGATGGTTGTTCGAGGATGTTTCGTGATTTGGTTCGTTTTGAAGCTACATTGGATGGTGTTCGTCTTAGTGGATGGGAGGGTTTGCTGCTTTCCATGCAGAGGTTTCCGAACTTAAAGCATCTTAAGGTTACTATGGATGGTGTTGTTGATCCTCCTACCGAGAACTATGATTGGTGTCCGCCACATATTGTGCCTGATTGTTTGACTAGTAAACTTAAGACAATACAAATATGGGGACTTAGCGGAATTCAAAATGACCTTAGGTTGGCAGCATTTATTCTAAATAATGCGAGAAACTTGGAAGAGCTTCGAGTAGGTGTGTTCATCAAAGGAGAGTATAGTAAGATCCTAGGAATGGAATGTGTGTTCTGCCAATCCTTGTTTAAACTTCCAAGGATATCCTCAGCTTGTAAGGTTGTGTTTTCGGGCAGGGGTGTCACAACATCTAGTAATACCTTCAACATTGATCAGTTTAAAGGGAAAACGTGCTCGAATGCTTGGTAGTATATATGCAAGTTCTTGTTCTCTAAACGCTTGAGCAAAGGGATGGCAGATTGGCAGGTATTGAATGCTCAAATAATGATGAATTTTGTATGCTTGTAATTCGGTTTATGTTTAAAATGGTTTCAGAATGTGCTGGATGTGCGTTAGTGGTTATATTTTGCTGTGTATATATTGTGCTCTACTATCAGCCTAGTACTATGGTTGTTAAATAGACGGTTCTTGTTCTAGTCGATGTGTATCTAGTTTTCTTGATCGTTTAAAAAATACAATGCTTTATGGTGTAATTATCTTATTAGAATGTGTAATCAAATTATCCATGTTTCTTGTTACTTAAATTTTTACCGTCAGTTGGGGGTTGTAAAGCCTCTTAGAAGTTTAAGTATTGAGCCTATCATGGCAGTTGGAAAAACCAAAGTTGATAGATGATTTGGAATAATATAATTGTAATAAGCTCGTATGGAATTTGAGTGAAGGTTGAAAATTCGAGCATTTCTGAAGTAAATGTTGAAGTGATAATCCTGAGGCTTTGATCGGATTGCCTTTGGCTGTGAATTATTCTGTACTTGTTAAGAACAGAACCGTAGTATATCTATGCATTAGTGTAACTTAACTAATTAGCTTGCTAATCTGAGCTTGTGTTCATGTTCAATTACAAACTTTACTCTTGTTCTTTTCTTAATTACTTTGAATACTAAATAGTCAATAAAAAAATGCTAGGAAGGAGAGAAAAAAAGCAACTAGGGTGCAAAGCTTTCTTTGGTAAGTTTAGCTCTTGCTCACTTTTGGAAGATCTGTTTTTGAGGTTTTCTCTGTTTGTATTTGACATTTTGCATCCTGAACCATATCCTGATATGCAAATATTTGCTCCAAATTACAGTCGTTGTACATACATGTGTCGTCCCCAGTTCGTCAGACTGTGCATTCCAAAATCCCCATTGATGCACCTGCTTTGACAAGCCTCACGGAGTCACGGTAAATCGGTAATTGACTGCATTTTGAGTTATTGCTTTGTTCAGAAGCCATCACGATTAGTCTAAGCAGTTATTAGCTTGACATCAAATGGGATGTTTGTGGAAGACATGGAGTGGATACTTGCAGAAAAAAAGTAGTATAATTGTACAATCTAACATCCAAGTCTCAAACACACGATGAATAATGGTCTAACATACTAAGTAGTAAATTAAAAGCAGAGCAATAATCTAACAATCTGGCCACTAGTAAATAAACTGAACATATAAATGGAACAGAAAAGGATCGATACATAGTAGTAGAACTTATACATTCGATTGATACCCAGATTGATCAATCAATATGCTTGAATGCTAGCGTATATCGAAAATCAAGAACGTCACATACAGAATGTCAATTAAGGGTAAAACTATTGACACTCAGCCTATTGTTTAAAAGTCATGACTTGATACTGTCATGAATTTATACAATTATAAATTATATGTTCAGTTATACAATATAAGTTCTACTACTATGTATCGATCCTTTTCTGTTCAAAAGTAGTATAATTATAAGTTCTCATCCTAAATTACTTGTACAATTTACACAATTATGCATCCTAATTTCTTACTCGTATAATTTGTTGTTGCTAATTGTGCTTGCTATTCTTATTCTATAACTTAAGTTGTTGGAGATTAGTAGATTACATATAGGTGTATATATACAATAACAAGAATGTATATATACAAGCAGTTGTATAACTACTGTTAAATCAGTTTTTTTTTGAAGAATATAAATCTAGTACTTATGAATTCTACAGTAGTTAATTGTGGACATATCTCGAGTTATAACATATGGGAAGTTGATTCGTTGATTGGGAGAATAGTACTTAGGAAGTTGAAAAAAATTGGGAAAACGAAACAGATAGATTAACTACTCTGAGTATTTATAGTTGTAGTTCAGTAGCTGTATTTCAATGTATAGTACGTATTTCCTATATGTAATATGGATTGAATGAGCATAACATAAGATTTGGCACACAAAAAGCTAAGTGAGCAATGTGAACATACTGAATCCCTTTTTAATTAGGCTACTATAATGGGTAGACATCGCCGTGGTAGAAATAGTTTGAGCAAGGTTAAACGAGCTAAAGACAGGCTGAGTCCACTTCCTGATGTTATTCTCATCAACATTCTGTCTCGCCTCCCGATTGATTATGCAGTAGCCACCTCCGTCTTATCCCGTAGATGGCATCATCTTTGGACCGGTGTCACTTGCTTCAAATTCTGCCCTGCTTATTATTTTGAGACTGAAAAATATGAGAGACTTAGTGCTGTTACCCTCAACATCCTTGTACAGCTGACTTCTTTGAAACTCTCCGTCTTTGATGTTCACGTTGGATTGCTGACTTCATTGTGTACACCTGATATGATTGAATCATGCTTTCATGAACTTCGCTATCGAAAGGTGGAGAAAATCTTTATCAAGTCAACAAGTTGTGGTTCAAGTTATGACTTTATTATTGCGCCTACTTGCTTGTTCCAAACCCAATCTTTGGTAACGCTGCATTTCTCTTGTTTGGTTCAGTTTCCTAATAATGCTGTTGCGGTTCATTTTCCGAACTTGAAGGTGCTTCATTTGCAAACTCTTTTCACCTTACCTCTTTGGTTAGGAACACTATTTAGCTCTTGTCCGCTTTTGGAAGATTTGAGTTTAAGGTTTGATTTGTTCAATGATGATTATCCTGAACCATATTCTGATTTGAAAATATTTGCTCACAATTTGAAATCGTTGCACATAGAGGTGACCCCCTCAAGTTATCCTCATGCTAAATTTTTCATTGATGCTCCTAGATTGACAACCCTTGAAATAGTTGATTGCACTTCATGCTACTACTTTATTCAGAAACCAACTCGGTTAGTCAAAGCATAGGTTGAGTCGGATACAAAAAGGATGCATGATGTGCTGCGGAGGATGCATGTAGGATCACTATGGATTTCGTATCAATGTAGAAAGGATCACTATGTAGTTATCCTTATTAATTATTTTCCTTCTATGTGTTTGATTAAATTGTACGGAGTTTTGTTTTAGACTTTTAGTAGCTGTTTTATTTATTCATCTTATTTATATTCATGGTTATGATCTATGTGTCTGTGATCCATATATGCTACGTACTTATGTTACCCTCATCAGTTTTTAAAATCCATTTACTCTATATGTACTCCTGTTCCGAGCCCATCACAAATTAATATCTGTTGTGATCTGAGTTGTTAACCTTGTCGTGGTAATAGAGGGTCGATCTTAGGGCTGATAATGAAAATTCTTTGGTGCTTTGGTAACATCATTTATCTCAAATGTACAAGTTCTAAAATTATGGATCTATCCTTTTTCTGTTCCATCTATTTGTTAAGCTTATTTACTAGTAGATTATTGTTCTGCTTCTAATTAACTTTTCAGTATGTTACGTTAGACCATTATTCATTGCGCGCTTGTCATTCAACTGAGTTCTAATCCATTGCGAGCTTATGACTTGGATGTACATTTATGGTAAATGATTCTATATAGAACCTACCAAATGACTATATGTGTTCCTGTACTGTGGTACATGATTTTTATATACAAGCAAAACATATAAGCTGAGATGAAGCAATCGAGCTGACTGTATTAATTCAGGGAACGTTGCTTCCTCTAGTTCGTTTGTCGCTAACTTGCTGTTGTTATTCAATAACTAAATTTGCAAATTGCAATAACCACTTGAGAACGTATACAACGAATGTATGAGTACTAAACAATCTTTCTCAAAAGTCAAATAGATTAACATGATCTTTCTCTGACTGTTTGGCTGCCTCTATATTTATTCTTCAACTTAAAAGCCAAACTATGATTACATTATTGTTTTCTTATGGGAAAATGTATATATCTTTATTTTCTTATGGGAAACTTCAACTTCTAGACTTTGGAGTATTTCATTAGTCAGTACATACATGTATTTCCTAGTACTTTACTACTCATATATATAGATGAATTGTTAGTGTAAGATTTCACACACAAACAATCCAAAGTCCTATTTTTTCATATATGCTAATTCTAAATCTGATCTCATAATAAGCTTACCAAAATGAATGAGAACAGTTACAACAAGATTTTAAATCAGGTTGAAGAAGTAGATGAAGACAGGCTGAGCTCACTTCCGGATGTCATTCTTATTGACATTCTATCTCGTCTTGAAATCGATAATGCTGCTGCCACTTCTGTGTTATCCTATCGATGGAAACACCTTTGGACTGCAGTCACCAGCTTTCAATTATGTGATCATGTGGGTAATGGGTTTACTCTGCCTGAAAATTACATCAGAACCAAATCAGCCCTCCTCGACATCCTTCGAAAACTCTCCACTCCAAAACTCCATGTCTTTAAGGTTGAGTTAGCATTGCTTTCTGAATGTACACCTGATGTTGCTGAATCATGCTTCCGTGAACTTGCCCACCGAAAATGTTGAGCAGATCATTGTCAACTCAGTAATTATGTTTGGTGAGGATATCTTTCGTGCACCCGCTTGTCTGTTTGAAACAAAGTCTCTGGTTAACTTGCATTTGTCTTGTGGGATTAAGCTTCCTGGTAATATTGATGCAATTCATTTTCCTAAGCTGAAAAAACTTCATTTGAGTAATGTTGCCAATTTACCTGCTTCCTTAGGAAAACTGTTAAGCTCTTGCCCACTTTTGGAACATTTGTATATGAGCTTAACTTGTGATCCTAAACCACACTATCATCTTCAAATATTTGCTCCAAATTTAAAATCAATACATATTGGGGTTTATACCGCAACTCGGGTACCATCCACCAAAATCTCTATTGATGCTCCCGTTTTGACTAACCTCAAAATTATTGATAGCACTTTCTGTTATTACTTTGTCCAGATTCCAACTCGACTAACCACAGCAACGGTTAACTTGGACTTGGGCTTGGGCATGTATGATGATGATGATCTGTGGTGGATGATTGGTTTAGATATAAATTATCTTGATCAAATGTCCAAATTTATTGCAGGAATGTCTACTGTTAATGAGCTAAAATTAGAGCTTCCTTTAGTGCAGCTGATCCAATACAATCAGTACAGTCACCTTCATTCGGAAAAGTATGGGACTCCAATAAACTTTCAAAATCTAGCTTCTCTTGAATTAATCGTAGATGGTATGGGTGAGGGTCTGTTTCCTAATGGGTGGAATGATGTGGTGATTTCTTTGCAATGCTTTCCCAACTTAAAGCATCTTAAGGCAAATGTCGCAAGTAATTCCTCAGAGGAACACAGTAATTGGTGTGCACCAAATACTGTCCCTGAGTGTTTGGGAAGCAGGCTCGAGACAATAGAAATAACAATGGGCCTTAACATGAATGGCGATGAGCTAAACTTCTTGGCTTACATTCTATGTAATGCAATGGTTTTGGAAAAGCTGCAAGTATATGTTTATATCACAGCTGAAAATCAAGAGGCTGGACTAAATATTGCACGCAACTTTCGTAGATCTCTGTTCAAGCTTCCTAAGGGTTCCTCTACCTGTGAGATTGTGTTTCAAAACACATATGACCACCCAAACAGCTTTTAGAATGAAGAGGCGGTCATCAACGTAACTATTATGCCCTTAGTGATTCTGAACTTTTATAATAAGTTTCTGTTTATTTTTTCCCTTTTTCGGAAAAGGCAGTAGCTAGTACTCTAGTAGCATATGCCATGGGTGGAATGTTGAGTTCCATTTTGATATACCCATACATATTGCATTAAACGGAACTATGTGTCTATGTATTTGTCTTTTTTATGTTCCTTCTACATGCATGTTATGCTTAAATACTTGCTACCAAATTATTTTTATTGTCCTACTTCGGTCTCTTCATATTAGTATGTTTTACCATTCATTGTGTGCTGTCAAGAAGCTTGTCATGGTGGTTGAATGTCTTCTTTGAGACATACCAAGTGACCATCGAAATTACCCTTTTCTAAGCAATATATATATATATATATATATATATATATATATAGATTCAAATGAGAACCCTCCTCACATGAGAACCGTGAGAACTACGTCAAAACTCTTTTATTCAATTATTTTTTGCAATATATATATATACCTCTGTAAACGAGTAGTTGCAACAAAGGGGTAATATTTCTGAATATTTAAAAAAAATAATAATTTGTTGCAACTAATCGTTTACAGAGGTAGTATAATACCATGTCCGTTTCATTGTTTGAAATTGGTCGATTAGAATACAGTCAATACATAACATTATATGACAATTTATTGAAGGGACAATATTGTTCCCTTGAAAAAAAATGGTTGAATGGATAGGTCGGGGATTGAAGAAGCCGACAGTCGTTAGAAAGAATCCGTCATAATTATACATATCCTATGTTAGCCCTGATTAATCCAAGTGGTTTGTAGACGAAGTAATAATTCGAAGTGATTTCAAATATGTAAATGTCTGTCAAAGTGGGCGCATCAATGAAGATTTTAGCAGGTGACTTTTAGGTGGGAATCTTAACATTATGTATGATGCTTCAAATTAGAAGCAAATATTTGCACATCAGGATGTGGTTTACGGCAAAAAAAAAAATTCTAAATCCGTCGCACATAACGTTGTCGACGAAATTTCGTCGAAAACATGCTGGTGGAGTTTTGTTTGTCGCAAAATTTATGGAATTTCTGATGGAAATTCTGTCGGAAAACATTTACGCCAAATTTTGAAATGGTTTTTTACAGAATTTGGTCAAGTACCTTTCAACAGAAAATTCCCTTGCAAACCTTGTTCCAAGTGTCTAAGGCTTTAAACTAATTCAAATGACTCAAAATGCCAACTATTATGCCCATTTCATTAGTTTCTCTACATTTAAACTTATAATTACCATAAACATTCTTATATAGCATAGTTACAGCTTACAAGTGTCTAAGGCTTTAAATTAGTTTGAATGACAACGTACAAGTTTTTGATGCTCAAAATCACTCAAAATGGCTACTATTGTCTACTATACTATGCTCATGTATTAAGCTTTACTTTATTTAGACTAATAATAATTACCTTAAACATTCCTATATAACATACTTCATTTAAACATTCCTATATAGCATAATTCAAATGACAACTTAGTGTTTTTGGCGCAAAATCACTCAAAATGGCTCAAAATCCCTCAAAATGCTTACTACTATGCCCATTCATTCATATAAGATTTTATTTAATTAACCTTATTCATCCTTTAAAAATAAGAAGTTTTACAAATGCACAATTAGAGTTATTAATGGTGGATGAAAATTTATAAAGGCAAACGTTCATGATACGCGAGATTACATGGTGTTATGTGTGAAGATGTAATGGGCTCAAGCTAGAACCTTCGGCCTGCGTCCTAACCTTCACAACGGTCATTGGCCACGGGGTTGTTTGAGGAACGCCCCTTCGGTCTAAGTCATATTTCTTAGAAAGAATGAACAAATCAAGTCAGATTTCTTAGAAAGAATGAACAAATCAAGTCAGATTTCTTAGAAAGAATGAACAAACCGGGTAATGTGTTGTGAGGGTGTTTTGCCTACCTTCCATGGTGGTGACCTTCCCTCATTTATAGGCAAATGTTGTGCATGGTCCGTCCTTAGACTAAGTGGGACCATTGGGCCTGAACTAGGCTTCTTCAAAGAGTTCCCAAGCCCAATGCATCTTTTAGACCCATGATCCATATTAGCTTAGCTTAGCTTAGGTTTTCCTTCTCTTGGACAATGATCCTTATGTGGCCCCTCGCAATGGTTACGTACGTCTAATCATCTCACAAATTTCATTATTGATTTATAATCATCATTACTCCTCGTATAAAATAATAATAATAATAATAATAATAATAATAATAATAATATTACTTAATATTAAATTGTTTTCAAAAAATAAGCTATATGTTAAAAATAAAGCAAACCCACTTAAAATAATACCTAGTTACGAAGTATAAAATAGGGGT
This sequence comes from Suaeda aralocaspica, assembly GCA_016808085.1. NCBI lineage: Eukaryota > Viridiplantae > Streptophyta > Magnoliopsida > Caryophyllales > Amaranthaceae > Suaeda > Suaeda aralocaspica. Next base: position 99,265 of record PYUH01004012.1, read on the forward strand.
TTAGTTAGTTGACCGTTAGACATTCCCTCCAAAAATATCCCACAAACGACTATTCAAAATGGAAAAGCTTCAAAGCTCCAACAATGGCAACAAAATCAAGAAAATAAAGAACCACAACAACAATGGCGAAAACACTCATTTCGTCGAAGAAGCCGAAGACAGACTAACCCCACTTCCAGACTGTATTCTCATATACATTCTTTCTTTCATCGACATCAATTCCGCTGTCAAAACCTCTGTTTTATCTCATCAATGGCGGAACCTTTGGACCGAAACCACTCGCCTTGAATTCAATTTTAATGATCCAAACACTCAATTTTCCGCGATTCTTGATCACATTCTACATCAACTCACTTCTCCAAATCTTCATATTTGTAGACTCGTCACTAAACAATCAATTAGGGAAGAAGAAGCAGAATCTATCTTTCGTCGAATATGTAGTCGAAATGTTACTGAAATCACTGTAAGTATGCGTGATCACGAATTCTTTGTCCCTGCTTGTGTACTGCAATGTCAATCATTGGTAGTTTTGGACTTAAAAGCTGATCTTGGGGTTGTATTTCCTGAATATGAATTTATTAATCTTCCGAATTTGAAAACGCTTCGATTGCTCTTGTGGGATGATGCTGTTAAGCCTATGAAATCGTTGATTAGTTCTTGTCCAGATTTAGAAACTTTAGATTTGGAGTTCATTTTGTGCCGTGATGATCATTGTATTGAAATATGTGCTCCTAATTTGAAGTATTTGAGTATATTGATGAGGTATACTACAGAATTCTGTAGAATTGACATAAATGCGCCGAAATTAGAGAGCCTCAGTGTTTGGGACTCCAGTTCATTGTATTCTTTTGTTAAGGATCCTACTATGTTAGTCGAAGCTCGCTTTGGTTTGCGTCCTGGAAAGGAAAATCAACCATATGAGGAGGATTTAAGCGCGACTCAAGATTATGTATGCCAATTATCCAAGTTTATTCGAGGAATGTCGAGTGTTAGGTGCCTTAGCTTACAGATAGGCTGTGCTAATATATTTCCTTGCCTTAATTGTGTTGATCATGGGGTTCTGCCAACCTTTCGTGATCTAACCTGTTTTAGCGCGAGCCTAGATCATCTTAGCAGCTGGAATGATTTGCTACTGTGTCTTCAGTTTTTTCCGAATTTGGAAAGTCTTGAGGTTAGTATGGAAGATGATGATGACTCTGGGGGAAAGCAGTTTTGGTCTGCACCAGACTCGGTTCCTTGTTGTTTTCTATGTACACTTAAGAGGATAATCATAAAGAAACTTAAGGATAATGATGATGAGGTCGAATTGATGAAATTCATTCTAAGTAACGCGCTTGTTTTGGAAGAGTTGTTTGTACTGTCTGAAATCAATGAAGGTCAGAAGGGTTCAGGGTGCGAAAAATGTCAGTTTTGGAAGGAAGCTAAGGTCTGTGATGCCTTATTCAAGCTTCCAACGAGCTTGAAGACTTGTAATGTTGTGATTAGAGGGAAGTATGACTGCATCAAGGAAGAGCTTCAAAACTGGAGTACTCTCTTGTGAAGTTTGATATCAGATCGACTTTTAGAGCTGAAAATTAATTAGTGTAGCAGCAGGAAATTGTGTATGAAGAATTCAATTGTAAATCGTAGTATAGCAAAACAATAACTCACAGATCATTCTTATTGTAGGCATTTTTCATTACTTAAAGATTGCAAGTTAATTTGTATCATTAGACTAATGAATGTCTTTGCTTTTAATTATTGTTTGGCCGCGCCTCTAAACCATGGTGTTAACTTCCTTAGAAGTAATATTCAGGAATTGTCAAGTTCACTGAATACTAGTTGTAGTTGAAGATCGATGTTGTTGACAGTTCGTGTTACATAAATGGTTGCCTGTGTAAGGCGAGGATGGTACATACTTGTGTAATTCCATATACTTTGCTAGACTTCAGGATGTGTACTGTGAGTCTGTGACCTCAGTGACAGTTTATTATAGTTTAGCCAGGAAATTTTACTATTAAATCTGGTCTCGGAAACCAAGTTTACTGATATCAAGGAGTTTCACAGATTTGTGTTTCTTCATAACAATGTTGACGAGTATGGCCGGAGACAGGAACTCAACTTTTGTACATATTGTGTTTCTTAGCACAATTCCATTAAGTGAGGGAAGTACATCTATCTCTAAAAGACAGCAAGAAATTAAAAAGGGGTATAAACACAATAAATTCAACTGAATATCATTAATGCAATGTTTTTATGGAAATAAAGCTTTTCCAAAACATTTGCGTTACTTAGAATGTAGCTCAGCAATTTGAGCTCATCATCAATCATCGTAATGTTATAGATATCTAACTTTATAATCTTGAGCTTGTTCGCCAAACAATCTGAAACGACATAATCTGTTGTTGCAAACCAATTATCTGGTTCCGCAGAGGATTCACAACTTTGTACAACCACCTTAAGACGGTTTAACTTGGGAAAGCAATACAAAGAAAGGAGCAAATCCTTCAATTCCATCCATTGAGACCTCCACCATACCGAAAAGTGTCAAGAAAGACTAGGTTAGGAAAGATTGTTAGGGAGCCACGATGCACGGAATAAAGGTATGGGTATATCCTGTTTTGGCCCTCTTTTTCTAAATAAAAGAGTAGCTTGCGAACACTAGACAATATAATCTTGCAACAAACTTCGAATCGGTGATCATCTCCCACATCCTCGCCGCAATTTGCAATGACAACAAATCTAATAGCACGACGAAGTGGAATCATCTATTTCAAGATTTGTCAAAGTGGAGCATCAATGAAGATTTTGGTGTCCAAGAGTGGGTTAGCAGATTCCAGGCTAAAGAGTAATGACTTTAAATTCGGAACAAATATTTGAAGATCAGACTCCAGTTTAAGATGATAATCACTGTCAAACAAATTGAAATTTATCCTTATATTCACATGTTCCAAAAGTGGGCAAGAGCTTAATAGTGTTCCAAACCAAGGTGGCATATTCATAAGATGAATGGAAGCAACATTATTATTGGGAAGATGAATCCAACAATCGAAATGCAAAGTTACTAGCAGAGAAATGAATAATTTAATGTCCATCACAAAAATCATCATCTTCGAGCCAATTTTTGTACTTGACCTCACAAGCCAAGGAACTTCTTGGAAGCTTGAACAAGGACACACAAAAATCATGTTCATAACCGCGGGCAGCTACTTTAGTTTCAGAATAGGTACAACGAAGAGTTACGTATAGCTTTTCCAATACATTTGCGCTACGCAGAATGTAAGCTAGCAACTCAAGCTCATCAGTGACCGTCTCAAGGTTTTTAAATGTTACTTCAATTGTCTTCAGCTTGCTCGCCAAACAATCTGATACGTAAAATGGAGCAAACGACCTATCATTTTGTTCCTCCTCAACTCGGGAATTATAATTCTTTTTCACACTAAGATGGGTTAAGTTAGGAAAGCAATGCAGAGAAAGTAACAAATCATTCCATCCGCTGAAAGGCATATAGTTCCAGGTGATTTCGAGGTACTCGACACAAGAAAAGATTGTCAAAGGCACATGATTTACAGAATTATAAAGGTATGGGTATACAACGCCGATTTCACTGAAACTAGCCCCATCGTCTAAGGTAAAATAGAGCTCGCGAACACTAGACATTCCTGCTAGAAACTTGGACATTTGGTGCATCCACTCTAGTTCTTTACTACTGAACGTCACGTCAAGAAACGCTTTAGTTAATTGAGTAGGATTTTGTACAAAGTAATAGCACGACGTGTGATCACATATATCAAGTTCCGTTAAAGCGGGCGCATCAATAATGATCTCTGAGCGTGGGGTATTATCTAAGGACTTCAATTGTATATATAATGTCTTTAAATTTGGAGCAATTATTTGCATATCCGACGGATGATCCGGATCGCTAAGGAAATCAAAACTTAAGTCTAAGAATTCTAGTCGCGGGCAAGAGCGAAAAAATGTTCTGAACCACCAAGGAATATATGTTACAGTGTGTAAACAAAGTGTCTTCAAATTCGGAAGATGTATGGCAGACAGATCATTATAAGGAAGATAAATAACATCAGAATACAAATGCAATGTTACCAAAGATTGTGTTTCGAACAAACTAGCAGGTAGAGAAAAATGATCACCGCGGTTATTGTTGTACGTTTCCAAATATATATGCTCCACACTTCGACGTTGAAGTTCTCGAAAACATGATTGCTCAGAACTTTGATACAACTGATACACTGGCTCTAAGTTCAACGAAACATCAAAGACGGAGAGTTTTAGAGACGGATGCTGTCTAAGAATGTGAGCAAACACATCCAACCATAAGGGGATATTATAAGATTGGTTGTTTTCATCAGAACACAGCTGGTCTCTGAAGATTAAGGAATCGACAGCGGTCCAAAGGTGACGCCATCGACGGGATAAGACAGATGTGACAGCAGTGTCTCGGATTTCGAGGCGAGAGAGGATTTCGTCAGTGAGGATGTGATCAGGTAGTAAGCTTAATCTGTCTTCTGCTTCTTCACCCATACTACTGATATATTATGATATATCCAATGAAATGAGCTTATTATATATAACGAGGGTTTACCTGAAATCTGATGGAATGAATATAAAATATACCTTTAAAATATACCAATTTTTTCTATTGAAGAAGTTGTTTTTTTTTTTTTTTCTCACCAGAAAAAATATATATATTTTTTTAAGATTTTAGATTTGGAATTTTATAATTTTGAGAGAAGAATTCGTGTTTAAGATGTTTAGTGTGCTTTAAAGATTAGATTAAAATTCAAGTTCTCGTGGAGGAGTTTATTGGTGATGCATTTGACAGATTTTGGAGCGCATGCACAAGTTTAATGGACCCGATATTGTGTAACAAACTTATATATTCATTGATTTGATCCTAATTAATTGGTTACCCATTTTTTTGTCTTGAAATCTCATGTCTCTCACTCTTATTTGGTAGAACACTTGTTTAGAGCCCTAAGCGTAAATGCTATTCGTTGTCCACAAAATCCTTACTATTTATTATCTAAAATTTTTCTTTATTTTCTTTTCTTACCCTTCCTTTACTTCCTCCATTTTTTTACTTCACACCATACCCCCACCCCTCAACTATCACCCCACGGCTCAACCACCACCCAACCACATGCCTTGTTGCACCACCACCCTTTAAAAGTCAAAAACAAATTAAAAAAAAGGATCGCGCCTTGCTTGGACGCAATCACATGGGACCTGCGTCTTGTCCAGGCACAGGTCCCATGTGGTTGCGTCCAAGAAAGGAGCAAGTCCCATCCGATTATTATTTTTTTTTTTTTACACATTTTGTTAATTAGAAAAAACAACCATTGCCACTACTGTCGCAGCAGCAGGCCATAGGACCGACGTCAACTGCTGTCACCAACCCCTCACTCGTCACTGCCGCTCCTCGCACCACTCCTCACATGCATATTTTTCTACATAAATCACACTCTCAGTCATATCTAGATTTATCAAGATTATTTTTCTAACAGCATTATTTGGAAATTTGGGATGGCTGCAGGGGTTTTCGGTTTTCGATTTGGTAGATCTTGGTAAAATCTTCATGACTACTCCAAACAAAGTAATCCTTTTGTTCAATTATTCATATGAGCATAACCCATTTATCTATAAATGTTACAACATAATCAATGGAATTAAGTGTTGCACTAGGGGTGGAGAGATTAAATGCTCGAATGAGCTGAGGTTGTAGCGAGGTGTGGGTTTGGGTGTGCACTCAACATCGCAGTGCAACTTTTCTAATATTATTCTTGAAAGTAATTGTTTGCAAAACAAAGATGAAGATGGATCTTACTTAGGTGTCTTCATTAGAAGGCAATTGTTATTTGACGTCCACTTTGACAAAAAAAAAAAGGATGAAAGAGAATAACAAACAAAATATGGACATCAACTTAGTAAAAGGTGGACGTCGAATAGAAGGCTTTATCTTTAGCTTGTAGTTTTGAGGTTTTGAGTCAATTTTTTTTCGTCATGCTAACAGGGAGATTAGTGTAGCAGCTTATACAATAGCCCATTTGAACCCCTACGTGTATTCTACAAGGGTGGGGGATTGGGGTGTTCCTAAGCTTGAGGAAGTTATTACTTCCGATTTGATCAATCAAAAAAAATTTGTGTCACTTTTCCGTATTAATTAAAAAAAAAAGTTTAATTTACATTACATGAAATAGGAGTGTAGAACTATACATTAGTTAAATGATCTAAATTAAGATATACATGGAACAAATACAATATTACATGGAAGGGAATTGTGTGAGTCTCTTCACATATATATATATATAAATCAAACCTTCGATATTTTCTTATACATTAGGCGTCCATTATTGAACTTCTTACTAGATGCTTCAATATTTGCATCTGAAAACTCGATCTCACAATTTGAAAACCCCCTTGGAAGGTTGAACAAGGACCGGTATACATTACATGAATCCGATACCAAGTCTTCTCTACCACCAATGACTATGCGAACAGATAGGCAAAGCTTTTCCAAAACAATGGCATTAGTTAGAATGTAAGCTAGCAATTCGAAACCATCACCCTTCATGTTAAGGTCCATGTCTTTTCCAAAATCTAAGTAAATCCTTAAGATTCTAGAAATAATGTATAACAAAATCTTTCACCTCAACAAAAAGATTTTAGGAGCATTGTGGAAGCCTACCTCATCTAGGAGTTTTGCTTATTGATGTTGTAAATAAATGTTTTTAACGGTGCATCACCGATATTTTGTTTTACTAACTCCCTTTATTTTTATTTTTAAATAGTATTGCAAGTCAAATTGTTGCATCTTAAATAAGGAAAAAAATAAAATAGAGGTTGTAACTTGTATTAACTTTTAAATGGTGATGCAAGTCAAAACATTGCATCTTAAATTAAAAAAAAAATAAATAAATAAATAAATAAAAGGAGGTTTTAATTATACTAATTAAGGAAAATGGAAAATGTTTGAAGGCTACGGTTGTGGAACCATAATCTATCAAAACCTCCCATAAATTGCGTCAAGGTAGCAACAAACAATTAAAACAGTGACACAAATAATACTTGACAAAATGACAAGTGACAACATTTTATCAATTAAATATAAAATTTACAAGTTGGACTAAAATTAAGGCAGTAATAAGCAAAAACACAAAGAAAGTGAATGTTACTAGTAGCATCTTGCAAGTTTGTCAAAACAACAGATGATAAATGGTTATATAAGAAGACAAAACTCCATTCTAAGGCAAAATTTTGTAAACGCCGTATGACCCAAAAAAAACTTACTGATATACAAAAAGTAGGATCAGCCAAGGTCTACCACTTCCGTCCTGATTTCTACATTGGAGAACTCAACTATCACCCTTGAAAAATTGGTATATATACGCATAATCTTCAAAACTTGCTCAAAACCATTTGTAAAGGTTAACAAAAGCATTGATGTTATATCCACCATCTCAAAACGGCGAAACCATACTTGAAGCTGCGTCTCAGATTCTGAATCCAATGGATGCAATCAATTTAATATGTTTCGCATAACTGAATAATCGACGTTCATTTCAACAATGACCTCAAAGCAGCCTCAGCATCAGCAAGTGGCTGACCAGCATAAAGCTTCAACTCTCCCTTCCTCACAACTACTATTTTATTTTCAAGTGATTCTGCGACTTTTTTTAAATCCTGCAAACATTATAGCCCTTCATGAGTATGGACCGTTAAACAATTTTACAGTGATTTCAAGAAACCGTAAGGGACTAAGGGAATACTGCACATAAATATTCACTGATGCAGAAATGTTTATTTCCTGCATCCCAAATACAGTCTTCATTCCCTCTGTCCCTAAACAATAACCTAAATTTGATTGGGAGACATTATATAAGAAATTGGCTGACCAGCATAAAGCTTCAGTCTCCTTACTTATACTATACAAACACCTGTAAGAGTTAAGAAAAAAAGGTTCAAAGTTTAACTTGTTAAATTTCGAAAGTTTCCTGTTAAATGAGATACATATATATCATTGATGGACATCAGGAGCATTAGAAGCAAACTCAGACTGGACACAATTATAGGATACGATAACAGTATAGATACCAAGAGCGTTTTTAGATGTTTGTTTCTGTGACAAAAAGGAAAAGACAGGATACTATAAACATACCTTTTTTGACAATGGAGTGATATCTGTGGCAGCATCTGGAAGATCCTCAAAGGCTGATTCCAGAAGATAATTGAAGTTCTGAGCATCATTCCGGTCTTCAAAAGCAACAGTGTAATATGAGTTTGATTGACTGTCTGCATCAGACTCCATCCTTATCTTATAGAATCCTCGTTCAGCTTCACTACCAGTCCCTCTTTGCATCAAAATAACCTGGAAATTGGTTGCTCATCAGGATGTGGAATATTGAATTTCTATAAAATAAATTGCAAGTGCAGCTACATAACAGAAATTAACTTGAGAAAGGTATCATGGTTATTTAAAAGGAAAAAGTTGACACAACTAGATAAGCACAAAAACATGCATATACCATGAGTATTAACGTATACTAAGCACAGCAGAAGGTTACTGAGAATATAAGATTCGTATTGAAGGGTAAAAATAAAAAACTTTTAAGTGCCTGAAAAATGAGAAGCTATCCTGACAACTAATTTATGAGAAAACATACAGGCATGTACATCCAAAAAAAAAACACGTTTTGAGTTAACCATTGTACCAAGTCACCAAGACAATTTAAGGCTATTCATAGGGGAAAATAAATATGGAACCAACAACTTAACATTATCAACTACATATTCAGAAGAAAATTATCTCCATCAAA
>PYUH01004012.1:108770-162688 GCA_016808085.1 Suaeda aralocaspica
TAGGATACGATAACAGTATAGATACCAAGAGCGTTTTTAGATGTTTGTTTCTGTGACAAAAAGGAAAAGACAGGATACTATAAACATACCTTTTTTGACAATGGAGTGATATCTGTGGCAGCATCTGGAAGATCCTCAAAGGCTGATTCCAGAAGATAATTGAAGTTCTGAGCATCATTCCGGTCTTCAAAAGCAACAGTGTAATATGAGTTTGATTGACTGTCTGCATCAGACTCCATCCTTATCTTATAGAATCCTCGTTCAGCTTCACTACCAGTCCCTCTTTGCATCAAAATAACCTGGAAATTGGTTGCTCATCAGGATGTGGAATATTGAATTTCTATAAAATAAATTGCAAGTGCAGCTACATAACAGAAATTAACTTGAGAAAGGTATCATGGTTATTTAAAAGGAAAAAGTTGACACAACTAGATAAGCACAAAAACATGCATATACCATGAGTATTAACGTATACTAAGCACAGCAGAAGGTTACTGAGAATATAAGATTCGTATTGAAGGGTAAAAATAAAAAACTTTTAAGTGCCTGAAAAATGAGAAGCTATCCTGACAACTAATTTATGAGAAAACATACAGGCATGTACATCCAAAAAAAAAACACGTTTTGAGTTAACCATTGTACCAAGTCACCAAGACAATTTAAGGCTATTCATAGGGGAAAATAAATATGGAACCAACAACTTAACATTATCAACTACATATTCAGAAGAAAATTATCTCCATCAAATGTAACACCCTGGTTTTCTCCTTCCTAAAACTACTAACATTTCCGGAAAACATTTATAAAATAATCGAGCCCCAACTANAAATACCAGGTTTCAAGTTCAATAGGGGCTTAAGATAGCAGATGTTTGGATGGAAACAAGATCATGAAGTCATGAATGCACTACCTTATACCAGAGAAGATTAAAACAAAAAAGCATGAAGTGCCAAGTAAGAAACATTGGAAATATGCATTCTAGAAAAAAGACCAGACAATAAATATCAAAATTTAATTGTTACAACTTACACTGCTATAAATCCACACAATACAGTGACATTTCAGTTCTGTTTATTTTTATATTAGGTTGATTAGGAGGGAACATAGATGGCATGCATAAAGGCAAAAACGGAGGAAAGAAAATGATCCATAAGCTATCCAAACAACAATACTTCAATATGTTCAAAGAAAGTTTGTAGGATTACAAGCCTCGTCACTAATGCCTCAGGCCTCAGCTTCCCTCTAATTCTGTTTCTAGCAATTACTCATAATTATAACAATAACAAGGATACATGAGAAAAACAGAGTAAAGCCAGGCAACAAGACATCACCATGTAATATTTCCACATAATGTGATTATTTCATCACCCCTACATGCTAGAAAAATAACATATAATTGCAGAAATTCACCTAGCAAGATAATGCAATCATAGAATTAGACTGATTTATTTTTTGGTAATGGTTTTGATGATGGCAAGACGTAGTAAAATTGGCAACATCAAACACTTAACTAGCATTTTTAAAAAAGAATTGAGCAACAAAGATTTTGTTGGACATTACTCACAAGAACATATGGAAGTTTTGACCACCAAGGATCGGAAATTTTTTTCTTGTCCTTGTAAGTGCTCCGGGTTGACTTGCTCCCTTGTTTATTAGAACGGGCTCGAACTTTTTCTTGTGAATTTGCAGGAGTCTTAGATGATGTTGAGGTTACATGATTGTTCATCTTCTTATTGTCTGGATTAGCCATAGTGCTGGGCTTATTGGCTCCAGCTCCCTTGTCCAAAATGCTTCCGTTGCTAGGTTCCTGGACAAGACCTAAAGATTTAACAAATAACTGAAAGATGTACATATAACTTTTTAACAAGTACATATCAACAGGAAAGAGACGACCCAGAATTTTCCGAGTGCAGTCCAATCTTAAGTATTCATTATTTGACCAGAAGAACTAACAGCAATTACCATCTCTATAGCTAAATGTATATTACACGTCCCATTTTCTTCTGTTTTATTTAAATTTATGATGGTTACACATTAGCTTCATTCCAAATTTGGCTAATATTCTCACCTTACCCCTTTCTACTCTAATCCAAACGCTATCTAATTTTTTTTACACAAACCCCACATAACATAAAGCCTCCTACTTTTTTTTTACAGAAAATATTTCCTACTATTCAATACCTCTCATTTTAGAGTTAGGTCCTACTGCCCTGGCATTCAGCCAACTAGAAGGAAACCTTGCAATATGTTTTGCTTTCAAAAGCTTTTATCAATCAACTCAAACCTTTTACTTATTCAATTTAGGCTTATCATACACAGGTAATAAACCACCAACACAAGGCAATACTTTCATAGTTTTGTGCAAGTAACCAGAAAGAAAGGATGTCAGAAATCACGTTTAACAGGCATAAAAGACTAGAGTAATATTAACAGATCAAATAAAAGAATTACCTCTCTCTGGTTTGGCAACCTCATTCGTTCCTGTGCTTATGTTTATCGCAGTCCCATTGCTCCCCAAGGCAGTTGAACCATTGATTCCCTTGTCCAACTTTTTTGCTGCATTTTTGTTTCCAGACCGCTTCTTAAATCCTTTTGATTGCACAGAACTTTGAGACACTGGTAACTTCGCAACGTTATCTATGTCATCATTACCCTTTTCAGGAGACCCACTATCAAGAACATCAAATTTCTGACTTACATCATTACCACTACCAGCTAGTGTTTCGTCATTGATTTTGCTATCCTTTTCTTTTACATCAACAATACCTTGAAATCCTTTAGGCTTATCTTTGGGTGTGATCAGATGACTTCTGAATTTATCCTTCATCTTATACATCAACATGTTATCATCTTCTTCAGAATTTAAACCCCCATCCTTCACAAGACCCCCTGATTTATCCAGTAAATTAACATTAACCAAGGGTGCTGAATACTTTTTCTTCAACGTACTCAACCGTCCATCAACTTCCTTCAAAATACCACTTTTACCCTTAGGATTTGCACTCTCCATATCCTCACCATCATCCTCGTCTTCTTCTTCATCTTCACTCAAATTCTCTAAATCCGCTTCATCATCCTCTGATTTCTTCTTTTTCTCAGCCTCTCTGACTTCCGACGCCATCTTTCGGATTTCAGCAATCTTGAGTTCCTTTTCCAATTCATCCACACTCAAACCAGCCAAACCCATCTGAAAACCATTTCCATTCAACCTCACTTCCCCTTCTCCCCTCCTCACCTTAAGGCTCCTCTTACGATCCTCCCCACTTTTCTCATCAGAATCACCGGAACCCATCACAGCAGCAACAACAGATTGTAGAATGAAAATCCCCACAAATGCACCAACTACCCTAACCACAGTACGTCCAGATAATCCACCAAACCGAACCAATTTACTACCCTCCGGTACCCTAACTACTTCCACCTCACGCAAACCAGCCTCATACGCTCCAACTGTCAAATCCGACTCTTCAACAATACTAGAATCCAATTTTTCCGTTACCGGCTCTAAAGGAACCTCAACATTTGGTTCAACAGGCCGAACGGGGTCTACAATCTGGTCTTCCAAAGGGATATTATAAGGTTTAGTAAGGGTTTTAAGAATTTTTGGACGCAAATAGTTTTTTCTCCTCGTCCGCCTCAACGACGACGAGGAAACCCGAATTGAGCATCGAACAAATGTTTTTCTGGGTACATTGTAAGCCTTATATGTGCTAAAAGTGGCAAAGGGATTAGGCAAACTCACTAATGCCACCATTTTTGAATTTTTCTCACTCAAATTAAACTTCTCAATAAAAAAATCAAAATAATTCCAATGAAATTAAACAAACACAAAGCAAATTATTGCTAAAATGCTAAATGGGAAAATTGCAATTGAATGAAAACACAAATTATAACTTAAATTAAATTAAATTGAAGAACCCTAATTCCCAATTTCCACTTTCTAATTTCCCCAATCATTCCAGTCAAACAACACATGTAATACAATTTCAGACAATCATTAACCTAATTGCATGAATTCAATTACTAATTTGTAGGAAAGAAAAAAGTATTCAAAATTAGGGTAAAACAACATACACAGGTGAAATTGAATGCATCGAATTGAGTGTAATGATTGAATTGAGAGGATGAAAAGGATTAAATTCAACAAATTCGTTACTTCGGTAGTGTAATTCGAATTGAAAAAAAGGGTGTTAAAAGGTTAGTTAATTTGAAAGTGAGATAAATATTTGAATGTTTTTGGCCAAAGAAGATAAATGGGGTTAGCGAGTTAGCCTCAAATTGGAAGACGGTCGATGGTAGTTTGGTCACTTTGTTGGATACGCTGTGACTTGTGACCATTTAGAAGGAGGATTCGAATTATGTGATCTATTCGAAATTTGAGGTTTAAATTAGTAGATAATGTTCGGTTTAGTTAACTCAAATGTAGCAGTCGCTTTATTTAAATTGATTCCAATAATTAATTGTTTGTTGAAATTTTGTTGAAAATAAGTTAAATTTACTTTACATTGGATGAAGAATACGGGACCTTGAGGATGATTATTAAAAGTTCAACTTTTGTTTAGGTTGATAAGTTAAATTTCTCCGCCAAACTTTGCTTGGCTGAGTTTGCGGCTTGGCACTTTGAAAGTTGAGACTTGAAAGAAGATAAGAGAAATCTCTACCCTTAAAGTGTCTCTAATGGAGATTGAACCTTCAACCTTAATTTTGGAAGAAATGATCCTTATTATTGGTAGGGGTGTGCAAGATTTTACGGTTCCGAATTTCCGGTCCGAAATTTTCCGATTCCGTTCCGAAAAATCGGAATTCCGATTAAGATTTTTGAAAACCGGAAAACCGGATCGGATATCCGGTTTTTAAAACCGGAAATCGGATCGGATACGGAATGGATTTTTAAAAAATCGGATTCCGGATTTTTAAGGAAGATAAAATCCGGAATTCGGGTTTTCCGAATTTTTCCTGATTTCCGATCCGGTTTTTAAGGGTATATGTGTAAATTTTAGAGAAAATTCTAGTATATAATTCGGAACCGGATATCCGGTTTTCCCGGATATCCGAATTTTCGGAATTCCGGTTTTTCCGGAACGGATACGGAATTAATTTTGTTGGTTCCGAAAATCCGGATATCCGAATTTCCGGATCGGAAAATTTCCGATTTCCGGTTTTGCACACCCCTAATTATTGGGCCTATGTTTTGTTGAATTTTCTGATTTAAAAATATCAAATATCATGAACGCAAAAACTATAATAATAATAAAAATAAAAAATAAAAAACTTGATATCCCTCTAGACACAAGTTATTATTTCTTAGTTTCAAAAATGAACATATAATGTTTTATGTGAGTGCGTATTAAGTGAGTCGGATTCGTAGACTATGTGTTACTATTATTTTAAGGCGTGTTCATGACCAAGAAAATGAAGTAAAAATTTTGAGAGTCCACAAGAGCAAGAGCAACTTTCATATTCAAAAAATGCTACGAGTTAATCTTAACACATATTTATCACTAACCATATGATTCATGAAACAATTTAGCAATCATAAAAGCAGCCAAAATACATGAAAAAAAAGGGACTAAACTCTAAAGGAGACAACTAAGATTGGAGCACTTTTGTCCAACATCTACAACACAATAACAAAAATAATGAACACTAAAAACAGAAAATTGGTAGAACTAGAACCATGCCCTGCACTACTGAGTCTCTCAGCAGCATCAGGATCGCTCTTAATCTGAATAATAAACCTGCAAGTCCCAGTAGACGGATCTTTCGTTGTAACCTCAGATATACCATTAGGGAACTGGCATGCCTTGTCCTGCTGATTTTGTTCCTGATAATAACTGTTAAACGCATAAGATATGTTCCCTCGTGCATCCAGGTTACTGCATGATGTCCCATATCCTAGGCTAGTGCAGTCGCCTTTTCCACAGGCATAGTTCACACTTGGTCCTATTTTGGGATCGTTTAGATTAGCTGAGGGAGACATAACACACCATTTTTTCTCCAAATATTGAACCCCTTTGGGTGGAATGAGAGCCCCAACTTTGGTGAGTCCGAGATTAAGCTGGTACTTAGGGGAGCCATCATAGTTGAAGATCCCCCAATGCCTCTCAAAGTTTCCTGGTAAGACACTTTTGTTATCCTCGTCGATTAAGCTAAAGAGGTATACGTCAATAGGACCACTAGGCCTCATTGGTGTACCTGTTACAAGTAATATTTACATTGTTATCAGTACCTTTCATGTGGATTATGGATTTAGCAGATCATATTACTCCCATATTTCTTCTCATTTGGAATCTTTGAATCATGAAGCGATTCTACTGAATTCGATAAGGTGAAGTATTGTTTGATTTGTATTTTAAGAATATCCAGCCAAATATATGTATTGGCAAATGGTAATTATGCACATTCATGACAGGAATAACTTTGTCAGAACAAATGGAGTACTATTAATCAAATTACCTTTGCCTGCAGAGAGGTGATTAACTAGCCCTTGGTTGAACCTCCGAGCACTGGTGGGGTTAGCATTCCTGTCTCCATCGGTAGGCCATCCAATCTCTCCTACTATGATCGTCAAGTTTGAAAAACCATTTGTCTGAAGAGCCCAAACAAGTGTGTCATAGTTAGCATCGAAAACATTGGTATAAGTCTTTCCATTGTCATCCAAGGGAGACGAAAATCCATCAAAGAAAGCATAATCTGCGGGAAAGTTGGGGTCATTGTAAAGGCTTATGAAGGGGTAGATGTTGATGGTAACAGGACACCCATTGTCGCTCAAAAACTTGATAATTTCCAACATCAGTTCATGGATGTCTGACCGGAAATCCCCACCAGAAGGGACATTGTTCGAGGTTTCATATACATCGGCATTGAGAGGGATAGTCACCTTCACTTGGTTTGCTAGGCCGGCTTTTATCAGTGCTGATTGGATGTTTTGAAGAGCGGGAAGTGTCATTTGATCATACGTTCCATTCAATGTCTTCAAAAACGGTTCATTACCCACTGCAACATATCTGGTGGAAAAAGAAAAAAAAATCCACATGACAACACATCATATAAAATGTTGCAGCATGAATAATTATGAATACAAGTAAATACAATACTCTAACCATAGATAACACATATATACTTCATTAGCTTACAGCGAGCCTCTGAGCTACGAGTACACTCGCTAATTCTTACATCGAGAACTCGATCATGTCACAAAGATGATGATTAGAGCAAACACATAACAGTAAACTTGGATCCACTAAATTAAATTCCAATTCAAAAATTTTAAAAAGTAAAATAAAAAAAATTCCTAGATGCATGATTGAAGAACAAAAGAAAACTCTTAGTTAGTCATATGTCATTGTCATGTGTGCCATACCAAAGTAACTTGAATGAAAAGTGATAAGGTGAACATTCCCTCATTGCTCATCAGAATATCCTCTAATAGTATCATGACTCATGAGACTTCCACACACACCTATAGAACTTTTTTCCTCATATTTTATTTCTTTTTTTTTCATTTCTTAATCACAAAGGCACCATAACTCAAATGTGAAGAGACAAAACTTCAGACACCACACAACTAAGAAGCCACCACAAAAACAAAGATAAAATCTAGATTTCTATTATATAGTGACACCGTATTCTTTCAGACTTATTTTTAGTTTTTTGGCGCAATTCAATATTCTTAGAGTCAATCATTTTGGTTGAGTTCACAATAATTCTATCCAAAGGCCCTAAAAGGATTACATTTCAAGGCACCTAAGAAACACCAATGAGAAAGTATTTGACTAATTGGACATCAAAATCACTATTCAAAACACTCGAAAAAGAAATCAAAACCATAGCCAAAATGATTTTCTCACTTCTTCATCATCATAATTAAAGCCTTATAATCAAACATAAAAGAAACTATCATTTTTTCAACTTATATAATCAAATTGAAACCTAATATAAATCATTAAGATACATAGGATGATAGCAAAGAATGTAACTTTATTCAAATAAAATAGAAATTAGAAAGACCTTAATCAAACATCCTAAAACCACCTAATCACCAAACACCAAATTATAAAATACATAAAAATACACCAATAAAAAAAATAATAATAACAAAAAAAAAAAAAAACATAACCATAATCAAATTCAAATCAACAACAAAACCAATATAAATTACCTAACATTAACACCATTAGAAGAAACAAAAGAAGACAAATTCTTAGAAACCCAATTTTCAGCAGCCCTAACATCTTTTGACAAAGGAGCTAACAAATCATTTGGAATTCCAATCATAACTTCAATTCCAGATTTTCCCAAAGCTTTCAATGCATAAGGATCAGGCTCAAATAATTTCACTTTTGTAATTCCATTATCTTTTAATAATCCAACCATTACATTTCCTGGTAATGGGTGGCTTGTTTGGGTCCCCCAATTTACTCCTATACTATTTCCATTAATACCCAAAATCATTAAATTTAACCCCATCGTAAGTAGCATGCACCTCACTACACTATATAAATATGAACCCATGTTTTTTGGTTTTTTTGGGGGTTTTTTGAAGGAAAGTTTTGAGCTTTTTTGAGTAAACCTATGAAATTTTAACAACTGGGTTTTTTGGTGTGATCAAAACCCTTAAAAGGGTTTTAATAAAACATACATTAATTTTTGTGTAAAAGGGTGGAAAAGAAGAACATGAAGAAGAAGATTGCTATCAATTAATTGATTGATTATTTTACAAAAAATTAATATTAATAATAAGAAGAAGAATGAAATTTTGAGAAATTAGGGTTTTTGGTACAAAACCCACATCAAATTTTGTGCAAAAAGGATAAAAGAAGAAGAAGATTAATTGCTTGTTAAGTTAAGTAGGAGTAAAAAAAAAGTTGAATTATTGTGGGAGAAAAAAAAAAGTAATATAAATGAATAAATTAAAAAAGAATTATGAAAATAAATGGAATTATTGAAAGAAATAGTAGTTGTAGTAGTCTTCAAATTAGAAAGAGGGGCAAAAAAAAAAGAAGAAAAAGTGAATTAAAGCAAAGTTTATAATACTGCAATAAAGGCAGGGGAAAAAGCAGAGGAAAAAACAGAGTAATATGTAAAACAGAGGAAGAATGTTGAGGGTTGCAAGTTATGCCAATTCATAATTCAAACGGTTGCATATATACGAAAAAGTAAGGTAATGGTTTTTAATTTGTAATATAAAAATTTGGGATTTGATTATGGTAAGTTTTTGTTTTTGGTGATTGTTGTATGTGGTAAGTGATATGCATGATTCACTCTGATTTGGAGTAGGTCTAGTTGCACTTTTTAGTAAGAGTGACTAATTAAATTGTATTATTGCCATGTAAAATCGCTCATACCAAATCTTGTCTCAGACAATAAATATAAGCTCAAGACTTTCGCTTTAAACCTAATATTAGCCATTTTTAGTTCTATTTATTAAGTAATTTATTTTCTGCCTATTTAATTCACCTATTTTGCACTAAGTTTAGGATTCAACAACTTATTTTTGCTGATCTGAACTTATTTTTACTGATCTGAACTTATTTTTACTTATCTGAACTTATTTTTGCTGAACTGAACTTATTTTTACTTATCTTAACTTATTTTTGCTGGAACTTATTAACAGTTCATTGAGGATTGATACTTATTTTTGCTGAACTGAACTTATTTTTGCTGAAAATAAGTAAAAATAAGTCGAGGAGAACAGGGCCTTAGTTTCATTTACTTTAAAATAATAGTCTTACAATTTTATGGTTGACCATATTCTTAATTACTAAAACAAATTTTTCCAAGTTCACTAAAAAGTTGTCATTTCTCATAGTCTGATCATACCGTAAGTTTAAGGTCAATTAAACTAAACTAAATTAATTTAACAATGGGAAATTAACTTTGAGACAATCACCCTTCATTTCTCTTCTAGTAGTCACCTAGGCACCCTCATTTGATACTAGTAGCACACTTAAGTGATATGATATGAAACATAAGACATGACAAGTTATTAGAATAAATCCTCCAATATTACGTTGTAAAAGACAGACAATCCAAAAAAGGCACGCAACTCTTGGCAAGGAACTAGCAGGGACCCAAACCACTTGTGAATTGCTTATTTGCAAGTACTTGCATACTTTAAAGTGGCTTCTAGTTATGGCTTTGTTCGTGTACATGGTAGAGCATATTTTGATGGTAGATAAACCCAAACTTGCTTTAGTCCTCAAGGTTAAATTTATTATTTCGTGCTAAATGACAACAAAATATTCTTAATTAAAGTTACCATAAATTACATTGAATAAATTAAAATAACATTGAGTTGTTCAAAATTTAGAAGGTATAAAATCACATTGAATATCATATAAAAAATCATATATATTGGAAGTACCACAATCACATTGAACAAGAAAGTGACAAATTTGTCCCTAATTGTGGCCTAAAGCAGGTTTGAATATATCAAACCTCGCATGATTTTTAAGAATGCTGTTTTCTTTTGGTTTTATAAATTATGGTGTATCATACAACAAAGCTTCTAGTACTTTAGTACATAAAATACAAGTGTGAGGCGTCATGCCATAGCTTATGAGATAATGTTTGTAGAACGATTAACTTAAATCAATTTTTTGGTAAATAGAATTAAACTTTTGGTACTTTATAATCATTGAAATTCTATTGAATATTTTGAACAAATAACTTTTTATATATGGCATCATAAGGTACATTTATTCATTAAAATTGAATTTTTTTAGTATTAGAAACTAAGTAGGTGCATAGTAACTTTAGTTGATCTTAAGGTCACTAGAACTCAAAAAAATATAACTCAAACTCAATAATATATAACTTGAGTAGTTGAGCTAATGTTATAGTAACATCAGTCAACTCTGTTTTTTGCTAATTGGGTAATTAATCTTCTATCTTACTTCATTAAACGGGATAAACAATCTCATAATTCTCAATACACTGCACTTTTGTTTCGACACTGTGGGCCATTTGGAATCATCGGAATGACATCGTTTATAATAATGCTACACCAAATCCGGAAACAATCCAACACCTCCAAAGGTTACACTTATACTGATGGGCACAATCATGCTCGGCTGCACAACATGATCTTGACAGAATTCCAGCACCGACTACATCTGATACAACAAAAGAAAATCTTAGTTGGGACCACGGAGACTCAACAGACAATACTCATCCTATTATAATTACCGTTGATGGAGCATGGAAAAAGACTATAGCAATGATTAAATTGTCCACGGGTTGGGTGATTAATAACCATCATAACGCTACCATTTCAAAAGGCCACGCTCAAGTGATGGCACCAATTTCTCTTCAAGCCGAAGCGCTAGCAATGCTTCACGAGATTCAAGCCACCTCTGGTTTGTGTATTCATGCCTTGGTCCATACAGACTCCACCACCTTGACCCACAACCTCCAACATGTTAGCAGGGCCCCCCACAATATAAAGCAAATTATCCATGATATTAAACAATTCTGTATGTCATTCAGTTATGTAAAATGTATTAAAGTTGATAGAAGAATGGTGCATAAAGCCCACATTCTAGCAAATATTATATAATTGTTTTTCAGAACTCAAAAAAAAAAAAAATTATAGTAACTAAAGCGTCAAAAAGTGTAACTTTAAACCCGTTGTACAATAATTACTATATACCAGATGCATATAAAACTTTGTCAAAAAAAATTTACTCAATTAATTTGAAATTGTCTAAAAATTAAATTTTAAATCAAATCAACAATTTTTTGTGTTTATTTTACCTTGTGCTATATATCATTGGTATGTACAATTGTCTAGTGGACATAAACATCTCATGTGATACACAGTTTTTAAGGCTATTATTATGAATGTAATCATTGCCAATCCTATCTAAAATTCACCCAAACCAAAAATAATACTCCTATGTAATTATTATCAACTTGTTAAAACCCCATTGAGTTAATTTAATCCACACCTTTTATAAATAATAAATTTCTGAAAACAATCAAATTCACATGTTCTTAATTAAACTCGAAGTTACGCGCCAGACAGGCGCATCCAAAAAAGCCCACCCAAATCCATCCAAACCTATTTGGATGCTAACCAAATTTGATATCCAAGATCCGATTTCAATTTTTACATTGTAGTACAAATTTGATACCCTTATTGACAGTCGCGGGTTCGAACCCCCATCTTCTCAATTTTCCCCCTTATTCCGCAATTAGTTTTCTTTACAAAATTTCCGTTCTCATCACTGAATTTAGGTTTTCTCTCACTACCAAAATTCAAAATCATTTTTCAAATTCCCAAATCTCACATTCAACCTTCAATCGATTAGCAATCACCAAGGTATAATCAATCTTTAATTCGTAAATTTGTCTTTTTATTAATTCAACCATTTTTCAATTGTTAATTCTGCAATTTTTAATTTTTAATCGAAATGATTTGTTAATGAATGCAAGCTTTTGATCAGATTTTGAATTTTGTTGTAGATTTCTGTTCATTGCAATTTAGGTTATGTATATATTATATGATTGATTAATGTATTGCTAGTAATTTGCAGTTTTTCTAATATGTTGGATTTTTTTGATTGCTTCATTTCAATTAACAATGTCTAAATTATTTGAATTTGCAAGAGAACAAGAAAAATTGGGTTAGTTTTAGGGATGATTGAATAGGAGATAGTTGTGCAGCATTTCTACAATACGATTTGTTCTTTGAATTTGCAAATTATTTGAATTTGCAAGGGAGAAAAAATTGGGAATGAATTTGTGTAATTTGTTAGTTTTAGGGACGATTGGATAGGAGATAGTTGTGCAGCATTTGTACGATTCGATTCGTTCTTTTGCTTCAGTCGTTACTTACCGCCATTGTGATCCTTTCATTGTTTGGAGAATGTTGTATTTATTATGACTGTGTGCAATTTGATGTTATAATCCTCTACTGAAGGGATGATTGCATAGAGGATATTTGTGTAGTTTTTGTGCAATTCGATTTGATGTCCTTGAGAATTCGTTGTAATGATTCGCTGGGTTAAGGGATGATTGTATAGAATGTAATTTTGTAGTTTTTTAAAAAAAATTATGGATTAATGTGTTTGTTAAGTTCATGAGTAGTGCCATTGTGATCCTTTCATTTTTGGGGAATGTTGTAAAATAATGTATGTGTGCAATTAGATGATGTTGAAAACTCGTTGTTGTTATAACTTGCCAGCTTGTGGGATGATTTCGTAGAAGATGTGTAGCTTTTTTACAAATTGATTTGTTTATTTGGTTTGTTGTTATAGCCATTGTGAATCTTTTTTAGTTTCATTGTTTGGGGAATGTTGTACTTTATGTTTAGGTTATTTGAATTTGAAATTTAAGTGGATAAATTGGGTAAGAACTACTCAATCAATCAAATGTTTATGTTGGGTGTTCCCTTAGGAAAAGTTAAGTTGTAGGAAGAGGGTGATTTTTCAAGTGAATTTGCTTCGTCTTTTGGGAATTGTTTTGACCACTTTGTTGACGTGGGGAATGTTGGTTTCGATGTTTTCCTTTCATTAACCTAAATAATTTCTGATTTTTCACAAAAACTATTGAAATACGGAATGCTAGGTTTAGGCCCAAGTTTTTTATGATCTGATAAAACTGTTGTTGGAAACAATTATAAGGATTCCTATTTTACCAATTTTCTTATGAACTAGAGCTTGGACCCAAAAAGAAATGTGTTTCACCAAATTCATTCTTTTATAATTTGCCTTTTATACATCCCTTAAATTTTTAATATGACATGTTTTTTGCGTGAATAGGTTTCTCGTCAATGTTAGTTACTCCATATTAGAGGATAACCTAGTAGCTGTTGTCTGACTATGGTTGGTTGGTTTTTATTCCCTTTTTATGTGACTTTTCTATGATAGATTACATCATTTACTTGTCTTCTCAGATCAAATGTTAGGATTTGTTTTCTGTCCGCTTGACCCTATATGCCCTATTATAAAATATAAGTTTAGCCTATGACTCTTAAATTTATAAACACACATCTGGAATCTGCTAGGCTCAGCAGTGATAACTACCCATTTATTCAATGTTTGGGGATATGTATCTTTGCTTTGAACTTAATGAGTGTGCTATATTTTTCAACTAACTGAATGATGATCTGTAGTTTCTTAAGAAAATAATGGAAACATATGATTTTATGCGCCTCAACACTATCAAGAATTAAAATCTTGGTAGAGTCGAGACAGGCATAAATTGATTCCATTGATGAGTACTAATTTGTTTTTTCCCTGAGTGATTATTTTGGGAAATAAATTGGCTTATTGGAAATTTGATTGATTTCTTCCCTGTTAAACCTTTTCTTTCATTTGTGATGGAAGTAATAAGGAGTATCCCTTTCTTCTTCTTCAGTTTTTTTTTTTTTTTTCTTTTTCCCTTTTCTTTTCTTTTCTTGTTGAGACTTTGAAAATCTTGAAATATGGGGCTTCTCAATTTTGTGTTGTGACTTGTGGATTTTAAATGTAGCATGGCCACCTTAAGAAACTTGAAGATAAAGACTAGCACTTGCAAGCGCCTTGTGAAAGAGCTAGACTCTTATAAGAAAGAGGTTGACAGAGAAGCTGCTAAAACAGCTGATATGAAGGAGAAAGGTGCTGATCCTTATGACCTTAAGCAACAGGTATGTTTCAACATCCTTCCTCCTTACTATAAAGTTGTTTGAAGGTAATGTACCCATCCATGCACTTAAATTGGTTAATGCTTTCAAAATACATGTTGAAATCCATTGAAACTTGGTTGTGCGCAATGCCCAGATTTAGGACTTGTACTCTTCTGTTACTCTACTTCTGTTATTTTTAGCCATTAAATTTTGTTATGGTTTAACCCACCAGTTGCAAACCAACACTTGGCTGTTGGCTTTTTGAACATTTCATAAGCATTATACAATGGGACCACAGCAGCACTAAGTTCATTTGTTTTCTACTCCTTTTGTTCCAAAGATATTAAGTTAGTGTGTAGTTGGAGATTTTTTACAATACTAATAGCTAATGAATTTGATTGAAGTATCGAGTGTATTAGCATAATCAGAAGAAAGAAAGAAAGGTAATTGAATTAAGATACAATTATTAAAGGAAGAGTACAATGAATGGGGACCAAATGTAGGACATTATTGATAAGTTTTGTGTGTGTGTGTTGGGGAGGAAGGGGGGAGGGGGGTGGGGTATGTTACCTATGGACAAAATTTCATTTTCAGGCAATCTGATCATTCTGATGACCTTGATTGTGCATTGCGCTTCTTTGTTTTATCTAACTGATCCTTCTAGGCTAATTTATAACCTTTTCTGGATTGCAAACTGCAAATGATGTATGTTGGCTTATCTAATGAGTTAAGAATATTTTCGGATTTTGATTAATATCAGTTATTAGAGGAAGCTGATTGCATTTTTTGTTATTTCGTTCGGAGATATTGGGCAAACTGCCGAACGACAACCAATCTGAAAGACTTTCTGTTTAGCTATAGCATGGAAGTTTCGTCATTCTTTTTAAAGCTTTTAAATGCATAGACTTGGGACTATTATCCTCTGGTCATTTGTCAGTTTTCTCTTTGTGCCGTATTGCTCTATTTTCTTAAAGCATCAGTAAATAAGCTATTGAAAACTGTTTGGAATTTATTCAAACTTCTAAAAATTGCGATGTAGGTAATCACTTCCATTAGCTGCAAATTTTGGCTTAAATTTTTTATTCCAAACTGCTGCATTATGATCAATTGTTGCTGTTGTCCAGAGATTTATCATTTATCATACCATATTATGGAATTGCCAAGTTGCTGAAGAATTCTCAGATGCACTGTGATTCTTTATCTGTTTAATAATATGGTGTTTACTGCTAGAGTATACTTTTACTATAGAATGTTGAGTTACCATTGCCTTTTCGATGCTTGATCCTTAATTCATTAGCTATATGGCTTAAAAATAACCCATATGTGATTCTGTGAAATTGATTGTCCTCTCAATGGCTACTTCATTTTCTACTTTCAGGAAAACGTGCTTGCTGAATCAAGGATGATGATTCCTGACTGCCGCAAGCGCTTGGAGTCTGCCCTAGCTGACTTAAAGGGAACCCTGGTACAGTTATATTCATTCTCCTCTTAGTGGACGCCTTGTATGTAGGTTTCAGAATTTGGTACATTGCCCTGAGTGTTAGTGAGGTAGAATTCCTTCCAGCAGCTTTAAGTATGCCAACACAAGGACCTGTATACAAGATAATGGGAAGGGGAAATTAAAATTAAAAACAGTGCGTGAGTCAGTCTAGAGTAACTAAGAGATGGTCTTACCTGTGAAATGGTCTCTGGCATCTGCAGCCAAAAGAAATGTTTACAAAGTTAAAAAACTAATCTAGAAATGATTCTTCTGCTGAACGTCATCCGTTGCTGGTGTGCTAGTGTTGCTGACTTGCTGAGGGCCTTGTATTTTTCTAATTTCTTCAAGTACCTATGTCATATCCCCAGCATTGTCACATGGGTGTATGGATTCTAGAAATTTGAGTTTGAACAACTTGCAAAAACTTTCATCAAGTAATCATAATTTACAGTTGGACTAGTATTTCTAAATATGAGAACAGCAGTGAGCAACGTAACCATAGTTTATTCAATAAGTAGAGTGGTTTTATAGATGAGGTGGTTGTAATGCGTTTATGTGAATCGTTCCTATACCTTGACAAACCAGGCATCTTGGTGCTTTGAAATATGTAGATACAGTTGATGCTTTTATTGACTTTCGCTCGAGGCTGAGGTTAATTATATATTTTCTTTTCCCGTCCTTTGCTAACTATATATATGAGTAGCTTTGCTTGTGATGATTGAAGGCTTTAGTTAGGACATTTATGGTCACCACTCACCACATTATTGACCAATCTCTTTTATCTGTTTAGCATTCCTTATCTGTTTTATCTATTGAACTTAAATATGTAGTTTACTTGTGTGAATAACCTACTTTCAGGCGGAACTTGAAGAGACTGGTGAGAAAGGATCTGAAATTGATGAAGCTCGAAGTACCGTGGAGGATGTTGAGAAATTGTTCCAGAATGAAGATGTATAGTTTCCTGATATAAAAATTAAGATTCTAACTAATGTAAGAAGTGCCTACGTTCCGGAATTGGAAAAAAAAAAACCTTACTGTATCCACCAATTATTAGGTGTGGTAAAAATATCAAGCTTTTCATCAGTTAGTACTTAGTTGCTTATGGCAAGCCTATCTCGTTATTTATCCACAAGTTGCCGAATTTGTATGTGGGTTTGACCGTTCACTTAATTTGGGTCCGTTTAATATTTACTGTATTTTAACTTTATTTTAATTTGTAAAATACTACTCTCTCTGTTCGATACGTTTGAAATCTTAACACTATTCATAAAATGAGAGAATCTTTTAAATTACTTTCAATATATAAAACATAATATAGTCATATGGGGTCTTGTTTGATTCGCTTAATGAATACTTTATTAATATCCAAATATTATTATTTTTACATATGCATAATAAAAAAAATTTAAGGTTAAACAAGTACATTGACAAATGTGCAAGACAAAACGTATCAAACCAATAGGAATGGAGGGAGTATTTAATAAATAAAATACTATGTGAGGTAGATGATTATATATTTCTAAAAATTAGTTTGCTTATACCTATACATAATAATTGACGAGTGTATGGGTAAAGTACTTAAATAAATGATACTCCCCTCATCTCAGGTAGATAAGAAACTGTCAATTTTACCCCAATATAATTCTTTTAAATTAATTGCTACCTAAATCAAGATCTCAAGCATTAGCAAAAGCAACTAACCTAAATCAACATATCAAACATTAGCAACTAAAAAACAGGAGACTATCAAAAATAAATTTTCAAACTATAAAATGCAAATCATTATCCTAATGCAATCGTCCAACCCAAATTAAACATGTCTCACCACATAATAATACTTTGAGATTATATAAAGTTTTAAAAAGTAACAACTACAATTAATAAAATATACTGTATAATTAGTACTGCGGAAAAGAGTATAATTCGATTGAGGTATTGAGCTAGCATCCTAATGTTCATTCTAAAGGTCAACATGATCCCTGAAAATGTGGTTTTCATGTTGTAAAAACAAGTTGTTAAAAAGTATTCATCACTCACCAATTATCTTGCGTCCAGAGGAAAATTTAAATGATGAAGTATAAAACTTAAGGGCATAAATCAACAAAATTTGAACAAGAGTAAAAAGGATGTATTAAAAGAATGATATATTGTTTTTGGCACTGTGAAAGAATGATATGAAGTGCAAAAATAATCCAATAATTTGGTGCAGTAATTGCTAATTAACAAGTCAATCAAGCAAGATTATTTCCCAGACTTCTAATTCAATAACCAATAACATCTTGTAAATTACAGCCGTCTCTTAAGACAGCGTATCATTCGTTTACACTGTAGGCCGTTCAGTAGCATGCTTCAAGGCCTTTTGGGACTCAGCAACCTCCTCAAAGTAATCTTGTCGCGCATTGTCAGTGAACATAAGGCATACCAACCAGAAGAGGCATGAATCGAGAGACAAAAAGGCGCCACCTCCAAGGACCCCGGTCTTAGCAGTGGGACAAGTATAGTCTGGATTGTGATGTACTAAGCGACTTAAATGTAACTGCTCTGTGATTGTTGGCCATAGGAGCATTGCAGCTGCTAAACCAGCCGTACCCCTGATCAAGTTTCGCCAAAAATAAGTAAATATAAAGGTTTAAACAATGATCAATTATGAATCATGTAAGACAACATTAAATCATAATTAGTAATTGAAAGCTTTGCTAATATGAAAGGAGCTGGCTAGCTCATAGGTGTTGCTTAAGCTGAGTTACGGAGATGAGAATAGTCCTTACCAAGCGATGCTGAAGAAGACAACAAAGGCAGGGCTGCGAAAGAGTGCACTAGATGGAACAGCCCTCTTGTTGTAGGGGTAAAATAATGACCAGTACCCTGCCGCAGTAGATATAAGTAATGCAATTACAGATAAGAATCCCAACACCACCGTTGGATCGGACGGATACTTGCAGATCACTACATCTTTTACTGTAATCGGTATTCCTGCAGCAGGCTGCAGTACAACATATCAAAAGACACAATATTGTAAGTACGTTACTAATCGTTATTATGTATATTAGCCTCTGAGTAAAATAGGATGAAATTGCTAACTAGGTTTTCACAAACACCGATACTTAAAATTTATATTTATATGAAGTAATAAATACTCCCTCGGTCTTTTTTAGTTGCTACATTAGAGTTTATGACACTATTAGCATTATAATTTTGACTCACAAATAACTTTGGTGTTTCATACGTAACAAAAAAACATAAGTAATAAAATATGAGGGAATAGTAAGCAACAAGTATGACTAAAGTAGACCATGGTACCAAAATATTTTGTTGGGTACAATATTAGTACTACACCAAAATATTTTGGGTTGGGCTAGATAAGAATCTAAGTTGAACAACCATAAAGAAGGTGATCGTTTTTAGCTCATCAATTCCATGTTTTCCCAACAATAAAATCCACACGTCACCCAATACACATTATGTCTCGATATCGACATAATTCTAAATATAGCGTAACGTATATACCATGTAACATCAAAATTTTCTTCACATATGAATTATGATTGAAAGAACTCGGCTGATCCCATATAAGCAAATCACCAAAGCAATTATAATAAAATTAAATTCCAATATATGGACGAACCTTCTTGTTCTCAGCAACCACGCCTAATATGAAGGAGACGATGCCAAAAAAGCAAGTGAGTATAGCCATATGTTTCATGCTCAATAACGCCATTTTCGCAACCAAAACTATTCCAACCCTAACTTTAACCTGCAAAATTAAAGGGAACAATTTTCATTAAAAAGGTGATCAAAAATATTAAACTTCATTGATGATGACAAACAAATAAAAAAAATTATCAATTCGAAGAGTTGCATAAGAACATACAATTATATGGTTACTCCTAAATTAAATCTAAAATTATTTTTAAAAAAAATAAAATTGTTCAAATCCAAAATTTTGATTAAATAACAATTCATCAACAATTTGATTCATTCAAATTTATAGGTTTTCTTGTAAAAAAAAAAGGTTTTTTTCACATAAAAACTATTATGACACGGATTAAAAATTAATTAATTAACAAATGATCAACGCTTAAAAATAACATCAAGCAAATAAACCATGATGATTAACATTAAATTAAAACTATTAATGAAAAGCAAAATTAAAAGAAGCTAAAGATTTGAAACTAATCTTAAAGTGTAGTATTACCTCTAGCTTTTCGTTTGTTCTAGGAATTGTTTTTTTTTTTTTTTTTGGGGGGGTGGTTTTGTTTTTGGTAGTTACGTTGAGACTACATAAATAAAAGAAGAGTATATATTATGATGAACCAAAAACCAAAGCAAGGAGAAAATCATACTAAAGAAGTATATAAAGATTTAGTTAAGAATAATTAACTGATTTTACGGATTAATTAGATAGATAGATGGATAGATAAGATATGGGTCATATTTATATATAATTCGAATTTGAGTAGGTAAATTTAGCACTAATAGCTTAGCTTTCATGCACCAAAACACAGCTATGTTAAC
This sequence comes from Suaeda aralocaspica, assembly GCA_016808085.1. NCBI lineage: Eukaryota > Viridiplantae > Streptophyta > Magnoliopsida > Caryophyllales > Amaranthaceae > Suaeda > Suaeda aralocaspica. Next base: position 129,377 of record PYUH01004012.1, read on the forward strand.
TTTCTTTTACTTTTGAATTTTAATACTTTATATACTCCGTATCACCGACTCACCTTTATAATCTCGCTCTTCAACTTTTTTTTCTGAACTTATTTTTATTGATTTGAATTTATTTTTGCTGAACTGAACTTATTTTTGTTGATCTAAATTTATTTTTGCTGAACTGAACTTATTTTTGCTGAAAATAAGTAAAAATAAGTCGAGGAGAACAGGGCCTTATAGAGTTTACAAGCGTTGGAAGGCAGGAATTTTGTACCAAAGTAATCAAAGGCAATGGAAATCAACTACCTCCATTTCCATTGTTGTTGTTTGTTATGCCACTTTTGCATTTCCGTCTCCATTCCTCATTCTCCCATTCTAACATTTTCCCATTCTCTTACACCTATATTTTCCATTCCATTTTCCCACCTTACAACCACCCAACCCTAACCACGACGACTGCCCAAGAACCACACAAACCACCAAATCAACCACCAACCCTTACCCCCCTCTTCGGCGCCAATTCAATGAACGCGCCACATGCTTCCCATCACCACCCCTAAACCCTAACTGCACCGCCACCCTAACCACCCCAAAAACTAAAACACCCTCCACCACCTACAACCATCTGTAACATCTTTGAAACTAACACTCATCAACTCGCTTCCCTTCGCTGTCCCTCCTACCCCCTCTCCACCACCCAAAACAAAACCCTCTATTCCTCATTCGAAAACCCTAGCCACCCTTTTCCAACCCCTACCGCCAAACCCTAACCAGTAGTCCCTCCACTACCACCACTCCCTTCACTCCTAAATACCCCTTCCCCTTCTGCCACCCTTTTTCCTTTGGAAACCCTTAAAAATGCCTCCCCTCCACCAATAAAACAAATTGAAAAACAAAAAAAAAAAGGTGGGGCTGCCGGGGTTGGATACAGGGTGGCGAAGCTTTTTAAGGGGGAGAGGAGGTAATGATTGGGTGGGTGGATCTTATGCTATGGTGGTTGTATGGTGGTCATTGGTCAATGGTGCCACTGATTCTTTTTGTTCTCAATCAAAACAAATAGCCGAGGACATCTAACACTTTTTGTTTCCATTCACCTTGTTTCCCTTTGTTGAGGCCATTCCCTTTCCCTTTGTTGAACCAAACGACCCCTAAATGTTTAATGTTCAATGTGTTTCAAAAGTTTAGCTTCTTAAATTCCATCTCTTTATATATTGAATTCAACTTTTTAATACAAGTTCTTGAGTTTATTATAGATATAATTAGGATTCTCAGGTTTTTTATTCCTTATATGTAACATTTTTCTTAAATTTGTAAGCTTGTATCTATATTACAACAAAGTAACCCAAATAATTAAAGTAAGTAACCACATTTAGAATAAGTAACCACCATTAGTTTGATAAGTAACCTCATCGTTACTAACAAGTAACCTCAGTACTATTACTAATAGGTAACCATAACGCTTCTAAAAATTAACCAACAATGTTCATATAAGTAACCACAGTATTACCAACAAGTAAATAACAATTATCAATAAGTACCCACAATGTTGCTAACAAGTAACCTCAGCTCAGTACTAATAGGTAACCGTAACACTTCTAAAAAGTAACTATCNCACTTCTAAAAAGTAATTATCATTGTTCATATAAGTAACCACGTTATTACTAACAAGTAACCATAACTTTTTCAAAAAGTAACTATCGTTGTTCAATTATTTAACCACAATGTTAATAACAAAGTAACCTGAATATGTAACCATCCTCATTCTACTAAGTAACCATTCAGTGAAACCCATAACAAAATGACGGTTTTCACGCGTATGGTCGCTAGGGCTGAGCATCAGTCCAGAACCGGATCGGACCTGGACCGGCGGACCAGAATGTAAAAAAAATTTGGACCTGGACCGAACATGTTAGATCTGTTTTATATTTTTTTTTGCTCTTTCAATTGAAAATTTTAATAAAAAACTTGTTGGACCGGTTGTTACTTATTTTAGAGACTTAGACTTCAAACATAATAACATAGGATCCAATTTAACGACATACAATCTAATTAGTAACGATTATAAACATCAAAGTACTCAAATACTTCCAACTACATTACAAAAGTTTTAGTCATTAGTTTTTGAAAAAAAAAATTTATAATTATTCAGATCCGCTGGTCCAGACCTAAAACCCTGGTTTTGGATCGGACCGGACCGGAAGACCGCCATCCCAAATTTTTTTGGACCTGGACCGGAATCGGCGGTCCGGTCCAATTTCAGGTCAGGTCCGGTCCAGTTTCAGGTCCAGATCAGACCTTTGCTGAGCCCTAATGGCCACACCACTATTTAACGATGCAACAATACAGAAATCACTAAAATTTATATATAATCCTAATTAAAAATAATTATCATATATGGCGCTATAAACTCCCTGAATCCTAGCTGTTTTATACATACATTCATACATACACACACCCTTTACTAGATTGCTTAGGTAGCATTTCATGTTTACAATTCATTTTTAATATTGATTTATTAATGGCTCAGATAAATTGATTTAATATCTAATTTATTTACATGACATAGTAATTACCCCGTATTTGAAATAAAAAGAAATTAAATTATCTTGAACGAACATAATTGATCTCGAACAATTAAAAAAATAATAATAATTTTTTTTGGTGCACAAAAAAATAATAATAATTGATTGACGTGATTTATGGATCTAAAAATGTTTTACGCCAATGTCAATATTCAACATATTTAACAAAACATGTATTTCGTAGTTGTTTTGCATCTAAGTCAGTCATTTGATTTAAAAACTGTTTATGTGGTAGGAATATATTTTATAAACATTTCATTATCTTTAATAGTTTTTTTTTTTTAATTATAATTTCAGAATAACGGAGAAGAGAAGGTTTTTTTTTTTTTTTTTTTTTTTTTATTATAATAGCAAGAGTAATACTTTCCCTCCCTTTTAATAGTTCATTATGTGCCATTTCAATTCATGTATTTTAATACTCACTAAAAGTCATAATATTCTACGACCATTATATTATCCCATTTCAATTACCCGGTTATTCGCCTACCATCTCTTATTCAAAATTAATCATAGTCCACTACCATTAAAATTATTGAAGGAAGATTTACGGTTGTTGGAACTTTGATAAATGAAATACTCCGTAATAATATTGTATGACTACATTTGATGCAAATAATATTATGTCTATTTATACATAAGAAGGTTAATCCTAAAATATAATACTCGTACCATTCCTAACTTTGTTAGATAATGCAATTTCTTTGACACAGGAGTGCACCTTTATAACATATGATCATTCGTCATCACATACAAGCTAAGTGACAATTTATCACCATCTCTAATGCAATCGATCTCATCGACTTCAGCTCCTTCTGCAGAGCTTCATAATCTCACTCTTTACAGGGCATTTAAGTATAATTCTGCCATATTTCGGCATAGAGTTTGTAAAATTGCTAACACTAGTAGATATATCACCTGCATAACATAGATTTAGTTTAGATTGTTGTCATCACATTAGAAAGTTCGAAAATGTACTACAATTTGTTGTTATATATCTTGTATATGAAAGTTTCACATGAATTCCAGTATTACAACTAATATAGAATAGATGAAGTAGTATAGAGCACCATACTCACCTCTAGAAGCTGCTGTCACAAATCCAAATAGTGAATTCTGAAACGTATTAGGCCGACCTCTAGGTTGGTCTTGAATTCGAGATAACTCTTGTACAATTGTACTCCGATTAATATCCAACGAACCAGTACTTGAATACTTTTTGAGAGAAGAAGAATTAGTACATTTTTTCTCAGGAAGGCTCGCCAATATATCAGTTACTTGTATGTCGGCCTTGTTCTTATAACCAAACAATGTTTTGATCTCGTCATTCCCCTAAATATCTGCCAATGTCCTTGGTGTCAAATCATTTTCATCACACTTGTCAATGTCCGCCCCTCTCCCTAATAAAAACTTAACACAAGCTAAGCGGAATATTCATTAGTAACCGCAGCATGCATGAAGTGGTGTAGTTCCGTCTCTCTTAGACAATGTTACATTACCACCATGTTTCACAATATCTTGTAGCAACTTTAGATCATCTTGCTCAATGGCATAGCATGCATACTCAGGCACATCGCCATAAGCTAGAGTAGCACCGTGGTCTATGAGTAACTTGATCAAGGATTCAGGATGCTTCCCCACTATTGCATCCCATAACGGAACATTTCCTTCTAAATCTATATGATTAAAAAAACAAGAACAAAAAAAAAAAAAAAAAAAAACAATTTCTAATGATGGATAAATTGCAATCATAATTAAATCATCGAGATTAATAAAGGAATAGCAAAAGCATAGAAGGTCTAAAATTTATTAGACATTACTTGTTATGAGTACCTTTGATGTTTGAATCTGCTCCATGTGCTAGGAGAAGAGCAACACAATTTTCATTACCATTAGCAGCTACAATAAGGCAGTGCGGTCTTTCATGCCTCTTTCATTAGGATCTAAGCCTCGTTTTAGCAAGAGCTTTAGCAACGACTCATCTCCTCTTGCAGCTGCGAAACATAAACCTAGAGGCATATCTGTTTGACCTTGAGCCAACATTTTTTCTATGTCATGGATTACAGGTTGCATCATGGGATCATCACGGCATGCCTACCACAAAAGGTTAATGTTAGTACTTAGTAGCTTAGCACAGACCCATAATCAATGGGTCGAAAACAGATAGTTGGATTTGTATTAAAGGAGCTTCTTACCATGTACAACTCTAATGATGTTCAAGTAGTCATTAGACTTCTTGGTCTTATATATTATTGTCTACCTTAGGTTACTTACTTCTTTACCAATTTAGGAAAAGTTCCACAATTTTAACAATAAAACTTTGAAATTATTGAATTAACAATATGTGAAGAAGTGAAAACCTCAAGGAGGTTGTTCATGATAACGGCTCCATCTCCGACATTTGCTTGGACAAGATTCAAAAGAACAGTGCGATTTAAACGCAATAGTTGACTCAGTTTCCTAGTGCGTACAGTGAAGAGTTGTGGCCGGTAGCAAAGAACACCTATCTCCCCCACACACATCGCCTGTAATACTCGAAGGTCGACTTGAAATAAGTGACTATACATTAATAGAACAAATCATCTTCTAAAAAAACAGACAACTTGCCTGTTCAACTCCATTTTTCTTGATAATTAACTCCTGAAAATTAAAATAATGATTAAATCTGAATTCCATTATGTAAGTATGTATTAAGAAGAAATAATGATCGGTATCAAGTAAGTATTATATATCTTCTCACCATTGCTCCATGGAGTAGCACATATAGATCAGTCGGCGCCTCATATTGTAAAATAACATCTTCTTTTGGAGGAAAGTACTCTGCTTTCATCTCGGTTACCTTAATTGATGAAATCAAAAAGAAATTTATTTACCAAGCTATATCATCAAATGACAATCAAGTAAAATCAATCTACATACGACTCTGGGGTCTAATTACTTATGTCTGGTAAGAGAAATGTATATATACCTTTTGCAGTATTTATCAAAGAAAAACACTAATTACCAGGAACAAGGCAAAACGAGTAACTCAACCTTTAAAATCCACTACTATGGTTTGGTGTTGGATTTTACAAAGATTGTGTTATTTTCTAACATGTTATCATGATGAGGGTACATGCGCTTGTGTTCGTTATAACTAAGACTAATATCAATGTAGCAACGATAGATGGACATACGAACACAGGGAAAAGGAAAAGGAAAAGGAAATGAAGATTCAAGAAACATACCAACTGAAACAGCAAGTCGTTGGATACATCACGGAACAAATATACCTTATCCAGTACGTAGTGAATAGAAGAGATAATATGAAATACTTGATTTAATTGCCTTAGGAAGAGATTCAGGGATTTCTTGTTGTTGTAACCCTTCCGAATCAGCTCTATACTTGAGACAGACATAAATGACCAATATAATCATTTGATCTTGGAGGCGAAAAGGAAGCTTATTTCTTTGGCCTAAACTAGAAGCAGCTTGAAGTTTGTCCCTCTATCATTCAATAACATACATGTTATAAAACTTAATTATGATGTGTACAAGGCTAAACTTACAAAATCTCTTGTTCGACTAGTACAATGAACCACTAAGTTAGTCATATTTCCAATCAAATAAGGAGTTATTCCAAGATTGAAGAGCATGTAAAAGATGCCAAAGATCATCTCCCCTGTGTTAACTGCATGTAAATCGCCATAACCAGTTGTCGTGAGAGTGGTAATAGACCAGTACATTGATGTCACATAAAGAAGCCACAGATTCTTTCTCTCGAAGTCCCTATCCATTGTAAGAGCGATCCAAGTTTTTTGGGGTTTTGGGTAATTTGCAGCAAGGAGGAAGTAAAAGCAACCAGCACAATAATGAATGGCAAAAAGAGTCACCTAAAGATGAGGCGATGTTATGCAAATTTAATTAGATGCTTCAACTCCCAATTAAATTCGAGTAAAATAGTTTGAGTTTTCGATACTTACACAAACCAGTTTACATGAAGAAGTAGTTGACATTTCGATCTTTCTCCAATCTGTACGCCATTGAATTGAGTTAACCAAGAAGCTAGTGATGTTCACTAAGTTGTTAGAGGTACAGTTTTAATATACAAACCTAGGTACAATACATTACGCCAATGATCAATGAAGAAGAAAACCATTATCAATTTTCATAGCAATACGACCATTTATGTAAGACTATTAAACATACATTATACAAGAACGTACAATGATGGCAGGCAAAGAAAAATGTTACCTGGAGAACATCTTACTAACTCTTCGAAGACGCCAAAGACGTAACATGCTGAAGAGTCCATAGGCTTGGACATTTTTAGGGAGAATTGTAAGCACAAGTTCTGAAGGAATTGTAGAAATGGTATCAAATACAAACCATGCAAGATCTCAGGTACCTCCAACTGATCTAGCTTCTTTTGGTCATCCACAAGGAGGTACGTTTTTTTATCAAGATACGCAACAGTACAAAGAAGTTCAAGAGAATATATATCAATGGCGAAAAATGCATTCGAGATATTATCTGCAATGGCAAGGCCTCTTATAGATGGTTTATGTAGAAATCCTAATTCAAATGGAGATGCCCATGCTGTGTAGAAAACTAGCAATACCAAAAACATCTCCCAAATTCTGCAGACCATAAAAATAACTATTACATTAAAATTTTGCAACATTGTTAAAAGTATTTAGAACGAGTCCGTTTTCTGTGTGGCTGGTCACGCACTCAATTGACGGTGTGGTCATGCTCAATAAATAATTAGTTAGTCATTACATCTAATAACAGTCAGCTTCTATTTCTTTGCTTTATTTTTCAACAACAATAATTCTCATCAAATCACAATTGGAGAGAGAAAATAATAACAATAATTTTTTTTAAATGTATATATTACAAAATTTACAACTCTAAAAAATAAAATAATTATAACAAAATTAATGTTTTTTTAATTCTCTACAAACAGAGACCTGAGACCCATATTGGTATAGTTTAATAATACTAAATTTTTAACCATATTCAAAATATTGAGTTGGAGTTACTAACTTATGTTTTTGGGGTTACTGCTTACTAACCGTTAGATTTTGGGCTACTAATATATGTGTTTGGGTTACTGATATATATATTTAGGGATACTAATTTATGTTTTGGGGGTTACCAATTCAACTACCTGATTTGAAGTTACTGATTTATGCGTTTAGGGTCAATAACTAACTAGTAAATTTGGGGTTACTAATTGCTAGATTTGAACTCACCGATTTTTGTGTTTGGAGTTACTAAATTGGGGTTTTGGAGTTACTAGATTTGGGGTTACTAATACTATTATTATTATTATTATTTTTTTTTTTGTGGAACTACTAACTAATGGATTTGGGGTTAATGAGTTGTGTGTTTTTTGGTTATTGACTTATATTTTAGGGTTACTAACTTATGTGTTTGAGGTTACTAACTAGAGAATTTGGGGTTATTAAGTGCTAAATTTGGGGTTATTAATTTATGCATGCATTTGGGGTTACTAACTAGTGAATTTGGAATTACCAGCCCCATACACATAAATTAGTAATCCAAATTCAAGGACTATGTAGTTAGCAACTCTAAAAAATCAACTAATAAGTAATCAAATTATTTTATGAACACACTTTATTATACTTAATACACTAATACCTATATTTCATGAAAGTAACTTATAATATTTACAATAAGCAACAAATTTTTAAAAGGCAACTAACTTTTGATTAAAAAACGCTAATCGGTTCAGCAAATTGCTTTAAATTACACCACTATAGTTTCTAGTTAATAAATCAATGAGTATTAATGCAAATCAAACATTAAATACATTGAATAAAGACAAAAAAGAAGAAAATTGTAAAAATAAATAAATCAAAAATTTAGTAGTCTAGAACAAAAATATTATGAAATAATAAAGGTGAATAAGTGAAATAATTTGAAAAGAATGTTGGGAAATAAACTAAAATGAATTATAAAAAAATAAATAAAAAAAACTTAAACTAATGATAATTGGGCTCAAACTAAAACCCTAAGTGTTCCTGGTAGAACTTTTGTCTGAACTGGACCCACGAACGTTTCTTGAGAACTAAATCTGACCTGCAAAACAGACTGAGGATGACTAACCCGGGGGGTTTTTCCGGGAACGCCCCTCCGATGCTTAAGTCAGTAAGCTGGAAGAATCGATCCGAATTTTTAGGGAATTTGTCAGAAATATCAGAAAAGCGTACCTTTGACTGCGGAAATCGTACCATATTTATAGTACGAAAGTACAGTTGTCAGGCTATTGGGATTATGACAAGTGTCATAATCTGACATCCCTCCGAAGGGAGTGTCTGTGAGGATCTTTTGTCCCTGTTAGGGGTAAAATAGTAATTTCCTTTGTATTGCCCTGTTAGGGGTAAAATGGTAATTTCCTTATATTGGGCCCAAGGTCTGGACCTGGCCCAAACAATTAGCCCCACGCTCAACGTGGGATCCGATACTCGTTAAGGATGGCATGTTGAGCGTAACCTTGATTATCGTGCTAGCAAAGGTGGGTGACAGGCTGTCCAGTTGACTGAGGATGACCCCTCCTCCTCAGCCTGGCCCCTGAGGATGTATGACTGAGGGACACCATTCCCTCCATCTTGATGACTGAGGAGGGTAACCCTCCTCAGCTGTGTAACTAAGAGGAGCAGTTGAGGGATCCCATTCCCTTTATCTTGATGACTGAGGAGGGTACCCCTCCTCAGCTATGTAACTGAGGAGATATAGTTGAGGGACTCCATTCCCTCCCTTCCTGGATGACTGAGGAGGGTACCCCTCCTCAGCTGTGTAACTGAGGATATATAGTTGAGGGACTCCATTCCCTCCCTTCCTGGATGACTGAGGAGGGTACCCCTCCTCAGCTTTGTAACTGAGGATATATAGTTGAGGGACTCCATTCCCTCTCTTTCTTGATGACTGAGGAGGGTACCCCTCCTCAGCTGAGTGGCTAATGAGGCATGGTGAAGGGACTCCATTCCCTCCTTCTGGATGACTGAGGTATAGTTGAGAGACTCCATTCCCTCTTTCTTGGTGACCGAGGGGGATACCCCTCCTCAGCTATGTGACTAAGAAGGTCTAATTGAGGGACTCCATTCCCTCTCTTTCTGAGGAGGGTACCCCTCCTCGGATATATGCCTGATAAGTTCCATGCATTTATTCCTTTTTTAGAAGATCACGGAAAAACTTTCATCCGTCACTTTGACCGAGGAGAGATGACCGAGGAGCTCTTCTCCTCATTCTATCAACGACCAATCCGAGGGAGTTATCCCCCTCGTCTGTATGTTTTAAGGGGGCCTATCTTCCGAGGAGTGTATAAGCCCCAGCTCCTTCCTTAGATCCCGAGGAGGTGTGCATGAGAAATTCCACGAGGACCGAGGGGGTACCCCCTATGGTCGAGGCTTCATTTGTTCAACACTTGGTTATCATATGATAGTCTTGGTGGCTTATCAGTCATGTGAGGGTCTTATGCTTTGACCGAGGAGGTGTCTTAAGTGGCCGAGGATATGTGACCGAGGGTCCACTGAATGCCCGAGGAGATGAGTCAAACCACTATATCCATCTGGTATGTCCATTTACCAAGTTGGAAACCTTATGCGCAACCGAGGAGGACTTCCTCTTATCCTCGGCTGAGGGAGTGTTACCGATGGCTCACCCTGTGCCCGAGGGGAAGGTGTGCCCATTATGTAGACTGATGTGACAAAGTCATCTTCAAAGTTCCTTAGTCACACGGAGTATCTCATTCATGACTGAGGAGGTCCTTGTCCCACCCTTGCAGAACGAGGATGGCGCCTAACTGATAGGTCTTTTAGCTTGGGTTATTCACCAAGCCCCCTAGACGATGGTTGCCCGAGGGTGTGATCCATCGTCATGCGGGATTGAATATACCCTGCAAGGGTCGTCAGGAATGTGACACTTAGCTTATACATGTTTGTGTAGTACCTTGTACGATTAGGGTTTTTGATGAAACGCATCTAGGGTTTTGGTGAAGTACAACTGATCCTTGGGATGCCCCTCTAGGGTTTTGATAAAATGTCCCTTTACTTTAGGGTTTTGAGGAAATACAACTGGCTCTTCAGTTACTTTTCCGTACTTCATTTTTATAATCATTTTCTAGAGACATCTCTTCATCTACCTTTTGAAAATATATATAAGTGTAACATGTCATTTTCATTCTTCACTTTTCACACTTGGTAAAAAATTCACAATCGTTTTCTAGAGAGAGAAGTAACTGTCCCGAGTCTTCAAGGAAGTTAGCCCGAGGATTCAAGTCGTTCTCGTCTCCCTTAGCCGTCCGACTATTAAGGTATGCCCTTTGACCGACCCCTTGTGCTTTTGTTATTCATTGAGTTATAGTCCTCGGGAAATAGATTTAGATAACCCTTTCCCCAACTGACCCGAGGACCCCTGTCTAGTTGTACGATGTATACTGCTTCTCTAACTGACCCGAGGGAGGTTGGGGATTTGGTCAATCAAGTAGTTCCCGAGGGAATTCCACTCTGCTCTTCCCCCGAGAGCGTTTCTTCTGAGGGGGAAGAGAAATTCATAAATAACCCTTGGATTATTTCACTTGCCTTTCGTAATAGTCCTTTTGGTTATCGTGACTCTTATTTACACAGAGGAGTGGTGACCATGGCTGATCAAGAAGAACAATCAATCCAGCAACCAACACCCGGGAGCGTAGCACAACTTCCTCTCGGTCCCGGTGATATTTACCTTTCACCTGCTTATCAGAGATACCTTAAAAATGACGGTATCCAGGATCTCCATAGTAAATATAATTTTAAGGACGGATTTAGCTGTATAGACCCTCAGCTCCTTTATACTGTAGATAGGCCGACCCCAGGAGCCATAGCTGTATATGACACTTATTTGAAAGCAGGACTTAGATTTCCCCTGCATCCTTTTTTAGTAGAGTTACTTTGTACATATAATTTAGCCCTCTGCCAGCTGATGCCGAATGCCTTGTCTAGCATTCTCATCTTTATTTCCTTATGTAGATTACTAGATGTACAGCCGAGCCTTAGACTATGGCGAAATATTGCCAAACTTGTGAATACATCCGGTAAGGAATATGCAACACAGTGGTATACTTTTCACAGTCGAGGGCTTTATAGGTTAAATGGGGGTCTTCCCTCGAGCAATAAGAATTTTAGGTCTAACTTTGTTTTTGTATATACCACTGACCCTCGAGGATGGCCTTTTCCCACTGCACCTACCGAGAGAGGTCCCAATTTTGATATTAACTTAGACGTAGAGACGATGACTGAGGAAGAAGCTAGGGTGGCCTTCTACCTCATGACTGTCGAGGTGGTGGCCAACGGTCAGAGGACGTTGGAACCACGATTCACCCTTCCAGACAAATCCTTCCTCGAGAACGAGTTCTTCCTCTGTTATGTGGGGTTGAGTCATCTTTTCCCGAGGGGTAGGACCATCTTCTCACATTGCCTTATTGTCTTTGTTTCTTTTGCCATATATTCTAACATGTTCCCTTATTTGGCAGAGAGAGTCATTACCGATCTTCCTGAGAAGATGGCGAGTGTTGTCAGTGCTGCCGAACTGAGGAAGAGGCAGCTTCAAAAGAGGATACAAGAGAAGAAACTGGAGGTTCCTAACCCTCCCTCGGTAAGCCTCATTTATTTTGTTAATCATTTTTAGTTTACATAACTTCTTTCACTAACATATTGTTTACAGAATCCTCAACCAACGAAGTACAAGAGGAAGAGGGCCGAATCTCAACCCTTGGCCATCGTCCCTCCTGACGAGGCTATAATGAAGGAGATTGAGGAGATAGGGGCTTCTCACACTTCTGAGAAGTCCGCTCCTGAGGGGGAACACCCCGAAAGGCTCGAGATACTGGGGGTTTCTGATCCAAAGGATCTGGAAACCGCCTATCTCGAGGACTCTGTCCTTCACCGACGTCCTCCTCCGGCGGGATCGGACAAGGTATTTACTGATTTGTCTGCCCGAGAGAGGAGGACTCGGGCCAGAAAGTCTTTGGAGGAGCTGGTCACTGCCAAGGACGAGGAGGCTCTCAAGGCTCGAGGGGTTGACCAAGTGGAAGATTTGGTTTCTTCCTGGATGGATGTAAGTATACTTGTGCATGCCCATATCCTTGTATCATTTTTATTTTATTTGCAAATGCTGACTGCTGATGACATAGGTATCGGTGCGAATGAGCGTGATGGCTCAACAGTTCAAACACACGATGTCCACCGACATCCAGAGGCTGAAGGACCAGTTGAAGGCCACAGAGCAGCAGAGGGACGAGGCCATCAAACAGAAGAAACAGGCCGAGGAACAGCTCTCCAAGATGCAAGATGACTTATCTGCATCAGCTGCCTCCCTCAAGGATCAGGAGGAAAAAATTTCAAGCCTAAAGAAGAGGCTGAAAAAAGTTCGCTCCATGAAAGCATCAGTGGAGGCCACTCTGGCAAAGAAAACTGAGCTGCTAAACAAGAATGCAGCAGCACATGTAGAAGAGTGGAAGAAATCCCCTGCTGGTGCTGACTTTGCTGCTACTGTGGGGCTTGCGTCCTACGACCATGGTGAAGCCGATGCAATTCGCAGAATCGGCCAAATCATGGAGAAGGAGAACGTCAATCTTTGGCGTCATGTTCAGAAGGCCTACTATAAAATGCAAGAAGATGATGAAAAGGCCTTGATGGACGCTGAACTTGATGCTGAGTTCACTCCTTCAAAGAAGGACGAGGGGACTGTGGAACCAGCCACAGGAGAAACCGAGGTCCAAGACTCTGCTGGTTCCTCTTCTAGTGAAGATCCACTTAGAACTGCTGAATTGCGCCGTAAAGGTGGCAATGATAAGGATCACCCAGAAGAGTCTAGCCCCGAGTAGCCTCCATGTACTTCAGCTTTTTGTAATGTAATCTGCTCTTGTACTAACTGTTGTAATGAATGATAATGACTTAATAATATAATTTTTGTTTCATTCTTGAGTGTCTCCCTCTTTGTCTACTTGTTTATTTCATTCAAATACTTAGTACATTTTGACATGTTTTTTCGATGGACATGATCAATTGTCTCGAGGGACATTTACAACTAGCATTACGATAGTAATCTATTGCCCCGAGGGGCACATGCGATCATTTTTAAAGTGCAAAACTGATAATCTATTGTCTCGATGGACACATGCGATTATATTCAAGTAAAAAAACTAATAATCTATTACCCCGAGGGGCACATGCGATTATATTCAAAATACAAAAACTGATAATCTATTGCCCCGAGGGGCACATGCGATTATATTCAGTTGCAAATCAGGTTACATTGATTAATTGTTTACAATTGAATGAGGACTAACTCTCCTTGCCCCAACAATNGATGAGATTGAAAATAGGGCCTTAACTTCCTGCTAGCCATAACGAGGGCATATACCAACTTCTCAATTAAAGTATACCGCGACTCGGCACCTCTGAAGGCATGGCTGATGAAATAAACTGGGTGCTGCATCCTCTCTCTTTCAGCTACGAGGACGGCACTGAGGGCATACTCCGATACCGCTAGGTATACATAGAGGGCTTCCCCCGGCAAGGGGGAGACCAACTTTGGTATCGTTGTTAAATGTTGTTTTAACTGTTTGAATGCCTCCTCAGCCTCGTCATCCCATTCAAACGTCTTTCTCTTCAGTGTCCTGAAGAAGGTGAGGCTCTTGTCAGCTGAACGTGATAAAAACCTCCCGAGGGCTGCCAGGCACCCTGTGAGTCTTTGTACCTCCTTCACAGACCGAGGAGATTGCATGTTTAGAATGGCCTGAATTTTGTCAGGGTTGGCTTCTATTCCCCTCTCATCCACCAAAAACCCGAGGCACTTTCCTCCTTTTACTCCAAAAACACATTTTTTGGGGTTGAGCTTCATATTGTATTTTCGAAGGGTTTGTAGGGCCTCGGTTAGGTCAGCCACATGGTCCTCTATCTTCTTGCTTTTGACGATCATGTCATCCACATACACTTCCACATTCTTCCCGATTTGGTTTTCAAAAACCTTATTTACCAGACGCTGATATGTTGCCCCAGCGTTTTTCAATCCAAAGGGCATTACCTGATAGCAATAGATACCTTGGCTAGTAATGAAGGCAGTGTGAGGTTGGTCTGCCCGAGCCATAGGAATCTGATGATATCCGGCATTGGCGTCCATGAAACTGAACAATGCGTGCCCTGCCGTAGAGTCCACCAGCCTGTCAATCTTCGGCAGAGGATAGTCGTCTTTTGGGCAGGCTTTATTGAGGTCAGTGAAGTCCACACACATCCTCCATGTTCCATTTGGCTTTTTGACGAGGACAACATTCGCCAGCCAATCTGTGTACTTACACTCCCTGATGAATCCAGCCTCGAGAAGTTTTTGGACTTCACTAGCTGCTGCGGCTATCCTCTCTGGACCTTGATGCCTCAACTTCTGCTTGACAGGCTTGTAGCCAGTTTTAATGTGCAGGTGGTGTTGCATGATGGTAGGGTCAATCCCGGGCATCTCGTTGGCCGAGTATGCAAACACGTCCCTATGAGCTTTTAATACATCGATGAGATCACCCTTGACCCCATCATCCAAGGCCTCCCCAATGCGAACTACCTCCTCAGGTAAATCACCGATCTGGATTTCAGCATATCCCTCAGCAGGCTGAGGCCGAGGATAGCTCTTGACATTCTCAGTTAGATACATTTCCATCCCGGTTTTTTCTGCTTCTGAGGGAGGTGTCTTTCGCTTCTTCATATGGCTTGGGGCTTCGGCATTCAACTTGAAACTATTTACATAGCATTCCCTGCCGGTGCGTTGGTTCCCATAGAGTTTCCCGACGGCACCGGTATCAGTTTCAAATTGAAGTAATAATTGGTAGGTTGAAATTGCTGCCTTTATCTGGTTAAGAGTTGGCCTACCAAAGATTACATTATATGGTAGAGGGACGTCGACTACCACGTAGTTGATCATCAAATTCCGCCCGCGCCCCTTTTCACCGATTCTGGTGGGCAGCTTTATTGTGCCTACCGGATAGGTAGACTTTCCACCGAAGCCGATGAGGGGGCGTCCCAAGGGCTGGACGTCTGTCTGTGAAATATTAAGTTTTTGCAGACAATCCAATGTGATGATATCAGCCGAACTACCACTGTCGATCAGGACCCGCTTTACATTGGCATTAGCAATCTTTACTTCGACGACAAGCGGGTCATCATGAGGTACTTGGACCGGGTGGACAGTGGAATCATCGAAAGTCATCGTCGGACAGGTTGGCCTATCAGCTGTCCCCACCTTCAGCACTTGATGGGTGAGGGAGCTTAGGTGTCCCTTTCGGGCATGGTTGCTCGCTCCCCCAGAGGCGAAACCCCCGTCGATGACATTTACTTCCCCAAATGTCTCTCCACTGTTTGCTCGGTTATGTTGTGGCCTTCTGTTACCTGGGCTTGTCTTGAGGTATTGATCAATCTTTCCCTCATCAGCCACTTTATTCAAGTGCTTTTTCAGCTCCCGACAGTCTCGGGTGGTATGCCCACATTCCTTGTGGTAATCACACCACAAGTTTTTATTTCTCCTCCATTGAGAAGTCTTGACGGGGTTCGGCTTTGGAAGAGGGATGGTGTCCTTAATGTCCATGTAAATTTCCTGGCGATTCTTGTTGAACCGAGGGTCATTGCCATCATCAGATTCCCGAGGCTTTTTACCCTTGTCTCGAGAGAAGGATTCCATCTTCCTCTTTCCGTCTTTGCCCGATGGATGTGTGTCCATCGGGTGATTGATGTCAGCCGCATTAATGTATCTTTTTGCCCGAGCCATTGCCTCGGTGAATGTGCTGACTTCGTCATGAAGTAAATCGAAGCGAAAACGACTTCGTTTGAGCCCAGACATCAACGCCGCGAATGCTACTGAATCCTCGAGGTTAGATATTTCTAACGACTCGGCGTTGAAGCGTTTAATGTATTCGTTGAGGGTCTCATTCTCCCTCTGTTTGCAAGCCATAAGTTGTATGCTTGTCTTTTTGTGCCTCTTTGCTGCAACAAAGTGTTGGTTGAACAGCAGCTCGAGGGTGGAGAAATCCGATATTACTCCTGATGGCAACTCAATGAACCAGTTGAGTGCCATCCCCTTGAGGGTGGTGGGGAAGAACTTGCACCAGGATGCTTCACATCCTGTTTGGACAGCCATTTGAGCTTTGTAGGCGGCCATGTGATCAGACGGATCGGTGGTGCCGTTAAAATGCTCGATGGGTGGCACCTTTACCTTCTTTGGGTCCACAGTGTCCATAATCTCCTTGCTGAAGGGAGTCTTGTAGGTGAGGACACCCTGACGACGATCACGTCCTTCTTCCTCAAAATCTTCATGAAACCGGTAAGGTTTCTCATTCGCCTGGAGTCCGAGGGAACGATGCACCCGGCGAGGGCTACGCTCTCGGTCTCTAGTTGAATCCTTAGCAGATGGTTCTGATAGGCGGTGAGGACGGTCTTGGGGTCTGTGAGTCCGGTTAGGTCCCACAACCTCCTCCTCAGCCTCCTCGCGAGCTCGGCGTTTCTCATTGAGGATAGTTCGAGCATCAGAATTTCTGACCCGGAGGTCTTTGATGATTTCCCTCGCGTCAGTTTGACGCCTAAGCTCCTGACGAGCCTCAATAAGATCCCTGGCATCTTCAATGGTTCTGGATTTATCACGAGCCTTCTGCCCTTTTTCAGCTTCAAACTTCTTTATCTCCTTCACCCAGCTCTGATCAGAATAACCAGGTTGTCCGGGAGCGAGGGTAGACCTACGCTCAGGTTGAGCTTGCTTGCCTTTGGTCCGAGACCCCTCCACATCTTGCCGAGAGGGATGTGTAGGAGCTCGACGTTGCTCAGGGACATATGCTCGGCTTCCAGAAGGCTGGGCTTGTAAGTTCTTGGCGAACTGTTGAAGACTCTCCTGGAAAGTCTGAGTCATTTGTTGCATGATGGCTGTCAGCTCAGCTCGAGTGACAACATCCTGTTGGGGGGGCTGAGCAACTTCCACATCCTGCCCAAGGGAATGCTCCCGAGGATCATGGTTGTTGTCAACCTGGGCGTCCCCAGCAGTGTGCCCCGAAAGTTGAGCTCCCTGACGTCTAGCTGCGTATTGTCTTCTTGAGGTAGTCATGACTTGTTTGAACGGTCCCCTCAGACGGCGCCAATCTGTTCCTGGTAGAACTTTTGTCTGAACTGGACCCACGAACGTTTCTTGAGAACTAAATCTGACCTGCAAAACAGACTGAGGATGACTAACCCGGGGGGTTTTTCCCGGGAACGCCCCTCCGATGCTTAAGTCAGTAAGCTGGAAGAATCGATCCGAATTTTTAGGGAATTTGTCAGAAATATCAGAAAAGCGTACCTTTGACTGCGGAAATCGTACCATATTTATAGTACGAAAGTACAGTTGTCAGGCTATTGGGATTATGACAAGTGTCATAATCTGACATCCCTCCGAAGGGAGTGTCTGTGAGGATCTTTTGTCCCTGTTAGGGGTAAAATAGTAATTTCCTTTGTATTGCCCTGTTAGGGGTAAAATGGTAATTTCCTTATATTGGGCCCAAGGTCTGGACCTGGCCCAAACAATAAGTTATATAGGCGTGCCTCACCATTACTTTATGGTGTGGCAGGCCACATATAAGACTTAATCACAAGGTATATATATATATATATAATTATATATATAGTAATTGGTAAGGTTACATTACAATTTAAGATTTTATAGGAAATATATCATGCTAGAAAACAATTAAAATATTGTGTTAATTAAATTTAAACAAATATAGGAAAAAAGATGTTTTATTAGTATTAAAATAACACATGGCAAGTTGTGGGTTGAGGGAATCTGTTTCAGTATAGTATATATGATGATTCAGTTAAATGCTTCTTTAATTAGCACCACGGTACTCCACTATCATGCTTGGGGTATTCATTAGGATCACGGTACTCCACTATCATGCTTGGGGTATTCTTAAGGATCAATCAATCCGATCCGAAAAGTCGGATATTTGAATTAATCAATCAATCCATGCAACAACGTAGAGAGTATCGCCAATAGTAGGAGCAAAGCTATAATTTCACCTATTCAATGTGATTTTGTGTATACTTAATGTAATATTTCACTAATACCCAAAGTGATTATGTTAATAAAAATTGGCATAGAATATGATTTACGATATCTTTTGTTCATGTTATATCGTATAATGAGGTAATTACCCGTCAATTTAGAATATGAGGAAATTATTTAGGGCCTGTTTATTTCAACTTAAAATCAGTTTAGTTCAATTCAGTTTTTTTTTTTTATTTTGCTACTCATTAATCCTTCATAAAAAAAAATATTTAAAAAAGTTTCAGTTCGGTTCGGCTCCAATCACTTTAGTTCAGTTGTTTTCAGCTGAATTAAACAGGCCCTTAGTGTGAGCAAACAAATTTAATGTCAATTTACTAAGCTATTGATATCTTGGATTGGGTGAATTGATAATTATATAACTCTATATTTGACTTCACCAACTACTATATATATTTGTGTCAATCTAACTCAAAAATGACATAAAAAGACTGGATTGGATTACGTTCATTCGATCTCATTCTTGAGCCAATAAAGATACACTCGATTCACAAATTGAATTAAATCTGATCTTAATTTAACAAACTTGTCACAAATGGATTTAAACTCGTAATTTTGTGAACAATTTAAACCTAAATATGATCGCGGCTTTATTGAAAGGTTGATTCCAAATAAAATCCAAAAGTAATGAAATATCAAGTATATTTATAACATGAGTATGTATAACTTGACTTGATCACGTGAAATAGTGGTCAATCAATCCAAATATCGATGCAACGTGTATACACAAATTACACCTCTAAATTTAGAGATATGAGTATCACATTTTACAGTTACATCATATCTATTAGAATTAGGAAACATTTGATCATATCATTCATGTCATCATGCGCATCAAATATCAACCAATTGACGTTGAAATGTTGAATAATAGATGCATTTGACTCCATTATAAGTACCATAAATCCACATTTGACGCAAACACAATAAAAAACAACTGATCAACTACACTAGACAAGTATTATAATACGAAAACTTAATCAAAGAAAATAATGGAAAATGTGCAAATCACTCAAATACAATGTTATACGTACATACACATGATACATACCTGTAACATGGATCATAGGGAGATATAATGAAGCGACGGAGGGCCATGCCGCGCGGCTGCTACGAGCACCCAACGACGGTAACACGTTGTTGGCGAGGCTGTATTGATTGGCTGAACCATCTATGGAAGTTCGATCAACTTCATTTGTTTTCTCCCCACAAACTGAACTCCACATCCATTCACTCATCTTTCAACCCAAACACTACAAAAAAATGTCGATATAGCGACGGATTATGAGGGACGGATTTAATTCCGTCACTAAAGTAGGGACGGATTAGAGATAATCCGTCACTAAAATAATTTAGGGACGGATTCAAAAATCCGTCTCTAAATTTTAAGTCAATTAAAGTAGTGACGGAATTACAAATCCGTCACTAAAATTAGGGACGGATTTTTAAAATCCGTCTCTAAATGTAGTGACGGATTTTAAAATCTGTCACTAAATTTAGGGATGGATTTTAAAGATCCGTCCCTACATTTCTTATAGTTAATAAATTAAATTTGTATATAGAATAGCATAAGTTGTATGGTGGTAAAATTGGTAAGAGTGTCACTTTGTGACTTTGAGGTCACATGTTCGAATCTTGTCAACAACTTCAATTTGTTCATTAAAAAAAAAAAAACTTTTTTTTAAAAAAATGAAAATAAAATTAGTCACTACATTAGGGGCGGATTTAGAGACGGATAACTTTCGTCCCTAATTTAGTTACGGATTTTTTGTAATCCGTCTCTACTTTAAATTAGCGACGAAGATTTTAGGAACGGTGTTGATCCGTCACTACTTCCGTCGCTAAATGTTAGCGACGGAATTTGAAGAAGTAGAGACGGATTCAATCCGTCCCTAAAACGTGTTTTTTTTTGTAGTGAAAAAAATAAAAAAATAAAATTTAATCACCTTTTTTGATTCCAAGCTTCGTTATTCTTATATAACGTATCAAATAAATTAACTCAATTATTTTCATGATATAATATGTTAATTTTTTGAGTAGCTTAGACTGCAGTACTAGGAAATACCTTTTTAAAAAGATTATTTTTTTAAAAAAAATTATTTGATTCCTCGTAGAACAATTGGGATTACCTACACCCGAAGCACCTTCCTTTAGGTGCTCCGGCTTCCGGGTTCTATATACACTGCGTTTTGCAGTTGCCAAAAATTATAGACCAAAACTGCTATAAATACGCAGTTTATTGCGGATCTATTTTAGATCATCCTTCATGATTCTCTCTCTTCTTTCTCTCAAAATCAAAACAATTCTCTCTCTAATTTCAAACTCTAGAATTTCAATCATGGCAGATTCAACAGAAAATCAAACAAATACAAATCAAAACAACACAAAAACATACGAAGATCTACAAGAAGTAATCAATGAAGATTTTACAGAAAATTGTAAGCTATAATTTTCGTCAAATTTTCATAATTTCCTTTAATAAACGTTCAAAAAGTTTCAATTAGAGTTCAAAAATTATTGTTCTGAAATTTTGCATATATGCTGATAAAGATTCATAAATGTTCAGAAAAAATGAATTAATGTTCAGAAATTAAATTTCTATATTAATATGTTGTTCTGAACTTTTTCATAAAAATGCTGAACATTAGCAAAATGTTGTTCAATTTCTCTTGTAATTGTTGTTCAGAAATTATTGTTCTGAAATTTTGCATATATGTTGATGAAGATTCATAAATGTTCAGAATAAATGAATTAATGTTCAGAAATTAAATTTCTATATTAATATGTTGTTCTGAACTTTTTCATAAAAATGCTGAACATTAGCAAAATTGAATTGTTGTTCAATTTCTCTTGTAATTGATGTAATCATATTTCTGAACTTTTCCATAAGTAAACTAAATTTTGCATATATGTTGATGAAAAATCATAAATGTTCAGAAAAAATGAATTAATGTTCAGAAATTAAATTTTTATATTAATATGTTGTTCTGAACTTTTTCATAAAAATTCTGAACATTAGCAAAATTGAATTGTTGTTCAATTTCTCTTGTAATTGATGTAATCATATTTCTGAACTTCTTCATAAAAATTCTGAACATTCAGAAAAAATGAATTGTTGTTCAGTTTTTTTCTAGTAATTGGTATAATCTTATTTCTGAACTTTTTCATAAAAATTCTGAACATTCAGAAAAAATGAATTGTTGTTCAGTTATGTTCTTCTAATTGTTGTACAATGAGTTAGTGTTCAGCTTATTAATTTTAATGTTTTCAATTTTTGCAGATGATTCAATCCAAATGATTGTAAATGAAGCTAATGAATTTGAATTGTTGAATGTAAAAGTGAACAATGATGAAGAAGCATTTGATTTGTATAACAAACAATTATTTCTCTTGTAATTGATGTAATCATATTTCTGAACTTTTTCATAAAAATTCTGAACATTCAGAAAAAATGAATTGTTGTAGATGGTACACAAGCTCTTTTGGATCTTTATGTATGAATTCAAATTAATATTCAAAATAATAACATAAATGTTCAATCTTAAAACAATAATGTTCAAATAACAACATTAAAGTTCACCAAAAAACTATATGATCCAAAAAACATCATTGTTCAAGGTAACTACACCAATGTTCAGTTCAAAAACATAAATGTTCAAAATAAAAATATAAATATTCACTTACTTAAGCACTGAATCAATGTTTAGTGATAAAAAAATTAATGTTCAAAATAAAAACATGAATGTTCATTTTACATAAGAACAACATTAATGTTCAGTTAAAAAACACTAAAGTTCGAACAAACACCAATGTTCATTTTACTAAGTCACTGTAGTTTCAGAACCAAAAAAAAAAAAAAAAAAAAAAAAAAAAAATTTAAACTGTCGCGCGCGTCTTACATGCGCGCAGCGCGTGTCTTACACGCGCCCGGGAGCACCTACAGGAAGGTGCTCTGGGTGCACCTAAGAATTTGCGCTCGTAGAATATGGAGCGCAACGATTATGATGGGTTGACTTGTAAAATAGTTTTTTTGCAGTTACTCGTCTACATTCATTAATATTTTATTATTCCAAAATTTTAGTGTTCTTTTGAACTTAAATTTTTGACATTTCAGTTCAGTTTAGTTCAGCTCAATTTAGTTCAATTCAGCTATATTCAGTTCAGTTCAGCTCATCTCTATTATAATTACTACTTCATTTCAATCCACTTCAGTTCAGTTCAGTTCAACTCTGTTTCAGTCCAAAAGAACAGGGCCTACCTCGAGCTTGTTACTTATTCCATTGACGATGTTTTTTAATATTGGATACATTAATAAATAATAATAACCCAATTAATAAATTAAATCCTTAATGCACAGGCAAGATTCTAAACGTAAATAACTTAATGAAATAGAGTATACTACTATAAGTGTACAACGTTTACAAATGTTATAACTAATAGGACAAATATCGTGTGTACAATAAATAGTACATTGCTATAGAAAGCTATAACTTTTACTTTTACTTTTACTTTTAATTTGTGCTAGAAAGCTATAGAAGCGAATGCCTAGTGAGAATATGAGATCCGATCTCTTACAACCGAAAGAGATGATCTAACGAACTATGCCATATACATTGCTCACTCTCAATCATGGACTAAATAGACCAACCAAATAAAGTACATGGTACTAAATAATTATTGGCGTTGATCGAATATAAGTATCTTCACTTGATTTTGCATATCTAATTGGTTCCTAATCACAAGTTCACAACTGTTGGCGTGTATAATTTGTATTTATTACTCCTTTCTTTATTCTTTATGTTTGTTCTACATCTTTAAAGACTACCCCAAATAATCTTGATTAATAAAAGTAACGTAAGATGGTTGAAGTTTTTATAATACGTACAGTTTCATTGGATAAGTATAACAGAAATGATGTTGGACATGGTGTTCCATTTTCTCTTTTCTCTAACAGAAATGATAAGTATAAATTTTTATACTAATTTTACTATTTCAATAGCTGAATTTTCCAAACACTCATGCTTAAATGCCTAAGTACACGGCTAATCTCTAATAATTATTGTTCACAACTCACAACTATCTCGACAACTAACAGCTACTCAAAAACTAACAGTTGATAGCAACATCTAATTTTGCCAACAGATTAAGGTGTTTATATATGCATTTCAGTATAAAAAACAAATTGGCTTACTATCGATTATAAAATGGTTTAAAATTGTAATTTGTCGGAATTCATATTAAAAAAACACGTTGTCGAGTTCATATTAGTCTATATCAGTCTAGGTTGCAAAAAAACGAATACCCGTACGGGTACAACCACAAAACGAGTATAAGAAAGCGCCATTAAAAAAATTGAGGAGACGTGTACGTGAAAGAAAACAATAAGAAAATATATATATATATATATATTTATTTATACATAATTTAAATAGAATATAGAGATAAATATCAAGCTTGGTGATGATATTATGGTTATTAAACGTAGTGATTACTAAAAACCTAAAAGACATAACAATTAAAGCGGGAAAAATAACTCAAAAGGTATGGGGTACTCAAATAAACCTAATTAATTATGTGAATGTGGGTACGTGTGACTAACGTGTGTCGGTGTCGTGTCAGAGTACGGCAGATTGGAGGTGTGTCCATGCAACCTAGATATCAGTCCATTTTTCTAGGCCAACCTGAGCCTTGTTCGGATACGAGCTCGAGTATGTTTTATTCATCTCATATAATCAAATTCAATATTTGACCTTATTTGTACACTAATTCATAAGGGGAAAAAATATATGAGTTGAAATGTCATTATATTAAGTATTAACGTTGATGGATACAGTTGAAATATCTAGTTTATTTTATAGAGGTGATTATGGATTAGAATGAGGTTAAAAATCCGCTTTTACATGCGAGTTGGGCCAAATCAAACTTTAAAAAGATTTTGAAATTTCTTTGGGTCAAACCCAAATCTTTGAGTAAGCAAGAGATCAACAATAAACAACACATTCCAGAAAAAGGAGGATTGGGCTCATAGTAACGATTCATGGGTTGAAATCACATTTGCCCCAACCTGGCTTTTTGAGTGGTGAGATAAAATCATCTTTCTTTTGTTAGAGTAAGTACAAACGGTCAAGTGTAAGCCATTGTCAGTGGTACACATCTTGAAATTGAAAAGCTAAACACTAAAGGGGTGTTTGGTATAGATTTCGGATAAGAAATGGAATGGAAACAAATTACAAGTGGAAAGGGTAATATTAAGTGTTAGCATTATAAGTTGTTTGGTATAACTAAGGAATTGGAAAGGAAACAAGATAAAAAGGAAAGGATTTTGTTACCATAGGGTTGGGAAGGGTAACAAAGTGGGGGTAATTGTTACCCTTAGGTAATGGATTGTGTTACTAAGATCTCATATCAAACAATAGGTAATGAAAATTTTTACTTGATTCCATTTCCTACACTCAAAATTAACATACCAAACATGTTCTAAATCTCAACTTGATTCTCCGATAATTAGAACCATAACCCCTCCCAAAATACAACATTTACTTTTGAGCTGATTAACTATTAACTCGTGATTTATCAATCGATTAACGACAGAGGCGATCAACTTTAGTCCTGCCTGTGAGCCCAATCCGGCCCGGCCTAAAAAAAATATGGGTTTCAGGCATCATATTTTCGGCCCAACCCGATTTTTGCAACTTTCCCACAGGTTTTGGCGCCTTAAATTTAAGAATTTTAGTTAATTTTTTGGGCTCAATTCGAAAAAGCCCGCCAAACTCGCTTCAAAATTATGGGCTTAGGGCACAAAATTAGGCCTGAACCTAGGCTCGAGCCCGATCACACTACAACAAAACAGCCTTTTTGCGACGGAAAAATTCCGTCGCTAAATCCTTAAATTCCGTCGGAAAAAGGCTTTGCGACGGAATTCCGTCGGAAACGTGTCGTCGCTAATTCCTTCGTCGCAAAATTTTAGGTTTTCCTACGGAATTTCCGTCGTAAAACAATTGCGACGGAATTTTCCATCGCAAAATTGCGAGGGAGTTTTCCATCGCAAAATTNGAATACCCGTACGGGTACAACCACAAAACGAGTATAAGAAAGCGTCATTAAAAAAATTGAGGAGACGTGTACGTGAAAGAAAACAATAAGAAAAAAAAAATATATATATATATATATATTTATTTATACATAATTTAAATAGAATATAGAGATAAATATCAAGCTTGGTGATGATATTATGGTTATTAAACGTAGTGATTACTAAAAACCTAAAAGACATAACAATTAAAGCGGGAAAAATAACTCAAAAGGTATGGGGTACTCAAATAAACCTAATTAATTATGTGAATGTGGGTACGTGTGACTAACGTGTGTCGGTGTCGTGTCAGAGTACGGCAGATTGGAGGTGTGTCCATGCAACCTAGATATCAGTCCATTTTTCTAGGCCAACCTGAGCCTTGTTCGGATACGAGCTCGAGTATGTTTTATTCATCTCATATAATCAAATTCAATATTTGACCTTATTTGTACACTAATTCATAAGGGGAAAAAATATATGAGTTGAAATGTCATTATATTAAGTATTAACGTTGATGGATACAGTTGAAATATCTAGTTTATTTTATAGAGGTGATTATGGATTAGAATGAGGTTAAAAATCCGCTTTTACATGCGAGTTGGGCCAAATCAAACTTTAAAAAGATTTTGAAATTTCTTTGGGTCAAACCCAAATCTTTGAGTAAGCAAGAGATCAACAATAAACAACACATTCCAGAAAAAGGAGGATTGGGCTCATAGTAACGATTCATGGGTTGAAATCACATTTGCCCCAACCTGGCTTTTTGAGTGGTGAGATAAAATCATCTTTCTTTTGTTAGAGTAAGTACAAACGGTCAAGTGTAAGCCATTGTCAGTGGTACACATCTTGAAATTGAAAAGCTAAACACTAAAGGGGTGTTTGGTATAGATTTCGGATAAGAAATGGAATGGAAACAAATTACAAGTGGAAAGGGTAATATTAAGTGTTAGCATTATAAGTTGTTTGGTATAACTAAGGAATTGGAAAGGAAACAAGATAAAAAGGAAAGGATTTTGTTACCATAGGGTTGGGAAGGGTAACAAAGTGGGGGTAATTGTTACCCTTAGGTAATGGATTGTGTTACTAAG
Source organism: Suaeda aralocaspica (assembly GCA_016808085.1). Classification (NCBI taxonomy): domain Eukaryota; kingdom Viridiplantae; phylum Streptophyta; class Magnoliopsida; order Caryophyllales; family Amaranthaceae; genus Suaeda; species Suaeda aralocaspica. The sequence goes on from PYUH01004012.1 coordinate 156,211, forward strand.
ATCTCATATCAAACAATAGGTAATGAAAATTTTTACTTGATTCCATTTCCTACACTCAAAATTAACATACCAAACATGTTCTAAATCTCAACTTGATTCTCCGATAATTAGAACCATAACCCCTCCCAAAATACAACATTTACTTTTGAGCTGATTAACTATTAACTCGTGATTTATCAATCGATTAACGACAGAGGCGATCAACTTTAGTCCTGCCTGTGAGCCCAATCCGGCCCGGCCCAAAAAAAATATGGGTTTCAGGCATCATATTTTCGGCCCAACCCGATTTTTGCAACTTTCCCACAGGTTTTGGCGCCTTAAATTTAAGAATTTTAGTTAATTTTTTGGGCTCAATTCGAAAAAGCCCGCCAAACTCGCTTCAAAATTATGGGCTTAGGGCACAAAATTAGGCCTGAACCTAGGCTCGAGCCCGATCACACTACAACAAAACAGCCTTTTTGCGACGGAAAAATTCCGTCGCTAAATCCTTAAATTCCGTCGGAAAAAGGCTTTGCGACGGAATTCCGTCGGAAACGTGTCGTCGCTAATTCCTTCGTCGCAAAATTTTAGGTTTTCCTACGGAATTTCCGTCGTAAAACAATTGCGACGGAATTTTCCATCGCAAAATTGCGAGGGAGTTTTCCATCGCAAAATTCATATTTGCGACGGAATTTTCCATCGCAAATTTGCGAGGGAATTTTCCATTGCAATATTCATATTTGCGAGGGAATTTTCCGTCGCAAATTTGCGAGGGAATTTTCCATCACAGAATTCTGATTTGTGACGGAAATTTGCGATGGAAAATTCCCTCGCAAATTTGCAACGGAAAATTCCGTCGCAAATTTTGCACATTCCGTCGGAAAATTCCTACTTTCCGACGGAAAATTCCCTCGCAAACTAGTGCTCAATTTGCAACCATTTAATTTTCCATTTTTTTTGCGACGATAATTTCCGTCGCAATAGTTTTACGAAATTCTTATATGACAATTTGCATATTTCCGTTGGAATTTTGCAATTTCTTTCTAAAAACAAAGACTACTTCAAACCCTATTTTATACCTGCAAATCTTTATGTAGACCAACACCATTTCCATTCTGTTGCGATGATACATTCCATCGCAAACTATTTAAAACATAAATAAATTAATTTGTGTGTTACAGCTACCATAAAATACTTCCATAACAAGTTTAACAATAATAATAATTGCGATGAACTAAACTATATATCATGAAATACAAGAGGCCTCGGTAACTAAACTGGAGTGCCTTCACCTGCGCCACTACCCGAGTCATCTCTGGGGTCTCTACGACGACTCTGGAACGGAGAACAACAGTCAGTGCCGAATCCCTGAATCCGACTCATCAGCTCCTCCATATGCTCTCTGTTTCTCTGCTCCATTGCGGCCATCTCTGCTTGCATCTCATTCCTGACCTCCTCTCGAACCTCCTGCCTTAACTCATCACGAATCTGGGTCCTGATTTGCTGCTGGAACTCTTGCATCTGGGTTGTTACATTCTCTACCCTCTTGTCAAAATGTTCTTGCATTTGTGAAACGACGGAGGGAGTGTACTGTTGTGACGATCCACATCGCCTGAACGACCCGTAGTAAAGCTCAACACCACTACCAAGACCTTTGACGCGACATTTCTTGCTGCGCCCACCTGCTGCCTCCCAATACATCTCATTTGGCATCTTTGGAGTTTCCGCATTAGAGGAATCCTCAACCTGATTCTGATATGTTTCCTACAACATGAACTTGATTGAAACAAACATAGTAATAGACGAATACACATAGACAACTAAAAAATGACTCCAAACACCTCAAAATGCCTGTTTACTTGCCTATTTCATTACCGTCTCTTCCATTCAGCTTAAAAGTACCTTTAACATTCATATACTGCATATTTAGAGGTGTCTATGTTTTTAGTTTGTTGAAATGTGGCATTACAACCGTTACGGGCTCAAATACACTAAAAAAAGCTCCAAAATCACTAAAATGGGGTAATATGATTGGACAAGTCACTAGTTGTTCTTCATTTAAGCTTATAATCATGTAAAACATTCCTAAATCAAGTATTTACAAGTGTTTAAGGCCTCAAGTTAAGTTCAAAGTCAACTTGCAAGTGTTTTGGGCTCAATGTCACCCAAAAAGACTCGAAACACCTCAAAATCACCGGCCTTTCTTTAATGTGACATGTCCGACTCATCGGCCTTTCTTTAATATGACATGTTCGACTCATAATCACCTCCAATTAACGACTTTGTTGATCTGAACTGAAAATAAACCGAAAAGAAGAAACCAACGTAATATTACAATGTTCGTAGTAGATGACTAGTATAGTTTCCTATACGGTGCACGATTTACAAATTTGATAATTGTTTAAAAAAAGATTTGTAGATTATTTGTATTTTTAAAACAAATATAAATTATATAGTTGATTATAATATGAGTATAATTCATTTAAAACAATTATATATAAATTATCACATATGTTGTAATTATTTATTTCATTCGATTTACAAATGAGAATAGTGTCATCTAGCAATTTTATTTCTAACTCTATAAATAACTTAATATTTTTTATGAATTTAAATAAATTTTTATGAAATACAAATTTTTAATAGATAATAAAATAATAACTTCAAACATGCTATAAAACAATCAACTAAATTATATGTTTATAATCATTACTAAAATCAAAATTAAAATTCACTATCAGCGATAGATTTATATAAAAAAAAAAACCGTAGTTTATATTATATATTATCATTTTGAGTTTTATGTAATTATAGTGCTTTTTTAAAAATGGATAGGTGAGAAGGGGTTCAAATCGATGTGAAGATTTTAGATGTACAGAATGAGGTTCTCAATCGAATCACAGGGATAGAGGAGGAAAATTTATGTGGATTACTATATGGAAAGATTTATTTTGGTTCATGTAGCCGACCCCAATTTTGGGATTAAGACTCGCTCTGATTGATTTCTTTGATCATTAATATAGTGTTTTTTTGTTGTGAAACTATTGGTATCTTGTATAATAGTTTTATATTTGAAAAAATTAGGTTATTTATTTATTTTATTATTATTATTTTGTAAAAAAATAAGAATATGCAAAGTAACTATATTAGTTCCCGTGCAATTGCAGTAAATTAAATTTAAAAACAAAATGACATAAAACACTTTGCTAGAATATTACCATTAACATTAAGAAGACTAATTTCGTTGCTTGTAGTTTGTTCGTTTTAAATACATTGTACAATAATTATTGAAATTTTGTATTTTTAATTGATCTGCCCTATTACATTTTGACTTATAAATTTATAAACTCATCTTTATTTGATTGATTAATATTGCATTCCAAAAGTCGTCTTCAGCTCACAGGCTTCATGAACAATACTATATAGAGAAATAAAAATTATCTACATTATCATTTAATATAGAAATCAATGAAAAGACAAAATTATGAAATTACAAAAAAAAAAAATCAGGTCATTTTCTTTAGTTAAATAAAAGGACAAAGTAATAATATTAGTTTACGAACAATAGTTATATATCTAAACATAATGACATGAATCACATTACTAAATTAAAATACTCCGTTTTACTAATAACATACTAAAATTCTTATAATACATTGTTGTCACGTGCAATACTTTATATTCGAACAATTACAATCACATACAACAACTAAAAGTAGGTCATGTATTATTTTTATAAGAAAATATACAAAGTAATAATAGTATTACATTAATTCTTATGTAATAATAAAAAAAAAAGTCAAATATATGAGTAAAAGATGAAAGTAAATCAAAATATACATTTAAAACATAATATATTTACAATATTTTTAAATATGTTATTGTTTTAGTATGGTATGATATACATAAAATATATATTTTAAAATTTTAATATAGTATACTAAAATACATACGAGAGATTGACAAATGAGCCTCCCACCGAGTTGCTTGTGTATTGGTATTCCTTCTGTCTTTTTTACTTTTTACATTGACGAGATTTAAAAAATTAATATATCGAGTTTGATACAATAAAAAATTATAAAATTATATAATCTGAAAGTATACATCAAGACGAATATCCTATATAATTATATTTTTTCAATTACGTATTAAACACCAAAATGAGTCATGGATTTGAAATTCTCAACTCCAAAACCCTAAAACCTAATTTCCCCAACTGCTGATTTAAACCAAAACCCCTGCCAAAACCCTACTTCCCCTTCTGTCTCCTCCATTTCTTCCTCTTTCTCACTGTCACTCAACTTAAGCTTGAAAAATGCCTTTAGGTGAAAGACAAGGTGACAAAGAATCCCGCTATTGCGGAATTGAAACAGATTTCAGCAATGACATGCCTAATCTTCTCGAATTCAACATTAAGGGTGGATTTGATTTCGTTCTTGCTCCTTTGGTTCGTTTACATTTAACCCTCTTTTTTTAATTATTAATTTGAAGTTTAATTTGATCTGGGGTCTATTTAATTTGATTGATTTTTACTGCCATGGCTACTAATTCACTTGTAATTTTAGTTGTTTACGATTTTTCCTCGTTTTTCTGTTAATTTGAGGTTTAATTTGATCTGGGGTTTGTTTAATTTGATTCTTTCTTTGTTTTTATGGTTACTAATTAACTTGTGTTTTTGGTTTGTTTACATTTTCTCCTATATTTCTATTAATTTGAGGTTTAATTTTAGCTGGGTTTTTTTTTATTAGATTGTTTTTTGTTGTTATGGTTATTAACTAACTTGCTTTTTTGGTTTGTTTACATTTTCTCCTCATTTTTCTGTTAATTTGAGGTTTAATTTCATCTGGGATTTGTTTAGTTTGATTGTTTTTTGCTGTTATGGTCACTAATCAACTTGCTTTTTTGGTTTGTTTGGATTTTTTCCTCAATTTCCTGTTGATTAAAGGTTTAATTTGATTTTTTGTTGTTGTTATGGTGACTAATTAGCTGCTCACAGCTTAATTCGTGTGTGATTAGTCAGTCTGTCACCTACATTGATTGATTTGTTTCAATGGCAGCAAAAAGTTTATGACTTTTGTACCTCATTGTGAGGTTTAAACTCACTTTGGTGGATTGTTTGAAGCTATATGTTATTCTGTATTGATGAACTAAAATTGGGTGTTTGTTGATTTGTTGGGTTTTATTATGAATTAATGTAGTGAAGTTGGGTGTTTTTTTGGGACTTGGGATGTGTTTTTGTCTAAAATACTCTGATTTGGATAAAGTGTCTAGTTGGATGCGATGATATGGGTGTCCAGGTGTCTTTCTTGGTTATTTTGTAGGGAAAAACAATAACTTATCTTAAAATGTAGTACCTGATGGGGCTAGTAGTGTGAATTGCTGCAAGTAGCTGTATACCTGTATGGTAATGAATTATGTTTCCCGGTCTTTTAGGAACCAACTATGTTGGTATTAATTTAATTACTATGTAGTTTTTTCATACGTTAAGAGCATATGCTACCACTCGTCCTTTCATGCATTGTGTGCTTTCTTATGAAAGCCTGCTGTCATCCAAGGATCTGGTGACTAATTAGCCTGTCACATAACAGCTTGATTGCTGTTCTCATATGTGGTTGGTCAGTAAGCTCACCAACAGCATCACGAAGATGGGTATCATTGTGAAGTTGGTACAAGCAAAACATCACTTTCTGCCTATCAGCAACATTCATACCTTGTTCTCTTAAAGAAATCTTTCATGAGCTTTATCACTTGATATATTATTCTGGGCGCAGTTGATTGTTGAACTACTATTTACTAAACCTGAATGCTATATCTATAGCTGCAAGGTGTGTTAACCTTTATCTAGCAATGCTTTCCAGTGAAGGTGTTTACCTTCTTTATATGTATGTAGTATTGGCAGATCTACATTTTGCTTTAATTTTATTGATCTTTATTATTTTCTTGCTAGCAAACTTTGATTGTGTGCCTTTTTTACTTCTGTGGAAGCCCTTAGTCATCTAAGGAAATGGTGACTAATTAGCCAGTCACATAAGCAGAATTGCTGTTTTTATGTGTGTTTGGTCAGTAAGATCACCAACAGTATCATGATGAAAGCTATTATGGTGAAGGTAGTACAATTCAAACTTGACCTTTTTGCCTATCAACAACATTTATATCTTGTTTTCTATTTATGGAATTCAAATGACTTGTAAACCTTGAAAAACTGCAACTGCCATCAGTTTTCTATTGTAGAAAATTTTCAGAACTTTTATCACTTGATTGCTTCTACTCTTTGTTCAAATCATAAGGTAATTCTTAATGATTATTTTCTCACGGTTGTAATATCTGTACCGTCAATCTTTATTTTTCATTGGCTTTTCACCAATGGGCATTTGCTTTCTATAGTGTTCTTCTTCCTTTTTACTCATATACGAAATTGTTATAACTTTTCCTTCATACTTTTACATGTAAATGAAGTTTTTTTTTTTTTTTTTTTTTTTTTTTTTTTTTTTTTTTTTGG
>PYUH01004012.1:163734-221819 GCA_016808085.1 Suaeda aralocaspica
TTTTTTTTTTTTTTTTTTTTTTTTTTTTTTTTTTATGGAAGTCTATAGTCATTCTAAGATCCGGTGGATAATTAGCCAGTCACATGTCAGTTGAATTTCTGTTCTCATGTGTGGTTGGTCAGTAAGCTCACCAATAGCATCATGATGATAGCTATTATTGGGAAGTTGGTACTTGCAAAACTTCACCTTCTGCTTATCAGCAACATTCATACCTTGTTTTATATATTTGAAACTCAATTGAACTGTAAACAGTTTAAAATTGTTAGTGCAATCAATTTTCTGCTATAGAATCATTTTATGAGCTTTATTACTCAATTTCTTCTATTTCGCGTAATTAGTTACATATGTAACTTTACTATCTGTCTAACATTGCCTTTTCATGAAGGGACCTTTACCTGTATGCCCTTTATGTCATTGATAATTTCACAACAAAGCAATATTCTATTTTCTCTTTGATTAAAAAATTGTTGGCTGTCTTGATTATATTTTTGCTGTTGACTCTTGCTTGAGCCTTCAGTACTTTGATATATATTAATTGTTTTTTTTTTTACATGAACATAAAAATTGTCTCCTTGTCAGTCTAATAAAATACAGAACTTCAGTTCTATCCCCCCCCCCCCCCTCTCTCTCTCTCTCGCTAATTGTATAGTGGATTAGTGATGGACTTTAAGGCATTGAGAATTTTTTCTTTTAAAAGGCGGGCAGTTTACATTTATTTTCATCTCCTTTAGTAAACTATGTAGTATGTACTTTCTTGTTCATTGATTTCCCCCAATTCTTTTATTTGGATGTATAGGTTGATCCAGCATACCGGCCAAGTCTAGAAAATATTGATGATAGGCGGCCTGGTTCCCTGCCAGTTGCTGGGTCAGATTTGGTTTTGAGCCCTTCTCAATGGAGTAGTCATGTTGTTGGTACTAGTCTTTTCCTTTAAAATATCTATTATTCCTTGGAGCTTGAAATCGTTGCTTTGCTTAAGTTCATAATGTACTCCAAAATTAAGATTTATTTATTTTTTCTGGTCTCAATTCTTCATGTTCTTTAGATCTGATATGTAAATAGTTCAAATGAAGAGCAATGGAATTGCATGACAAAACAGAGCAATGGATCAAAGTAGACATGTGGTTAAAAAAGATGGCATGCCATAACTCAAAAGAGCAAGAAGAACAATAGCTGATGCTCAGTTGTGGATAGATAAGATTACTCTGCTTCAGCGTCTCATTGCAAAGGCTTAAATTTCTGATCCCAAAAGATCAAGAGAGAAGGGGCTACTAAGTGGTGGATTGCTGTTGTCTAGGTTTTGCCACTTGGCATTTCCAAACTTGATGAGTGGGTGAGAGATGACAATATGACATATGGAAATTTCACCTGATGGGAACAAAAAACTAAGGGTAGCCTCAAACTAAAAACTAAGGGTAGCCTCAAACTAACTTGCTAGTTATATAAGTTATGATGTGTGAGCTATTGGTTTCGAGCTTGTGAGCCATTAGCCTATGCTCATTTCTAAATTTCTAAAGCTGCCATTTACTTTTTATACAAATATTCTCTGCAATTATTTTTTGAAGAAAACACAAACATTGCAGGCTCAATATTTTATGCAAAAAGTATAATTTTTGGATTATAAGTATTTTAAATTAATCTAAATATAAATGGAGGAAATAGTCTATCCTAGTTGAGGCCATAGTAGCACAACCACAAGGTAATGTATATATGGAGGAAAGAGAGTATCGTAATTTGGGTTTTGAAGGATGATAGATAAAATATGGTATTTACCCTTATTAGAGCAGGAATAAAGCAAACTAAGTAGATCTTCATGGAATGTGGGTTGACCTCATATTAGAACACCTCCATAGATATAGCCATATAGGTTAATCTATTTCAAGTAATTTGTTAGCGATACCTGGACAAATTTAAGAAAAAGCACTACGAGTTGAGCAATGTGTGGTTGTAGGAGAAATATCTTAGACAAATTGGTTCAAGCTTGAGCTTGAATATCTAAATAGATGTAAAGCCGATAAATCAATGACATAAACTAATTTGAGGTGGTTAGCTCTTCTCGAGCTTAGACAGGTTTGGTTTATTAAGATACTGAACTGAGTAAGAGTCAAGCCAACTCCAATAGAGGTTAAGTATTTAGCAAGCTAGCTTGACTTATCACCCCAAGTTATTCCACTTACTAGAGTTAGTTGAGTAATGTTTATTTTGTTAGGACAGTGCTTACTAATGTCTCTAAATGGAGCAAGTCTCTAGTATTAAATCACTTCCACACTTAAATAATAGTTAAGAGGGTGTTTGGTTGGGCCATTTTCAATGGTATGGAATGGTTTGACATCCTTTCCAATGATTAGTTGGACCTTTTTAGGGTGGTATATCATACCCAATGGTTTCTATATCCCCCTTAATACCATACTCCCCTACCTAGTATGGATTTTAATACCATTCCATTGCAGTTTTATGAACCAAATGACCCCTTGAGAGTTCCTGCTTTTTTCATTTCGGCTGTGATGAAATGGAATAAGTGTTGCCATGTTATATATATTAACAAGATGATGATTTTGCCATCGTTGCAAGCCTTCTTGTTTTATTCTGTTGTACCCATTGTTCACTTGTGTATTTACTTCATTGTTTCGCATATTATAGGCAAACTTAGTTCGTGGATTGATTTGGATTCTGATGATGAGATACTGAGAAGAAAGTCTGAAATTTGTTTGAAGCAAGAATTAGCCTGGGCTTCTCATCTCTCGCTGCAGGTTTGTGAATGCGTACCATCTTTTGTGTTGACCTGTCTGTACTATACGATTAATCAGTATGCAATGTCTAAGTTTGGGTGTATAACTTGTGGTTACCTTCTTAGGCTTTGAAGTTTATATTTTCACATTTGGTGAGGCTACATAGCCTTTTTATTTGATGGCAATTGCAACATAGGAATATGACAAAATATAAACATCGAAGTATTACTGCATTGGATTCTGGGACTAAGGCTTTGTTGTTGTTGTTTGGGTACAAAAGAATTGATTTGTTTTCCCTATTTGAAGCAAAGTGCGAATCCTTAGTTGTTGTATACGCTAAACTTGAAGGTATGTTATGATCTTTTATTTGTTTGAAAACCTTGAGAGCATGGTATCATATAATACCTGCTCGCCCTTTATTTTTCCGCCTATGGTTTATTTTGGGGACTTAGACTTTGTTGCTGCTGTTTACTTTGCTAGCAATAATATCTATATAACTGTGATTGAAAGACTGAAAACACTCTTACGTTTATTTGTTCTGTTTATGTTTGTTTGCTGCTTCTTATGTTGTCTAAGGTTCTATGGTTTGGTGGTTTATCCTTTCTCAATTGTATCCATATTAGTGTATTAAACATGCTTTAACTTAGAATTAACGTTTATTAGGTTAAATTTCTCTGTTTTGTCATGTTTGCTTCCTTTACTATAGAGAAAAAAATGTTGGTGTTGAGTATCCATGCATTTAACAGGCATGTCTTCTTCCAGCCCCCAAGGGTCATTTATGCGCCAATTACGCGAGGTGTGTGAATCAGATTCTACAAAGCTCGAACAGCATGCAGGTAGTTTTTTGAAGTTGTTCTTGAATAATATACATTACCTTTTGTTTTCTGCATTCTTATCACCTTTTTAAATAGCTGTGGCTCAGGGTTCCCTTAAGAAAGCATGAAGATGGTGATTCTATGGATGATCAATCACTGGTAAGTTATGCTGTTTTTTTCCATCTTTTTTGTTTTTATGTCTTCTAAAAGTGGATATATGAGTCAGTATGGCAATTAGTGTATGGAGTTAATCTTTACCCAGAACAGTAGATTTGACTGGTTAATCTATTCAGTTTTTTTAAGAGAAGTTGGTTTGAATTTTTTAAGCTGTTTATGGGTGTAGTGTATTGAAGACTAAATTTTTTCACATATAGTGTAACAGTCAGCTAACCACTTAACCCTTTGAATATCAATATTTTCATTTGCAACAATTCAAAGCAAAATACACTTTTTCCCTCCTTTTAGCTTGCCTTTTCTTTTTACCTTTAAAAAAAAAACTTAAAGAAGGAAAAAATAGATAAGAAATTTGTCCAATAATTCTACACATTCTGTTACTGTGTTTAAATATACGTATTTGGTATCCTATTTGATGTTTACGGTGTACTAAAGAAAGCCTATGCTGAAAATCTTTTTGATTGTGGGAGATTTTGTCATTATGATATGAGGGTAGATCTTTTCACTCAGTCCCTTTCATCTTGCTCTTCAACAGGGTGGAGATCCTATTGATTCTTGGGAAACATGGAATTCATTTCGTCATCTATGTGAACACAGCAGCCAACTCTCTGTTGCGCTCGATGTCCTGTAAGCTATAGTGTAGGCACTGTTTTGATCGATTGTTGATTTTTTGTTATAAAAATTTATTAAACTTATCTTTGATAGTTTTTTGTTTTTTGGTTTACTTTCTGTCGAAATAGAGGCTCACTACCGTCTACGAATTCTTTGGGCCGCTGGTTTGGGGAACCTGTACGAGCAGCAATTATTCACACCAATGTAACTCCGACGTTTTTGTTCTAAAAAAGTCTTGTCTTAATATTTCTTGCCTTTACATTACCGTTATTGTTTGTTGGCAGTCTTTCCTCACCAATGCTCGTGGACACCCTTGCTTATCAAAGCGCCATCAGAAGCTACTAACATCGTTCTTCAACCATTCAGTACAGGTATATCTTGTTTAGAGCCTTAAGTAACTATTGTAAAAGGTACGGCATAAGCTTCACTATATAAGAATTGGTTGTATGTACTTCTGAAGTTCACCGCAAAGCAAATTCTTTATGCACTAAAAGAAATTTTTTAGTGTGCATAACAATTTTTTTATTTATCTTTTGGATCTTTTAGGTATGCAATGTTCTCCTATAATCTTATGATACAACCTTAATATTGCATTTGTGTAGTCTTGAAGCAGTGACATGTACTAGACCAGATGTCATTCTCTTTTATGCTTTTACCTGATTCTAATTGGTTTCTGTATTATTTACTTTCAACCAGGCAATCATATCTGGAGAATTGGCACACTCTGCTCTAGGACCATTGGAATCAGCGACAAGCAGTGATGTCAATCATGTTAACAGTAAGAACCTTGACTTTGGTGACTGAAATATAGCATATTGCTTATCACAGTGTGCTTGTGAGGCATATCGCATGACAGACGAGTGATTATAATTCTGGTTGCAATGGCCATAGCTGTTAAGTGCTGTATAGTGATCATAGTAACTATTTTAGAGCTGTAGGACCAAGTTAATCATCTTATCTTGTTTTTATCTCTGATATGTCAAATTGTTAATTATCCTCCTCTTTTCACAATGGCATGTGTAGAGAATCACTAGCAATGTTTATGCCTTTTGTTCAATCGTATTTTGTTGTATTGATTTACAAATGCTTTTCTTTAGGTGATTTAGGGCATCCTTTGAGATCATACTTGTATTATATTGGCTATCTTTACCAAAAGATGGATCCACTCCCTCAACAAGAGCTTTATGAGGTTTTAATTTTCTCTTAGACTGAATGCTTGCTTTCTAAATGTTCAAGTTTGTTTGCTTATCAGATTCTCAATAGTTTTCCTTTCTTGTTTCAGATAAGTTACAGAGACTTTTTGCAGAGTCCCTTGCAGGTAACGTTTCAGTAGCACTTATGTTGGTTATATCTTAATTCCTAATGATAATTTAAGCATAGAGCAATCATGACCCTTTTCCTGTTCTGGTCTTTGCAGCCTCTTATGGATAACTTGGAGGCCCAAACCTATGAGACATTTGAGAAGGATACTGTGAAATACCTTCAGGTGAGATTTTTGTATGGACATCGTTACTTATAGTTATTTAATGATATGATGTATAAGTTCCTGCTGTGCTGCCAGAAATTGATGCAATGGTTGTGAAGAAATAAAACCCGCAAAGCAAGACTCTCCTATTGAATTCAATTTGGATTTCCATTTATTGGATTCCGGTTTTTGTAAAATTCAATTTGAGCTTCACTTCTTTCAAATTCGAACCAAAATATCATTCATACATTGACTGAAAATTTCAGCTTTCCTTTACCATACATCAATCATCACTGCTGCTACCTTTATCCTGTACCCTATTATCTTTCCTCCGCTTCCATTCCCTCCCTTGCTCTCTCTCTCTCTCTCTCTTTCTTCCCCTGTTTCCCCACACTGCATCCAATTTACCACCATATGATAACCTGTGTATCGACTTTTACTCTTTGACCTATTTCATTGGTAAGCTGTTAACTTGTTTGTCTATTCTATTCGTGGGAACACAGTCAGTGCAACTGTGTAAGACTGTCACGGAGGGGAAGAAGAGAGTGATGAAGGTAGAGTGGAAGAAGTCACTGAGGTGGTTAGAGGGGCTGTGCTAGGATAAGAGAAGATTTTGGAGGTGGGGGTATGGAGAGACGCTAGAGAGGTGAGAAGAATTTTATCTTAAAGAAGGATGAGAGGAATGCAAATCAGGGAAGGGGTGTAGCCGTATAGGTATTAATGCTAATGATTTGGCCCTGTATGCTGATGGGAGATGGAAAAAAAAGGGCCAGGGTTATTTTTTCTATCAATTAAACATCTGTTTTAGGTATCAGGTGTTATCAATCATCTTTTTGAAAGTTTAGAGCCTTGTTTAGACTAGCTTTTCATTTGCTAATCCAATACTCAAATCAAACGGGGCCATAACTCACTCAATAGAGAACACTGCATTAGTAAAGATTTCTTATCCGGCATTATATGATTTTGTATTCCAGTATTTGGCAACTCTCTTGAATTAAAGAAGATAATGTTTCTTATATATTGATGATTTTTTGGGCAGTATCAAAGGGCAATCAGTAAAGCTTTGCTGGACAGGATTCCTGGTGAAAATTCATCTACTGTTACCACTGTAAGCTATCGTGTATCAGTGACTAATTGATGATTTTCCCTTCTCTTTTTGTGTATCAAATTTAGGGTTTCATTTAAAAATAATGTATGCATTCATGAGCACCTCTTGCCAGCTCTTGTCTGTTCTTTTAGTGAAGGTTCTTTTGTTTCCATGTGAAACTTTCTGATATATTTTTCTAATTTCATAATTATCTACCATTTTTGCTGTTAGGTCTTGATGGTTGTGGGAGCTGGACGAGGGCCTCTTGTCAGAGCATCTTTAGAGGTTGGTTGAGACATGTGACTGCTGTTTGTGATTCAATGCCATACATGACTATACACATTTTTTTTTTGTTGTAACCATTACATCTAGATTTAGCAAGTTGTAGTCAAGAAAAATGTAGTTCACTTTAGCAGCAAATTCGAAGTTTAACTTTTGAGTGAACTTAGTTTCTTCTTCTTTTTTTTTTCCTTGTTTTGGTCATCATTTTATGTGCACATTGTATGCCTCCTTCCCCATACTCATTTAAGTATCATTTGTGTGTTATTTAGTTGTCAAAAATAAGGCTGTCAAATCTTCCTGTTCGCTCTTGTCTAGAGCCCAGTCCATAATATGTGATAGTATTACGAGGAAATGTTGATTTAACCCTTCTTTAAGAGTGCATGCTAAAGTTAATCTTTACACTTTGTTGATTAGTTGTTTTCCTTGTCCATAGGCAGCTAAAGAAACCGGCAGAAAGCTGAAAGTTTATGCTGTGGAGAAAAATCCGAATGCTGTGATTACACTTCATGTAAGTTACTATCATTCAATCTGAAGCTTTCTTTAGTTGTTGGACTCAACTGTCTAAAAGTTCTCATTATATATCTCACATGTCAGTACTATGGAACAGGATATCAAAGTCGGAATCTTTTGATGGCCAGGGGATTCAAATGAATAAATGATTTTCGTTGTCTAGTGTTGGCTTAGCTTTGATTTTCCTTACATGTAACATGCTTATTTGAAAAGAGAATGATATTGCATGTCTATCTTGGTCATTAGGGTTGAGTTCTTTGTGTGATCATGTGGTGTTTCTAGCCTCTTTGTCATTATCACCAGTCTCCTTGGGGCTTTTTACTAATTTGTTTTAGATCCCACCGTGATTGGCAGGCTTTCTGGTGAATGTTTTCTTTTTAACAGGATGCGCCTTTTCTTAGGTTTTTACATGGCAGATTTTCTGTTGTTTTTTTGTTCCTTCTAAAATTTCATACGTTGTAAAAGCCAACTTTACAATTTACTTTCCTTTTCATCTTATGTCAATGAAAACAAAAATGTAAAAGAAAGTTGAAGAATTATCTTTTTTATCAAACATTTTTTCAAATAATAGAAATTGTTTTTTTTTTTCAAAAAAAAAAAAGGTTTGTAGAACGTATTATTCGTGATGTCCTTGTCTTTGTAATGTACCTTGTCATATGGGAACTCTCCTTACATAGTCATAGGTAATTTGTTCTAATAATCACACAGCATCAGTTGTCTACAATAACTGGATTTCCTTTTCTCCTCTCATTTGCTACTATCATACTATGTAGATGTGGTTTTATCTGTATAGTCTGTCGTGAACTAGTCCTGCAGACGTTTCATAGTGTTTTAGCTATTCCAGCTGTTAATTAAATGCCATGGTAGATTGGTAGCACCCTAAAAAAAAGAAACACTACCATGGTAGTATTTTTAACAAATTGTATTTTTCAAGAAGTTTTTATAGAAGAGATTTCTCTCTCTGTGTTTGTGTTGCTTTCATACTGTAACTTCTGTTACACTGAACTTGTGACAAGGCATTACAATAAGTGCTCTGAGCTCTGACCTATACTAATGCTGATCATATCATCTTTTGTGAACAGAGCTTGGTCAAACTTGAAGGATGGGAAAATATTGTTACCATAGTATCTAGTGATATGCGTCATTGGGATGCCCCTGAGAAAGCTGATATATTGGTAATATTCTATCTGATTGCCTGATTGGGTGTGTTCAAATTCAATGATATGTTACTTACCTCTGCTATGCTATGCTAAATTTAGGTCAGTGAATTGTTGGGTTCTTTTGGTGATAATGAGCTTTCTCCGGAGTGTCTTGATGGGGCTCAAAGATTTTTGAAGTCAGATGGGATCTCTATTCCATCATCGTATGTTATCTCCTTTCTATGTTATTGTGTTGTATCAGTTCTTGCTAATACCATAATATTTTAAATCTAGCAAATAGCTGTTCGTCTTTTAATGGCATTGTTTTTTACTCTTAGGTACACGAGTTTTTTCCAACCCATTACAAGCACCAAATTGTATAATGATGTATGTGCCTTGGTTACTTTTTTTCTATTGCAGTTTATTGCCATCATTGCATTTAATCGCTCAATTGTTTTGCTGTAGGTCAAAGCACATAGAGATTTAGCACACTTTGAAACTCCTTATGTCGTAAAACTGCACAAAATAGCAAGGCTTGCTCCATGTCAACCAGTAAGTTCCTTGCCTCTCTTTCCCCTGAATGCTCTATCCCCCCAAAGAAATCCAGATCCACCCTTCTTGTCATGTGTTGCTCACTTGGTCATGGTGGTTTTATTATTCACTGGTTATGAATGAATTATCTTGTTTATCATTTGCAGGTTTTTACTTTTGTACATCCTGATCACTCTCCCAACAAAGATAATCAACGATACACAAAGCTGAAGTTTGAAATACCTGAAGATACTGGCTCAGCACTGGTTCATGGTATGTCTAACTGATGATTGTCTTACTTAAGATGAGTACAAGTAGTGAAAATAGCAATGCTCAAACCGTTTATCACTTTAACCTAACATGTTTACTTGAGACGTTGTGTCTTGGTTGGTGTATAAAAATATGGTTTGTCGGCCTTTCTAAAACTGACTGCCAATGCTGACTTGTGCATATTTAATCCGAAACTAGTTTGTCAATATAGTTTTAGGTTATTCCTGGTGGATCAACGTTTCCAATGTAGGACACAAGTGTGATGCTGTGGGTTTGTTCAGTGCCTTTTTTTCTTGCTTATATAACATCAAGTATCTTTTCCTTTTATGTGTTTTGCAGGCTTTGCTGGATACTTCGATGCAATTCTATACAAAGATGTACATCTTGGTATAGAACCTACAATGTCAACACCTAATATGTTCAGCTGGTATGTGCTGTGTATCTCTTTGTGGTGATTTTCCCATTTCTAATCTAAAAGAATGAAAAATTCCACCCCTCCTCTCACAGCTTCCTCCCGATTGATGCTACGCATTAATATATTCTTTATTCAACCAAGATCTTTCTTTCTGTTTTAGTTTGTTTCATAAAATTCTTCCTATTGCAGATCTTTCTTAGGTTTAACTTCAATTTTTATTTTCCCATGTTTTTTTATCTTTATTTTCTACCCTATTTTATGTTTATATGTGTTACTTTGATATATTACTCCTGCATTTTTAATGTTTAACTAAAGTGTCATTTTGATTGAGATAGAAGTAAGGAATAGCTTTAAGCACATAATTGTTTTTGCATCATGAGTCTTATAACTATTTGTGGATGCTATGAGTGCAGCATTGGATTTTTTTTTTCTGATGCTCTATTGTACCCCCTATTTAGGTTTCCCATCTTCTTCTCGTTAAGGACACCAGTATGTGTACGACCAGGCATCCCCCTTGAAGTTCATATGTGGCGGTGTTCTGGTTCCACAAAGGTTCTTTCTCTACCGTCCTTTCCCATCCTTACTTTCAGGCTAAACAAAGCTTATTTAATTTGCGTAATCAATTTGCCACAGGTTTGGTACGAGTGGTGTGTTGCATCTCCTTCGGAAACACCTGTTCATAATAGTAACGGTCGTTCGTATTGGGTTGGTCTCTAGTTAGTCAACCTTGTAAATCTATCCTTTAAATTGGCTTGTGATAAGCCCAGTGTATCCTTCCGTTAGGAGCGACCCTTGAAAGCCAACTCCTTTGCATGCATTGTACTCAAGTCTTTCACGTTGCAACATGATACTTAAGCGCCAAATGCTGGAAGAATGAAGAGAAGTACAAGAATTTGACTAGTTTTGTCAAGAGTGTCTTGTATAATTTATCTGTTGCATCAAATCTGTTATCAGCTCTGCTGAAAACGATTCAGGGATGTGCTTTGGTTTTGATGAGTACAGAATAATCATCATTTTAGTCAGAAATAGTTTGTTGTTCTATTTAAGTTTTGTCAGGTAACAACTGTTGTATATTATTTACGCTTCATCTAAGATTTTGCATTGTAAAGCAAGTAATGTTTTCACTACGGTGGCTTGAGGTTCAAAATGAAGAAAAAAACAATAAAACGATGAAGATGAGAGCATATAGTTAAACAAATAGGATTCTTGATAGATGGAGATGAAGAATGAATGATTATAATATACACTAAGGGCATGTTTAGCTTCCGAAAACAGAAATAGAAAACATAACTGTTACCAATATTTTGGTTTGGATTTCAGGAAATGGTAATAAATTTGTTAAGGAAACAAATTTCCTTGGGGGTCGTTTGGTTCAAGCGAACGACAAAGAGAAAGGGTTTAAAGTAGAATAGAAAGCAATTTCCTTAGTCATGATTGTTTGTTGTCCAAAACAGGTAAACTTTGCTTCTCGATTCCGGTTTAGCAATTAGCATCTTAAACCTTGACATATGTAATAAGGTCTTACTTTGGAGATAAATTTGAATGTTACTTAATAACTCGAATTGTATATGCAATATAACCCTTCTCTTTTAGAAATGGTTCTTATATATATGGAGAGGTTTAGCCATTTAGGTGGGGTTTGGGACAGTGTCCTTATGGGTCAGGGTTATCTATTTTTTTGTGGTTAGATAATTGGATTGGTACTCTTTCCCTTTCCTCCTTTCTAATTGGTCTTCCAAATAAAAACTGATTTAGAGCTTAAATTGTTAAATTGTCTTGAAAATAGCCTGTTCTTTGTCATTTCTTTTAAGGTGAAGTGCAAAGGTTTTATATTTCTCAACTTGAGTAATTTTACCTAATTTATCAAGGGGCAAAGTTGAAAATATTTGCTACTTTTTGAGTAAAGTAATTTTATATTGTTGGACAGTTGTGTAGGGGGTTTACTTTGTATCTAACACTCTTTTTATTATATTGTAGTAGGGTAGTTTGCATTGGTCCGTTCCGTTTCATCTATTAACAGTTTCATAGTAAATTACTGCAATTATTTTTCTACCCTTTAAATACATGATGAAAAGACTATTTTGCCCCTGACTAAATTAATCAAGCTGAGAAAGGGTTCTATATTTCTCACTTTGGGTATTTTAACCAAATTTACCAAGGGCCGAAGTTGAAAATATTTGCAAATCCCTAAGTTATATGATTCCTTAGTACTTACTGCTTAGATTGTTCCGGATTCTATTAGACCTTTATTTTTGAATTACTTGTTGTATGCTCAAACTCTAGGTAGTAATAGTAGGTAGGACTCTAATATGCTCCTTAATATGAAGTAATAGTAGCATGTAGGGATGTGCAAGATTTTACGGTTCCGAATTTCCGGTCCGAAATTCTCCGATTTCGTTCCGAAAAATCGAAATTCCGATCAAGATTTTTGAAAACTGGAAAAACCGGACGATATCCGTTTTAACCGGAAACCGGATCGGATACGGAATGGATTTTTAAAAAAATCGGATTCCGGATATTTAAGGAAAACAAAATCCGGAATTCCGGATTTCCGGATTTCCGATCCGGCATTTAAGGGTATATGTGTAAATTTTAGAGAAAATTCTAGTATATAATTCGGAACCAGATATCCGGATTTCCGTTCCGTTTTTTCCGGATTTCCGAATTTTCGGAATTCCGGTTTTTCCGGAACGGATACGGAATCAATTTTGTTGGTTCCGAAAATCCGGATATCCGAATTTCCGGATGGGAAAATTTCCGATTTCCGGTTTTGCACACCCTTAGTAGCATGTTCCTTAATATGCTCATTAATTTCTCTTAAGAAAATGCATGTAACCTAATAAAAACTATCCTTTTATAACTCTGAATAACATTAGTACCACATTTTCTTTCAAGATACTCCAAAACTCGTTAAAACCACTAACCACCGTATGACCATTATCTTAACCACAAGAGATCACCACCTCACTTAATTGATGTATTTCAAGTTGATGATTTTTGATGTGATTTAGGAAATTTGCGGTAGTTTTGGTGGTAGTGATGTTAACATTGATGGGTTGGTTTTGGTGGTAGTGATTTTCTAATCATAGGTGGTGGCGGTGCTGTGTGAAAAAGGCTACGAGTAGTTGTGGTAGTGACGTTGACATTACATTTACTTATTTAACGGTAAAATTAACTTCGTTATTCATTAATGACATCCTTTTAAATTTTTTAACATTATGTCGTGAACTTTGAACACAACTAGAATATCCCATAAATTTTACAAAACCTCAAAAGGACACGATAAATACTAAATATCAACAAAAGATACGGATTACATTAGTCGGCATGACCGCTTGAACTTCAAATCTCAATTATCAAACAAATCAAATTTCCCATACCCTAAAATTTTCTTTCGACGCTTTTCACTTCTACGCTGCACTTTCTCTCTCTTCCACTCTCTCCTCATACTTCAAGCTCTCTGCGCTTCCTCTCCTCCGTCGAAACAGCTTGTTGAGGTAACATAATTTCTCATTTTTTGATATTTTATCATCAAAAATTCAAAATTAAACATCACTATCTAGGGTTTTAGTTTCGCAATGTCGTTGATTTTAACCGTCATAGTTAATTAGGGTTTCAATAAGGTGTAATATTGAATTATTGATCGTAATTACTGAGGTTACGACGATTATAACGCGCGATTTTGTTGATATTCTTATACGAGAAAATTTAAATTTTTTATTTTTTTTATTTTCAGTTCAATTATAATTTAATTTTTGTAAGCGGAGGATTATGAACTATTTTACTGTAATTACTGTGATTTCGATGATTATAGCGTGTGATTTTGTTGATATTCTTAAGTGAGAAGATTATAATTTGAATTTTACAGTTTAATTTGATTTTTGTATCAAATTTAATTTGTTTTTCTTCTAATTTAATTTGATTTTGTTCGATTTACTAATATTGTTGTTATTTTTATCATTATTGCAGTGATTTGAGTCAAGATGTATAATGGCATAGGGTTACAGACACCAAGAGGATCAGGAACAAATGGATATGTGCAAACAAATAAGTTTTTGATTCGAGGAAGGACATCGAAAGTGGCTGTGGATGACAAAGGGTTTGGTCCTGATCAAGGAATGGGTGGTATCTCGAAAAAGGCGAATAAAGAGATATTAGAGCATGATCGAAAGCGTCAAATTGAGCTTAAGCTTGTGATTTTGGAGGATAAACTTAGTGACCAGGGGTACACTGATGCTGAAATTGCTGAGAAGTGTGAGGAGCTTCGTTGCAAGCTTGAGGCTGAGGCGGCTGTGTCTGGTGATGGTGACGGTGGTGCAGTGGTGGGTTCTGATAAGAAGTAAGTTAGATAAATCCAGCTTTGTTGAATGTGAAGTACAGTGAATTTGTTGATTTTTGTCATGTTTGTTTTTTCGTGTGTCATAATTGATGCAACATTGATGATTGTTCTTGAATTACTTTATAGTTAGCTATTACATGATTTGAAGTAGTAAGGGATTAAAAAACTCAGAAATTGCATTTTGCAGACAATGTGGTCTTATGTAGTTTTGCTTAGTGTAATTGTCGTGACTCGTGGATGGGTCGACAAGAGGGTTAGGAAAAGGACTATGATGTTTGTTGTTTTCATTTTGTGACATGTTCTTTTTAAGATTTAACACACTTTGATGCTCTTTATCTTTTAGAGTATACCTTTTTAGTTATATTTTCTATGGATGCAGATGAGATTTGTTTTACTATTCGCATAAAATGCTATTATCTTTCGAAAGTATGGTGCTCATTATGTGTTTTGATTAAATTATAATTTGTGGGTTGTTTGTAGTTCTGCTTGGTATATCTGGGGATCTTCTTGTGTCCCTTTTTTATAAATTTTTTAACACATCACAATTTTATACGAGAGCGAGAATTGTGAATTTGTAAATGGAAGATTTGCTTAGATGACTAGATTAACTAAGTAACATTTAAATCATGTTATTTCTAATTTTATTGATACGTTGTTTGAAATATATTGTAATTTGAACTTATTTCCCTTCTTGTATGAATGGAGAGACAAAGTCCACAGAGATGCACATTAGGATATTTGATGTTTCTGATTGGATTGTTTGTAGAAATAGGGAATGAGATTTCCTTGTTGGCATTAATGGTTAATACTCCCTCCTCTACCAAAGATAGTTACAGTTTACTTTTGGCTCATTTTGACATTATTTGCAAATTGGTAAAGAAGAAGATTGAGAGCATAATCAATAGTTATTTCTGATGAGATATTTTGAGAATAAACATAATATTGTGTGACATTTTAAAGTACTTCCTTTGTTTCTTATTAGTTGCAACACTTGATTTTTTTATATCTTATAAATAATACCCAAGTGTTACAACTAATAAGAAATAGAGGTAGTAATTAGTACTCTTTTTTCTGGAGATCACAAAATAATATCTATAAGGTTTACCAATTAACTCTTTATGATAAACTGGAACATGAAATTCAACTTTTTTTTTCTTTATCACATTTTTATTTTGTTATCCGTTTTGTATATTTAATATACTCTGTATGGTTGGTTCTTTGTGCAGGGTGTCAGATACAGAAACTCACCAAATTGCAGCTCGTAAAGAAAAGCAAATGGAGAAGTTAAGAGATGCTCTAGGAATCACCGTTGCTGATGATGCAGCCATGTTGGGAAATATGAATGATATTGTAACCGATAACAACGAAAGGGAAGAAGGTGAAATTTTGCATGATGATGAGGATATGGAGACCTTGAATCATTACCAAGATGGAGACAAATCAAAGATTCAGGGAAGAAAAACAAAAAAGGAAGAAAACAAGAAAAAACATGACACTGAGTCTTCTGATTCAGATAGTACAGATGCGAGTAGTGGTTCTGATACTGATTCTGAACAAGAAGCAAAGAGAAAACAAAGATCTACCAAGTTGTCCAAGAAAAAAAATTCTGATGACTCTGATAGTGATGATTCTTATAGAGGTCGTCAAAAGGATGTTGGCAGATCTTCTAAAGTGTCAAAAAGGCATGATCTAAGCAGTGAGTCTGACCAAAGCGACAGGTCTCCTGGTCATAGAACCAGAAAATCTAAGCAGCATTTGACAAGTAGTCGAACTAGACATAATTCTGGTAATGATCTTGCTGTTGAACCTCACAGGAGGAGAGCGATATCTGATAAAGAGATGATACCTACTGGGAGCAAGAATAGCGATGGCAGGAGACATGATGATAAATACTATAAAAGCTCTGATACTTCTGGCCATGTTACAAAGCCTGCCATGACAGAGCCAGTGAGAAGCAGGCAGTATGATACCGATGAAGATGTTGATTCAGATCATGAAATAAAAACGGAGAAGAGTCGTAGAAGAGGAAGGCGTGATTCTGAGGATGAAGATTCTGATCTAGAAACAAATGAGCGTGTAAAAGAGAAAGAGAAGCATCGGAGGACACACAACAAAGTTGAAGATGAGCATGGTTATGGAAAGCTTGATAAGCTGGCGGTAGAAGATGGAAATAAGAAACGTGAAAGGAGAACAGGGGGTGACCATGATAGTAGGAGACATGAAAATAGAGAGGAGGGCTCACAAGGTGGCAAAAAGCAAGAAAGAAAGGAGGATATCGACCAAGAAAGAACAAAGCGGGAAAAAAAGGTGCTAGATGATGGAAGGAGAAAGAAGGATATAGATGAAGATGATTTCGACCGGAAAAGGATAGAAAGGGAGGAAAAGGATTCATATGAAAGAAAAGGTCGAGAAAGAAGAGAGGAGGATGAGGTACGTAAGAGAAAGCTGGAAGAGAGGCAAGATGAGGTGGACCTAAGCAGAAAGACGGAGCATAGGGAGGAGGATGAGTACCGAAGTAAAAAGCGTGAAAAAAGGGAGGACAGTGACCAAGGAGGAAGGAAAAAGGAAAGCAGAGAAGAAGATGATAAGCAAGGAAGGAATTGGGAGAGAAAGGAGGAAGATGAGCATGTTAGCAAAAAGCGTGGTAGAGGAGAAGAGGAGCAGGAAGACAGGAAGCGGGTGAGGCAGGAAGATGAAGATCTTGGAGGTAAATATCGGGAAATAAGAGAGCAGGAGCAGAGTTATAGAAATGAGAGAAAGGAGCAAGATAGATATGAGCGCAAAAACAGAGATAGAATGGAGGAGGAAGATCGCGGAAGGAGAAGGCATAATAAAGAAGACAATTCTCCCAGGAAGCATGAGACACGTCGACGTGACGATGTTCGCAGGAGACATTGATGTTACTGGAGCTGCAGGTAATAAATGTTTGTTTGATAATCATTTTAAGATTTTCCTTTTTTTTATTATTTAAACAATTGAACTTTCAAAGTTCAGTGAAAGTTACCAAGTTACCAAAAAGTTTTGCGCCACTAATTACTTTGTTCTAGCTGCTTTATGGGTAGATGTCCCTAACTGTACCTAGCATTTTTTAGCTTGAAAATTTATTAGTTCTTTAAAACCTTTTGTATTGTGTTGGGATAACTACTAAGCCCCATTTCTTTTAGATTGGATTAATATGTCCCTACCTGGCCCTAAATAATAGAAATTATTTGTAAGTATTATAATAGTAGTGAAGGGTGAGTAGTGAATCTAGTAGTGACACCACAGCAATGCCAATGGCAGTCAGTTTTCAACATAATGGCTAAGGCAACTGCTTAGGATATAATATTCTATAGTAGAGCAAAAAGGAGCTCTTTCAATCAATTGAAATCTTAGTCCCATAATTGGGGTCAGCTACATGAACCAAAGATGATCATTCCATGTAGTCATCCACACAAATTTTCTCCATACCCTACAATTGAAAACCTCGTGCTCCTGTAAATAAAGAGCTCTTTAATATCTAATAATATCTGATGATAATTGACAATAATTATTCTCTCCATTCCAAATTGTTGGTCCCCTATAGATTTCACATTCTTCAAAATCGAAAATATTCTTCTAGATTCCTCTCGTTAAAGAAGGGAAACCATAGTCAAATAGTTTCTTGTTTGGTTTGTCTTAATGAGTAATCTATTAACATTCATGTTTTATAATTTTCTACTGCATATTTTAAAAAATATTAACAATAAAAGTTTGAGTTGATTGAGCAAGCATGTCTTCATGGTTTCACTTGACTAAAGTTTGAGTTGTAAACTGCAATCGTAGGCTCATCCTTTTAAGAATTTGTGTTTGAGCACCCAGATTTTGGTTTCCACTGTAATTTTCTATAGAGTTATAGCAGATGCTATCAATATGAAGACTTGAACACATCACTATCGGTAGACTAAAGGAGTAATGTTAAATCTTTTTTTTTTTTTTTTTTCTTTGTTTTTTGTTATTTTGTCTTTCCTTTCCTACCTGTGTCATCCTCTATAAGTCTGGAATCTTCTTTAGGAATGGAATGGATACACTCTCAAGGGGGTGTTTGGTATGGATTTAGGATGAGAAATGGAATGGAAACAAATTAGGAGTGGAAAGGGTAATATTAAGTGTTAGCGTTATAAGTTGTTTGGTATGACTAAGGAATCGGAATGGAAATAAAATGAAAGGGAAAATATTTTGTTACCATAGGGTTGGGAAGGGTAACAAAGTGGGGGTAATTGTTACCCTTGAGTAATGGATTGTGTTACTAAGATCTCATGACTAACAATAGGTAATGAAAATTGTTACTTTGATTTCATTTCCTACCATCAAAATTAACGTACCAAACATGCTCTTAGCGTGAAGGAGCTATACAATAGGTGCTTTACCTATGGAAAATGCAAAAAAATTGCATGATTTCTAGGATAACCACAACAAAATGCATTTCGAGTCAACAAGATCTGTGGCTTAGCAAATGAGATTAAATGTAGTATTAGGAGGTAATTTCTACAAAGGGTTTAAGCTATGGTCGACGCAATCACTTTGAGTGAAAGGAAGGAACCAAGAGATAAAAAGAATGAAATAAATATTAAGAAAAGAGAATGAGTTCCCTTTTGTATAGTCACCACCACACGTTCACACCCATACCTGTCCACCACCCTTGTGCACTATCCACCCCAGTGACACCCCCTGCCACCTTTCCCCCACCCTAGTCGCCCCCAGCCCATTATCTTACCCCCATACCAGCAGACCACCCCTTCAACGCAACCCCCCTCCCTAGAAACCCTTTCCCTTCCCGGATTTCCCTACTCGCCCTTCCCCCAAAACCCTAGTTGATGTCATTCCTCGACCAAAACAAACCAAAATCACCCAAAAAACATATCTGAACCACCATTAAAAAAAATAAAAAAATAAACCACCCATAGCCCCGTAATATTTCTTTTGGGGGTATAGTAAGATGAAGTAACTCCTTGATAGAGGGGTGGGAGGAATAAGGGACCAACCGCCCCAAGTCCCCTTCCTAAATAGTTTTCAGGTTTGCACTGTTCCTCAATACCATCTATCACTTTGATGAGTTAAGTTTATTTTTTGGTTGTTGACATTTACATTTTACCTTCAGTTTTTCTTGTAAAACAGTTGTTGGTGACAGAATATGTCTTAAAGTCCTACAAGTATTATTGTTTTAGGTTTGTTCAGTTCCATGTTTTTTCCTTCTGGTTACAGAAAATGCATGCCTTAGTTTAGGTTGCTTTGAAGACTAGATCCCTTATATGAAGATAGTTTTGTCATCACAGGAGGCACGTTATTACATGCTGGTCTCTGGGCGATAATTTCTAAGTTTCTATACAATGTCAATTCAACGGATGCCTCCAAAGTATGAATATGGAACTTCATCACATTTCCCTTTGCGTTCTCATTTCTTTTTTTTTCTTTTTTAGACTGTAAGCCTTAATTGCCTCATTTGGCATGTGTATTGTGAGAAATGGTTGTTTATGCTGACGTCCCCATCCTGGTATGATAGACCATAAACTTTGTACTCAGTTCATTGATGTATGAGCAGAAATTCATTTTTGTTTTAGATGAATACTCAATGGAATAACAAATAGGGTGGTAAGGTGCCATGCAGGAGGGGAAGAATCCTTTCTAGTCTCCAACTGTCTATGATAACCAAAGGTCTTTTATATTTATATATTTATTTATTTATTATTTTTGTGCTTTGACATAGATTTGATGTTATGAATAATTAATCAAAAGTGAATAGATCTGTAGAATCCGTCTTTCATGTATAGTTAGCCATTTATGTGTATTGTGTTGGACTGTTGGATTAAGCGAGTGGTAGAATGCACTTCAAAAACCTAATCAGAGTGCTCAATCTATCGTTATGTTGAGGTCTCATTAGAGTATCTCAACATCGATGAAAATGCATGTAGAGTAGTATTTCTTTTGCCTTCTATAAGTTTTATAAGAATACAAAACTAATAAATAAATAAAGCATAGCATTCATGGAGTTATGGCAAACAATTCTGCTGCAAATAGTATATCAATTTCTTCTTAAAAAAATTTAACGTACCATAGAATTAATCATAAGTTTTGACTAATAAATAAATAAAGCATAGCACTGTCATGGCAAACAATTCTGCTGCAAACAGTATATCAATTTCTTCTTAAAAAAAATTAAGTAATCAAAGTCCAATACAAATTATCGGCATACACGATCGAACAAGTATTTTGAACTTTCCAAGAAATCGACAGTATGTAAGTATTAATTCACACTTAATAATAGTTCATCCGAATTAAACAAATTTTACTTTTATCTAGTTAATTTAGAATACAATCAATACTAATAAATTTAATAAACTACCAAATTAACGTACCATAGATGAGATGTTTATGTTAATTGATCATTGTACCCAAATAGCTTTAATTAGAATCTTGTGCTGATAATGTGTTATAGAAAATGAAGTTTGTAGGCAATATTAAGAGAGAATAGATATGTCTATCTTTCAGTTACAATGGTATACAATGTAGGAAAAGGGTTCCTTATAAGTGAATCCTAGTCTCCGGAATATTCTAGACTATTAATTTTGAAACCAACGTCATAATTGATTAGATTCTTACAAATCACAATGACCTTCACAATCAACTTCATAATTTGTAAAAAACAATGTATAATAATCGTATTATTAGTGTTGAAACAAATCTCTTTATTCTTATTTGTTTATTGTAAATTAATTAGTAATGTTAATATGTTTAGTAATAGCCTGGGGATAAAAACAAGTTGCTCATAGTTTTGCTAATTTCAGTTGTAAGTTTGATAGTTTGATGGTGTGGCTTGAGGAGTTCCCTCATCATGCTTACATGCTAATGAATTATATATGTTTGATACTTTGGGGAAATTAGGGAAGTAATTGAGAGTTCGAGACTAATGTAGTAATATGAGAATCCAAATAGAGCAAATTTGATTTTTATTACAATCATGGTATTGACTTTAATGTCGGTCGATTTGTGTTTAGCTGAATCGATTGATAAAAAGTTTGATTGATTTACACGTAACTTTAATTAACACATTGAAAATTTCCACGGTGCTACACCTAGTTTAAATTCCTGGATTCGCCCCTGTCGAAAGAGATTGCTTAAAGTTGGGATAACATATGAGCTATAGAAACGACTTATGGCTGGATGATACATACTAAGTATTAATCAATACTCGTTAGTGTGAAATTGGTTTGTAGTGAACCAAAAATAGTGTGAAAATGATCTGTTCTATTTAAAAAAAAAGTAATTGTATTAATCAATGATACTTTTTTCATCATGTATGTAAGGTTATACTTTGTAATATGCTGCACAGGTGCACAACATATCAAGTCTATGTTTCTTTGCATTTTCAATCTTCTACCTCTTGTTTTGTTTAATGGGTTATTGTAGGTTATGTGTAGTAGAAGCCAACCTAATTCCGACGGTTAGGGACTGTGTTTGAACCCATATTTGAAAGTAGGGTGGTGTGTGAAAAGGGCGATTGTCAATCTAGCTAGTTGCTAAATTTGATTCATTTTATTGTGGGATAAACTCGTGCATTGGATGCCAACCTAGCTCTATACATCAGGAGTTGGTGCGCAAGTACAACGAGTGTGAGCAGTTAACCTGAACTTATTTGATGTATTCAAGTGATGGCTAACAAGGCTTAAGATTGTATTAATTTATTGGAGTTTATCCTACTTCACAACCTCAAAGTTTTGGTGCTTTTTGACAACTTATGTCGTAACACAAAACCATCACCGTAATAGTCTAATAGACATGAATGCAATCTAGACGAGTGTTAAGCTTGGGCTTTATCAGACAACACAAACAAGGATGCAAGGCTAGAAAAGTAGATAATACATATCAAGGCTTTTGCGCGCTTAGACTGCTGAGCAGGTAATAAGTCGGACTCAAATCTACTGAATGACTACTCTTTATTAAAAACGAAATCTTACCCAAGAGTCCAATACAATGAATCTAGAAAAAATAGAGGTATAATATATGCCTCTTAGCCACCCAAAACAACATTAAAAATGTGTGAGTACTAATTTAGTAACCCCAATTTCGCTATACTATCATTTGGCCATAGGGAATGTTGAGCCAATATGGTCTCCTAGACGATAGCATTTGATATTAACTGGATATGGACCGACCTCAATGTCATTGTTTTCGTCACCTGCAAAGAAACATAGTGTGTAGAGAGCTATTTCAAATTCAGGGCTTACTCCAACGAACATGCTCGATAGAGATTTCAAGACTCCAAGCCATTCAAATTGAACTGTGACTAACTGTGACTCAGAATCTGGCTGCATAGAAATGTAATTACGAACCAAAAAAGTCAGTGAAGAGACGAGGTATTATGATCTGAATAATTGATTTAACTCCACTTTTAACATGCATAGGAAGTTGCATTGATTACTTACAACTTCTTGATTTTTGCGAGGCAAGATATAACCTTGGTAGTCTACTCTTCCCTCTGCTTCTTCATGGTAAAACTGTAGATTGGAAATGTTGATATCTTAGATGTAATTATGTTAATATATACTATTATCTACACGGTATGCCAGTATAATTAAAACAATGATTAATATGTCGCGTCCCATGGGAAGGTAGAAACACCGCTAGTCGACATAGGAGACTAGGAGGATTTGTATAAAACATGAGTGTAGAAGACCAGAGGGCTTAGTCTTAATATGGTGAATTATCGAAACATGAATTTGTTTATAAGGTGGTTAAATAAGCTAAGTAGTCATGTTTAAAAAAAAAAATGAAGCAATTTAATTACAGATATACCTGAAGCCAGTTGTGGAAGCCTGAGACTTTTTCTTCACCGCGCTCTTTAATCTCTCCTACAAAAACATGTTCAAAAGCAGACGAACTCTCAGGGGTACCACCTCGAGCATAAAGAGTGAACCAAAGATCTTTTAGCATCGTCTTAAACTCCTCATAATCCTCACTGAAGAGCTCAGTGCTTTTAAGATAATTGTAAAGGTACTTAATAGGTGCAGTTCTACTAATCTCTTCAATAAATGCAATTTGTTCTTGTATGTCTTCTTCTGTTTCGTTTTCCTTACACCCTTCATACGGGTTGTAGTTATCGAGCAGAGCACAAAAACGAGAAATAGTAGGCTTCCTAAGAACGTCATCACTAACTCTCGTAAAGAAATTGTCTTCAGCCATATCTTCCTCATCGCTAACCCTCTTGCCCTCACCAACATCAATTTCATAGTCCTCTCCCGGTGTTGCACGGTTGAAGTCGAGTTCCCACAGTTTTGCACAGGCTAGTGTGTAGTCAGAAAGCTCTTCTTCGGATGGCTCAATTTCATCATCATACTTGATGTCCTCACAATATTGTTGCTCACTTGGATGGCCTCTATATAAGCTCCAAAGATCCTTGAAAAACTGTTGTTTGAGAAATCAATTAAATTAGACAAAGTAAGTAATTGCTCATTTGGATGGCCTTTATACTAAATATTGTATTAATTTAGTATGTATATGTGTATCATACCCTACGAAGCCCCTTGCGATGCTTCTTGTGGGGAGTTTTCGAACCATCATCGTCTTCTTCTTGTTCATCCTACACAAAATCAGCAAGCAAGAAAAGTACTTAAGTACTGAAAATTGCATTTTTAATAGTGACATATTTTTCGAGCAACAATCATAATAACTTGCCTCTTCGTTTTGGTTTTGGTTATGGTTACGCCTTTCACATTCCTCATCATCCTGTCAATAATAATCGTACATAGTCTACTTAATACCAAAAATCCGCTAGGTACGTACCACCATTTCAAAATATCGTTGTTCATTTGTAAGTTTCATCTAAAATCATCAATTATTTTGATTTTTGTTACAATTTTTTTGCTCTTGTAAAATCAAAACTAATTCGCTATATTTGTAGTGACTTCTAATTTTACACTTAGATTGCATACACACTTCTAATTAATTTCCAAACAATATGCCTTGCTGATTGTAAGAGACTAGGAGTATATAATGTTTGACCAAGGAACTAAAAGTTCAAATTTGCTACATACTTTACATTAGCTATATTTTCTAGAGGGCAAAATAAATGTTGTTTAGTCTTAGGGCCTGTTTACTCTAGCTGAAAACAGTTGAATTGAACTGAACCAAAAGTTTTTTTTTTTAATGAAGGATTAATGAATAGCAAAATAAGAGAAGAGTTGAACTGAACTAAACAGATTTTAAGCTGAATTAAACAGACCCTTAATCGTTATCAATTTGTCAATGTTTGAAATGGTGTTTTAGCATATACCAAGTTGGCTACAAATTAAAAGTTATTACTAGGCCAAAGTTTTTCGCTTTATATGTGTGTGTGTTTTTTTTTTTTTAATAAATTAATTAATGATTATTTCTTACTTCCTTAGCTTGAAAGTTTCGAACACATTAATATTGATAAAACTTAATCTTAGACCAGCCTCTAGACAATTACATCACGTATATACCTCGTGAGATTTTAATTCAGGAAATTCGTCATCCTAATCACTTTCATAGCGATAACTCTCACCCTAAACACACAAACACAAAATTTTCAACCCATATTTCCCAAATCTCCTTTGAAAACTTAGTAATATTAATTTTTTTTTTTATTTTTTTTTTGGTTTTACGTGATTTACTTTCTTGGTAGTATAAGAATCCGTATGACCATTTTCATCGCCATCTTGCTCCCCCGATACTACCTACACATTATAATTAGCCCCGCGATTATACACAGGTATATATAATACATATATACTCGAGTTGTAAATGATCATATCGCTCAAGTAACTAAACATACAATACATATATCGAATGTACATATATCTTAATTGGTTCGTAAAAATATATCAAAAATGCGGATGAAAAAAAAAAAATGAATTGTGCTAACCTGTGACCATGAATAGTTTTCTTCCATTGATTCGAAGTGATTTGGTCTCAGTAATGTTGTAGTTGTTAGTGACAATGAAGTTTGAGGCTCTTAATCAAATTTTTTTAATTAAGGAAAGAATGAATAAGCTGTAAATAAGAATGATTGATTCTGTGTTATTAAGCAAACACATGTAGTGAGAAAAAGGTTGGAGGGAATGGCAGTTGAAAAGCAGAGAAGTTTGTTTAATTGAATTAGTAGAAAAAAAAAAATACGTACTTAAACGATTTATATGATTCCCTAATAAAAACGTACCAAAAAAAAGAAACGGTACTAAAATGACTCACCAATTAAGAATCACCATTCATCACATGTGTCATGTGTGGATTGCGGGTTGTGTTTGGCCACTTCTTCTGTTCTATTTAGACCATTTTGTTTTAAATTTATGACCTGCATTGAACTAAAACAGACGCATGTTCATTTCACTTTAATTTCAGTACAGTTTCAATCAGTTTAATTTTTTTTAAAAAAATTCTTATAAATGATTTATGTCAGTTATTTTCAATTCTACTCAACTCAATCCAAACGTCCAATTTAGTTTCAATCCGTTCAGTTCAATTGTTTTCAGTAAATATAAACGAGCTCTAAGAAGGTGTTTGGTTAAAAGAGTTATTGAGAGAATAGAAACTTTTGAAAAAAAGTTAAAATTGTTATGAAAATTGATAGAGAGATAATGAAAGAAGAAAAATTTATGGACAATATGTGAGATTTATTGTATATCAATTATATGTATTCACATCACATGTTACTATATTTATACACCATTAACACTATAACTTCCAAAGAGTAGTGAATGTTCTCCATTATGTGAGGAGTTACAAAGAATGTGAAAAGACATATTAAGTTACAAGCAGAGAGATGTAAAAGTCAAGTGTATGTTATAAAGATTTAGAAAACACATGGGGATAATGGACAGACATCATAATATTCCATAACACTCCCCCTTGGATGTCCATTATTGAATAGTGTACCTCATTAAAACCTTACTAGGAAAAACCCTGTGGGACAAAAAACCTAGTAGAGAAAAAGAGTAGATCACTTTCGCAATACGCTTGAGATCATTCAAAAACAATGAATCTATCTAATGCCCTTGGGTTACTTCTCACTTGAAGTAGAGTAACATTCAATTACTTGATAGTTGATCATTCCTGATAATATAAGACATCTTCATATATTCTCCATAACGTTGAAATTAATATATATGTTGTGTTGGACCATTACTTTATATTTGTTTCAGGTTGCCATAATTGATAAATGTATGCCTTCTTCGCAATTTAAAAAGTTCTTCAATGGATTCAAAGCCGATTATCTCTCAAATACTCAAACTTCAGGTTGAGCGTTGACACTTTATTAGTCAGCAATATTCTTCAGGAGTTTGATAACAATGTCGTGTCTAAAAATTTTCACATGGAACTTGAAGGACTAGATATTTGAATATGTCTTATATAAGTTCTTCTGGAACTTTTATGCATCATTCACAACATGCTATTAGAACGCCTTTAAAATTTATATATATAATCACAAATGTATTTACATTGGAGTATATATTTCTTTATGTAACTCTCCATAGTATTGTAAACACAACTTACCATATTATAGACAAAATTTCACATCACAACTATTATATAGAATTAGCGCATGTAATATGATCAGATGCAAAATTTATACTAACAATATTTTAAACATAAAACACAAATATAATAAGTGGTGCATTTAACCACTAAATAAGCATGCAATATATAATGTGTTTACCTACGACTCACACATGCATTTAAAAGTAAGACTCGAAAATGCAAGATACTATATAGTGCGGATTTCAAAAACCCATTGCCAGACTTCTAGTCCTTGATGATCATCATTATTCACATTCATTGGACTTCAGGTCCATGATAAGTTTGAAAGACTATCAATATGTCGACATCAAATTGGACATCTATTTTAGATCTCTATTTTCTAATCCACTCAGCTCATTTTCCATATGCATATAATTCATTGGTTCCATCATTTTATATACCGGTATCATCATATTCTTCAAGATGTAATTTGCAAGCTATTTTACAATAATATATTTCCCATTTGGTACCATAACTTTAAAATGCTTATATTATAGGTCATCTATTATAATTCAGATATTTATATCACTTTTAGGGTATACACAATGGTATTAATATCTTATTGCACTTTTAGAAGTGTCAACTGCAACATCTTGCCATGCATCAAATCTTTAGCTTGGAACCGATCATACAAAATACAGTTCAGGTGTAGTGATTTGAGTAAAATTGGCAACCTTTATCTCAATGTACACATATTATATGACCAAAATTTATTTCTGTTTGCCTCTAAAATTACCATTACAAAGATCGTCAATTTTCAATTTTGCCAACTTACCTTATTTCTTCTCCCCCTAAGTTGGTAAAATATCTTATATATAGGGGCATCACAATTCTTGACCAACTTAGTATTCATATTTGCAATATTCATTTCATTGGGAGGATCTTATATAGTCAACAAAATTTATCTCTCAGAAGAATTATATTAAAAACTTTTATCTCTTGTAGAACAATTTTAAAGAAAAATCATTTTATTTATTTACTGTACGTTGCATTATACATATGCATTTATCATTAAATCTTCCATAATGTTATTCTCTTTAGGAGATCAATATTAATGGGGAGATATATACGTTGTGCAGTTGACTTTCTGTTTTTTCTATTACTTATGGTGACATACAATAGCCCCAATTTCATCAAGAGAATTGTTACACAAATATAAGCTTGCTTGTAACTTCAAGGTGTTGATCTTCAGGATCATTAG
The DNA here is from genome assembly GCA_016808085.1 of Suaeda aralocaspica. Taxonomy (NCBI): domain Eukaryota; kingdom Viridiplantae; phylum Streptophyta; class Magnoliopsida; order Caryophyllales; family Amaranthaceae; genus Suaeda; species Suaeda aralocaspica. The sequence continues at coordinate 191,856 of PYUH01004012.1, forward strand.
GAACCTTGATTGTATGATACTAATTATTCAAAATTTTCACATACAATTTGGATTTAAAGAACCTATGATCACCAAATAATTAACAATATACGTTATTTTAGTGAACTTCTGGTCACATATTACACTTTCGTATAAAAATTTATTCAACACGAAACCAATGATAATATAAAAGCTATAATATTACAAAGGAACCTTATATTAAAATATAATTACAAGGAATGAGTATATTAATGAAAGCTAAGCCTATAATATTATAATCGTACGCCCACAAACGACGATATGATATAATTAATATTATATCAATTCACTCATACCTATTGGTATGTTATAATTAGTATTAATTGTCCGTTAATCAGTTTACCGTTATTAATATGGATGTTATTAGCCTAAGATATTTTTGGTTACCTCAACTATATTTTGGTTATGTCATCTTGTAAATATATTATGATTATACTATTATTTGATTATTTATAATTCTTGGAATTAATATATGCTTGATGACACTCCGTGTTACATATACTAAAAATATTTCTATGATCTTAATGTTTTATATAATATGATTGTGCTTGCAACGTCTTTATGCTTTTGTTAAAATCCATTTTTAAAATTTCATTTATATTGCAGACTTATGAGATAATTTTAATTAATTTGTTTCCCGAATTTCAATGTTAAAACTTTCACCTCTATTCTTACATGCTTATCACCCTTTTGCATTTTAGTTTCTCATTTTCTTTTTTGATCTAAAACTCTCCATTATTATATGTTTGGTGGATATTTTGTAAAAGATTCAATTCGTAATCATTTTATTTTCTTAAACAATTGGAAACTAAATTCCTTACTTTATTCATTTGTACGGATACTTAGTTAGAAATATGATATCTTAATAATTTTAATATCAGATTACTATATTATCCTTTTTATATTTTGTGATACGCTATTATACGTTAGCAAATGTTTTTTTTTTTTTTTTGGTCAAAGATTTCTATATTTCTAGCCTATTTTTAGTGGATAGCAATCCCTAGTTGATAATAACCTAAATTCGTATATTATATCCTCCTTATTATATACCACAGAGTCAAAGAGAAAGGTAGACGATATTTTGTTGTTGTTACGTTCCTAATTTGAGACTAATGAGATAATTTTATCTTATTTATACATAAATAACTCATAATTTAGCATAACTATTTTTTAATAATTAACAATAATGGGCCTTGCAAAACTGCTTGGTATATGTTATCACCCTTTAGAAACATTTTGAGTATATGTTTCAATAGCATTAAACTTAGCTTTTACTAGGATGATATAATTTTTTTTTATAGTGATATTGCATGGTGTGCAATTAGTGAGAATACATTAGAATGTCATAATGTAGTTTTAATTGACCATGCATGTGAAGGAATGTTTCTTAAGTAATGGCCATAGAACATTTAAATATCTTATTTCTAGACGTTAATGTGAAGGGGCATCATCACTTTACTAGGAAATTATGAACTAATATTTTAATAAGTATTAATGATGTATATACTATATTGCATGTATGCATAATATTATAGCAAGAGTCATAACTGAATATGATATTCTTGTGCATATGGACCCCAAGTTACTTGAATAGTCACAACCCCTAAAGGGTGACATGAAGAAACAAAGTGTCTATATAACCTAGATATTCAAATTTTACATTATATGTTACTTAGATAATCCATAATGAGTTTATAAGGAAAATAATTTATGTATTGTCTTTTGGGTTGATATTATTAATACCAAATTCCAGATGAGTATTGATGATATATAGATATATAACTAGATTTATTTTACTCATTTCTCAATAGTGAATGAGAAATTATATGATTGAAAAGATAACATGCATGTTTGTATTAGTAAGGATAAATTAATGAGTTTAAAAGTAATAGAGAATGATGTTATAAGAAAATTAGTTAAAATATATATATATATATATATATGTATATTATGCCCAATTTTGAAAATATTTTATATAAAGATTCATATAATTGGGCAAATGGAACAAGTAAGAGTTTCATAAGAATCATTTGTTATGCTTGATACATGCTTTAATTTGCTAAAAAAAATCCATGGCTAAAGGTGCAATGGATTTATAGGTTGTTGGATTAATATCATGCCCCCACTTGTAAGTTAGCTAAAGTTTAGGGGGAGATAATATTTATTGAATTACTTTATTCCACATGAGTAATAGAATATATTTCATGGTTTAGTTTGATACGTACATTAACGTAAATATCAACAATTAATCTAATGGATATGGCCATACGATAATTAAATATTTTGTATGATACCATCCTGAAGATGAATATGAAAATTTTCATTGACTATAAACCAGTTCTATATGCTCCAATTAAAATTTATGTCCCAGAAGGACGACTCCAATTGCTAATCAATCTAAAGAACGCTTCAAGTGTGTAAGAAAGGAGCAGCTATTGACAATGGCAAAATTGAAGAAGTAATAAATCCCATTAGATTTCTAGAAGCAACCATTGTTAGTGAAATTCATGTTTTCCATGATTATATAAAAGACTCTACAAGAGTATGAAAAGTCTGACAAGATTAATATACGTGTATCAAAATCTTACTTAATACTCCATCAGAGTATGAGTTGGTAATGGATCAAATATTAGTTGATTGTCCAGCCAAGTGAAAAAGAAATACATGTTATAATTCTTATATCAAATCATAGTCATGGTCATGTATAAAGTAGTATATCTAATAAAGTGATCACTAGTGTTGGAAAATTGACCATAATTTACATTTGAAAAAGTGATTGGATGTGATAATTAGATAGGTCATCCGGGTTTAATACATATACGTTACGTGAAAACCTAAAGTTTCATTTTATAGTTTACTGACGATCTCTCAATATAAGATATAAGAAATGAATTGAATGGTAATGCATAACATTGAGATTGAGCTATATTTGAATTGTACTTTTTAATGATTTGTATTGAAGAAATATTCAAGAGATGATATATTGGTTTAACGTCTTGGTAGTAATATTTTGGACAATATTTGTAATAATAGAAATTTTAAGGAAAACTTGAATCAAATAATATATTGCTATATAGATTATAGAGGAACTAAATTCAAAGTATAAAAGTGGAACGCAATGTATATACCTTATTAGTGGAATCATATAAACCTCTTTGCAAAAATATAATGTATGTTCTGAGAATGAATTTTACATACCTTGATGATTTAAATCGATTGACCTTGAAAATTGATTGCTCTAATTTTATTGGTAGAGTCTCGTGCTAATAACGTGTTATGAAAATTGATAGAGAGATAATGGAAGAAGAAAAGTTTATGGACAATATGTGAGAAAAATTTGAATAATTGGTGTGAGACATGTTTAAAGATTGTTTCATATCACCGGTTTATTTGATTGTTTCCATAATTCTAATAAGTTTTTAAGTATTGATTATGTCCAATTAAGGATTTGAGTAAACGACTAAAAATGGGTAATCATCTTTGTCCGAAGTTGAACTCTTAAAATTAAGATGTGCTTTGGGTAACCATTTTGCAATTCTCTTACTTTTTTGATACAACACCATTGTAATTATCAACATATTGGGGGATTATTTCCTTAGTTATAAAGGACAAATGTCATACATTTCCATTTATGTATTACAACACTTTGTGTCTTTGTCTTCATCACACTACTATTGTTTTTACACTGTAATAGTCTTTTTTATAGTCTGTATATACAAAGAAAAATCTATTTATGATGTATGTATGTCATTTGATCCGATTCTAAGTTTACTTAATCACAAAATTAATTTTTACAATTTCACAATCTAGACGGATAAAAATATGTTTGAAAGGTGGAGTGTTGGATCTAAAAGTTGAATAAATTGTAAAATGACATCTTTGTAGACGCAATATAGCCTTATTAAGCCTATACTTATTTATCAGAAAGACAACATATATATTTTGTACTTGGGAGCCACGAGGGCAGAAAATGAAAAACGATTTCAAAATCTCTTAAAATCGGGAGGAAAGATTTAACTACTGGAGCGTGGAGCTATCCCTCATTCTCCAAAGACAACATTTGAGCATCCTAGGTTATATATCACAAAGACAACAAAAGAGTAACCTACATTATTATCATATTGGTGCTTATATTACTACTTCCGTCTATTTTTCGTTGCTATATTTGTTTTTTTTTTTTTTCATCTTTCAAGACGTAACTTACAATATTAATATCTCGAGTTTGGTGTCATAAAAAATTATAAAAATTATATATTTGGAAAGTATATTGAGATGAATCAAATAAGATTTCATATAACTATGTTTTTCCTTACATATTAAGCACTAATTGAGTCAAAGTTGCATTGTAACATGAATAGTGCAAAAGTTCAGTTTGTAACAAGTAAAAAAGTATCGAGGGAGTATTTTTTACTATCAATTGTCATACTGTATTACTGTGTAAAAATTGTGTCATCCAAAATCAGATATACCTCAAATTAGAGTTGGGTGATTTTGGTTATATCCTCACCCTAAACCGAACGTATGATGCATGAAAAATTTTAGGACTTAAAGTTTCAACATTTTAGAAATTCATACTCTCATAATTGAAACACCTACTAATTGTTTCTTTAACTTAATTTAACAATCGAAAATGTTTCTCTCATGAGAAAATGTCATGTAATGTTATATGAAGCGATCCTAAAGTGACTTACATACAAGTGTTTCCGAATGTCCTTGATCTGAAGACCCGATTTATGATCCTCCCGTGGGCCGTGATGCAATTCATGTGCCCCAAGTTAAATTTTTTCTAGATTATCCTGAAAACCTTGAAAAAGGCTATATCTTGCTTTCTCAATACCATGTTATATTAGCTTTCTAACCATTTTCAACTATCTTGGGGCCTTCCTTTATATGAGGGGCAACATGTAAAATTTTAGGCCAATATTTTTTTGGCCTCGGAACCCACAAAAAGCATGACTTGTATCCTCCGTTTTCGAGTTTTTGGAGGGCCTTTTGGGGAACTTTCTTGAATATCCATCAAATTTCATCCATTTCCTGGTAACCTTGGGATGGCCCATGATCGATTTTAGCCTCTAAAATCATACTATGTGTCCTCTTTAAAAGGATTCTCGAAAAAGGGCAAAATAGTCTTTTTCCTTTATCCCAGAACCTTCTTATGGCCTTTCAAAACTTGTCAAGTTGTTCAAGGCCATATTTTGACCTTGGGGAGCACCATGACCCTAGAACTTCAAAAATTGTGAATTATAGCCTTCATTTTCGACTTTTGGATAGTTGTCCAGGGCTAGCTTCATCTTGTTTACGCCCTATATTTCTCCCACGTATTGTAGGTGACCCCGTGACACCCCATGCTCGGTTTCAATATCTAAAAACTTGTTATCTTCCTTCTTTAGACGATTTATGAAAAGGGTATACTTGTCTTTTCATTCTCTTAGGAATCATCTTATGACCCCGAAAAGTTACCCAGGGACTATATTTTGACCATATAAACACATTGTAAAATTTTCGGCAATTTTTTTCCAGGACCCTAGAATCCCCGATAAGTGTGAATCATGGCCTTCATTTTCGTCTTTCGGATGGTTGTCCCAGGCTCCGTCTTATTTTCACCATGTATTCTCCCACGTATTGTAGATGACCTTGTAACGCCCCATGCTTAGTTTCAACATCTAAAAAGTTGTTATCTTCTTTAAATGGTTTCTGAAAAGGGCATACTTGTCTTTTCATTCTCTTGGCCTGGGAATCATCTTATGACCTTTCGAACTTCGAAAAGCTACTCGAGGACTATCTTTTGACCATAGAAACACCTTAAAAGCCTTCGTTTTCGATTTCCTTAGGATTGTCCCGACATCCGTTTTGTTTTCGCCTTGTTTTTTTTACCAAGTGTAAGAGGTGATCCTAAAACACCCCACAGTGGATGTTAGGGCCTGTTTACTTCAGCTTAAAATCCGTTCAGTTCAGTTCAGTTCAATTCAGTTCAGCTTTTCTCTTATTTCGCTATTCATTAATCCTTCATAAAAAACTTTTAGTTCAGTTCAGTTCAACTATTTTCAGCTGAAGTAAAAGGCCCTTAGACTAAAGAAAAATCTTATCATCTTTCTTTAAAAAGGAAAAAATCAAAGTAAGGACAAAAATACATAAATAATACAAAAATCCTATTTAACATGTCAAAGTGTCGAGTACTTACCTAAAAACATTAGAAAATAAACGCTCTTAACTTGGACTCTGTATTCACCAACAATTGTTGTTTGTCAAGAATATGATGTTTCTCTCTTTTATGGCTTTCTACTTTTAGATTTTTTTTTTCCTAAATGCAATTTTTGTTACCTTCTTTCGCTACCTTCTCAGATCGATACATGTGTCAATAAATTTTATTATTGAAACGTAGATATTATGCTATTTAAAATTCATTTTTTTTTATTGGTAACATCGTATATGTTTATGCATTGTTTACATTTTTTTTTTATTTTTTTTTTTTATAAAAAGCAATCATTTTCAAAACGCTTCTGTTTCGAAAACTCTAGCCGTTTTCGTGGTATACAACTCCTGTCCCCACTCTAGGCCATTGCCACTTTGTCAAATTTAATTGCTCCATTTAATCATTTGGTTTCTTCCTCCACAAATATTCCCATCAAATTTATTGCCCATTTTGAGACCCTTACTATTTAAACATGAGTCCATTCACATTATCATATAGAAGTACATAACTACTTAGTTCTACTCATCAAATATCCTAAACACCCAAATCCCTGAATGGTGAGGCAATTTCAAATTCGAATGCAATGCTCTGTAATTCGTGGCTTTGTCAATTTACCTTCTACAAGGTTCAATCAATTCTTATACTCCCTTTCCTTTTTTTTTTTTTTTTTCTGTTGAATTATTTGATAAATTTTATGGAATTACATTCATGCTAATTCATGTAAAGTTTGATTTTTTTTCATTATTTAGGTTGATATAATGATTTGTTGCAGTTTATAGAAAAATTTGAAGTTCAGTTTTTGTTTTTTTTTTGGAGGGTGATTTATGGATAAGGAAATTTTGTCCTTAGTTTGCAGAAAGATGGGTATAAATGTATAATGTAGTGAAAGTTTAGTTTAGTTTTTTTTATTCTTTTCTTTTTCTTTATAGTTTATAGTTTATATTTATTTACGAGGGTTGTTACTGGAGAGACGAGGGTGTTGGAGCTCGAAGAAAATTTAGTGTTAAAGAGGGTAGATTAGAGGAAAAAGAATTTCTAGAGATAACTTTTGCGACTCAAATTAATTTGGGATCAAGGCTTTGTTGTTGTAGTATGATAAGCTCATTAATTTTGTACCACAAATAACAATGTTGTTTGGTTAAGAGAGAAAATCTTACAATTTTGAATTCCAATGAGGGTGTTTGTTTTGCCCTACTTAGTAATTTTCTCTCCGTTCTTCAAAGATCTTGATAGAAACTGGAAAGGAAAGCATTTGTGTTGGGTTGTGACTTATGAATGAAATGTTTGCCCATATTTCCATGTGTAGTGGACTAGTGGTTGTTGACTTGTTGGGTTGTATAATTATGTTGGCAAATCTGTTATGCACAATTGGTTTTTTCATGATCTTCAAGAAGAACTTTGACAGTTGATGAGATGATGAGTCGAATTTTGTATTAAAAAATTGTATATAGTTATTACGAATATACTACACATAAAAAATGAATTTAATTAGACCCCTCATGATTGTATTTTTTTTTTCATACTTGTGTACTCTATATTTTCCATAATTGCTCAAAGGTAATAAACTTTGACTCCTATAAGGAAATATAGCAAGCAGATTGAGACAAATATTTCAAAAAAAAGTAAAGTGGCATGATTAAACGTTTTAGAATTTAGATTGTGTTTACCAACCTTACCTTTGAAATTTTTGAGTTAAGGCTAAAACTTTGGATCACAATTCACAAACCAACAATCTCTACGTTGAACTCGTCGTTAAGTATGATTAGCTTAGCAAATTATGAGTGCACTAAGTCCCAACTTAGTGATAGGAAGGGATTCCATGAGCATAGTTTAGGAATAAGCATTTGCTTTAAGTGTGGCCCTTTTTAAGTGGCACTTCTTTTATTATATCTTTAACACAATACTATTCAATCGAGCTATGCTTTGTCTTGGAGAGATAGTCATCATTCTTGGTGAGATGGATAACACATTAGTCTTTAGAGAACTCATATTCTCATACCTTTAGACCACAAAGATCTCGTAGGCCAAATATCACGTAGCCTCCTTTATACCACCTCAAGAACTTATTCTTATTATCTCATTATGCTCACCCTACACCACTTATCAATTTTGATGATAGTTTTAACCACAAATCACTATGCATAGTGCATCCATACCTTCCTCACACAACATCTCTTCACATAGAACATATTTGTCGACTTCTAGCCAAGAGCCTTTTTTCTTTTGTTCTTAATCACAACAATTTGCATTTGGACCTTCCAATTCCAAAGCTTATCTCGTCATTGAATTTCTCCATGTTAATCATAACCTTGTAAACTATTCCTACCTCATCATACTAAGAAATTTTCTGCTTGGTTTTTGCATGTGTGATTTTAGGCCTTTCTTTCCACTTGCTAGGTTCTACACATTTCAAGCTATCTTATCCACAAACAAGGGAAACACAAAAAGTGTTTATCTCTCCTTAATAATTAATGCACTTGGCGATCTTATGTATGCCTTTTAACTTGTTGTGACGATTTTGAACAATCTATGCACAACCTCATGAAAGAGCATTGGATTTCTGTAAATGGATATTTTGTTACCTAAAAAGCTACCAAAGAGCGTCTTTTGTTATTATTGTGCAACCGTATCAAGAGGCTAGAGGGGAATTTTTTAGTACAACAATTAGACCTTTGTGAGAATATATATTAAGAAGTTAATTAATCAATCAATCAAAGCCTTAGTCCCATGATTAGGATCGGCTACATGAACCGACATTGATCATTCCATGTGTTCATGAAGAACTTAGAGTGTTATAAAAAGTATATTAAGAAGTTGAATTTAGCAGAGATGCTTGTGTTGAGGTAAATTTGTGGTAACACCTTAAGCATGTGGGATAAAGATTGGAAAATGCACATGTGAGTAGGGTAAAAGAGTTGGATAATAATATTCTCTTGGGAGGTAAAGGGAGATCGAAGATGATTTGGATGGAAGATGTTCATATAGACATGACAATTATGGGTTTACAGCCAAATAAAATTACCCAATAGATATGAATAGAGGGAAAAGGTCTTTGTGGATGATCATATGGGATTTTTAAAAAAAAACATGCGGTTGTGCCTAACCTTTTGTGATTGAGGCTTTGTTGATGATGATGAAAAAACTACTACAAATGTAGGGTTGATATTTGATAGTACTATAAAAAATGCTTAGATTTTGTTAATGGTTTGACATTAGTGTCGAAGGTCACTCTTGAGTTATATTTTCAGTCAATGGTGTAGTGCCATAAGTTGGAAATCCAATCTAAAGCGACACTTTCTACAATTGATGTCTTGTTATGGACCTTGGTGCTCCACTGGATGTTACCTTTGTAACCTAATAATCAAAACGATTTTAGTTTCACCAAGATTGACGAATGGAAGGAGTATATTCTATCTAATACTTTGCCATATTCATTTTGGGGTCTTGAATGAAAATTAATCATCATGATAAAGTTGGTTATAATATCATGTGTGTTATAACTTTATTCTTCAGGAAGGTGGCTGAGGTGATACAAGCTATGAAAGATGATTCTACCAAGTCAAATGTAAAAAGGGCTTATTTATTTGCTAGGAAGAAGGACAAAATCAATTTGCCTTCGTATGAAAATGCTAATGTTGGCGAATTGTATCACATTAGTCAATTTTTGAAACACCCAACTGGACTTGAAGCAATGTTGAATGTTAATGCTTTGGAAAGTTATGAATCACTCGATGCCAACACATATAGGTACTTTCATTTTCTATCATTGTTATTTGTTGGTACATGTCCTTGGTTCATTTATGGATCTACCATTATAGGAGCTTTTTACAATTAGCTGTTAAATTAGTAGTTTTTTGGCATCCGTTTTATTGATGATATTTTATATATGACTATTCTTATTACGGGCGCATGCCTAAAGTTTCAGAGCATGTTTTCTGCATCACGCTGCCATGCTTACTTCATGTGATTGCTTAACATCAATTTTGTCTTAGTGGATCCTCTCAAATTGAGGAATCATACTGTGAGCAAAATGTTTGTGATAGGATGGTTTGATATTGTTTCTCTTCCTCTCTTTGTTTAGATAGAGAGGAAAATAGGGATGTTTAATTATTGATACTAAAATAAATTGATTGCAAGATATGCTTTTTATGCTTTTTTAGACATAAGTGTAAAGAGATCAATGTGATCCCTTTCCTCTCTCTTTCTAAACAAATGCCCTTGTTTCCCCTTCCTTTAAACTGTGACAAGGTTGGAGGAGAAAAGCCTCCTGCTTTTTCTCACCCTCCCTCCCAATTATGATTGATTGTGATTTTGTGAGCTACGGTGTAATTGTGATGATTCTTTTTCGCCCATGCCCTGTACTGTAAATTGATTCAAGACATGGGATAGAAGACTATAGGAAGGAGTTGTGCTTTTTCTTACCATCCCTCCCAATTAAGGTTACTTGTGATTTTGTGAACTACAGTGTAAGTGTAATAATTCTTTTTCGCCCTTGCTCTGTACTGTAAATTGATTCCAAGCATGGTATAGAAGACTATAGGAAGGAGTTGTGTTTACCTTTTTAGGCCCATTCGAATTATTTGAATGTGGGTTATGATTCTTATTCAGTGTTTTACTATGCTTCGCATTGACAGCCCTTATTAGCAATTTAGCATGATGTGCGTAGACCAACCAAATTGGTCCCTGTTAGTGTTATTGTCTGTAACCTCTTTCTCTTTAGGTGCAAGCTTCCTCCAATCCAACTTCTGAACTTTGAGGTGGCCCCTGTGCTGGACTTGGAAGTCAGTCCATCCAGCGATTGTTGTACAGTTGAAATGCTCTCTTGTAAGGTTAGTCGTTTTGAGTTAATTTTTTTATAAGATTCTGGATGGGGGAACATGATTTCCTTATTGGCAAACTGATTGGTAAAAAACTGAAAACTGATCTTTGGGTATTGAGGTTACAAACAATAATAGAAAGGCTGAAAGGGAAATGTAAGTTACGCATCCTTAATACCGCTTTTCATATTCATTAGACCGATGACCACTGTACAGGAAAAATAAAGACTTTAGCTTTGTATAACTTGATTGTTAATGAGGATAAAAGTCTTCTAAATAGGACAAGGATGTGATGGAAAATTTATGGCATTTTTGGGCTTAATACTCAATATCATCTGTCAAATATATTGTAGACTAATCTTTGTACATTCAGCTGGTGTACTTGATTCTTGCTTCATGCCTGTTCTTGAGTGCAGAAATAATACATCTCCGTATATAAGCTGATCATCTTATTTTCATGCATTGCAGTTTGAAGGTTCAGAAATAGTGGCGAGCCAGAACAAGTATTTCTCAGGTTGGCCTGCCCAAATCTCAGTAAAGTAAATAAAACTGGAAGTAAAATCAACAAGTTTAATTGTATTCTATTACTCACTGTAACTATATTCTGATTCCTTTAAGTGCAGATACTGCTTAAATCAACCGATCAGAGTGTTCTAATGTCTGCTTTTAATTGCAGCAACCATGAAGAATTTCATAACTTGGAGCGACTCTGATTCTGAATCATTTTTAGATGTTGACGTGAAGTTGAATATTGCTCTTGAGGTTGTTGATCCTCTTCCTTAAACTCATCGCATGAAAATTGCACTTCTGTTTTTTCTCTGGTTAAACAGTTCCACCTGGAAAAATTAGATTCTGTAAATTAGTTATGTAGGTTCTGAAGTTCATGATATGAGCTGTCTGAAGTGGAACATATGTAATGCTTTCGTCAAAAGAAAATTTATTTACATTGTCGCAATTGCTTTATGGTTAGTAATTAGTTACTTTCACAGCACTAAACTTTGTTAGTTTCATACTTCATGATTGCTAAAGTGATATTCTTTTGTTCAATAATTTCAAAGCAATTAGGATCCTCATGTACCTAATTCCAGTGCCAGTATGATTCCATTGATGAACCAAGAGTGGTACTGATGTGTGTGTTAATATTGCAAATTACCTTTTTTGTTAATTGCAACCCACTTGGTCATGCATATGGGAAGCAAGACCAATTTTCATAACAAGAGAAGTTGAATGTACATTCTTAAGTTTTCAGCTCAATGCATTTATATGTTTATTGCTGTTCATGATTCTTGTGACTGAATTTCTTTTTTGGGTCATGGCTCATAGAATAACTGAGTTTTATAAATTTGGTAATAAAATGATATTTTGACTGTGAAGATTCAAGTTTCCCTTCTTCATCTGTTCGCCTCCAGCTGTTCCTTGATTTCTTCTGTCTCCTCCCAAATGCTATTATCTACTTCTGCTCTACCTGTTTTTCTATCAAGAAACAGAGAATACTTTTTTGCATCTCAAGCACAACATCTGTATTAATGAAGTATTTGCATGTGCACTTCTGCAGGTTCTGTGATGTCCATTTGTTTGTCTTTTAGTATTTGCCCTAAAATGATTAAGCTATAATTTTCCGGATGCAGATTTACAATCGACCTTTTACTATGCTACCTGTATCTGCAGTGGAAGGCCCTGGAAATTTGTATGCATAGTAAATACTGTTTTTTTTTCCTTTATCCTTTATGCATTTTGATTGTTAAGAATTGATGTACCTTCTGCAGTATCTTTATTTTCTTTATGTTTTAAAATAATATGTGTACATCATGTGCTGAATACATTGTGAATACCTACCTTGTCAAGAGTTCTGCAGTTCAGTTATTGTGCTATTTACACTTCTTGGGTGTGAGAGTGTTTGTAGTAGGAATCAAGTAGATTGTGTAAACGCTTTTATCTTTCTTTTACCTTTTATGCTGCATTTTTTTTCTTTCAGTTTGATTTTTATTTTACTTGTTAACAGTATTATTTAGTAATGGAATGTCTCTGAAGACTAATTAAAGGGATAGTATACTAAATTTAAAAATGCCGACCCAAATCACCTTTATGAATAGTTGGGAAAAACCTTTGAGCTTCTTAAACTTTGAAATGATGTTACTCCGTATTAGGATATTTCTCTACCCTTGTAGTTCTCAGCACTGTAGGCTGGCATTTAGTGGCCAACTGTCTAATGTCTATTGATAGGATTAGTGTCATTGCATGCTTCCATCTTAGGTATCACCTAGTTGATTATGCAATCAGCCATAGGTGGATTAGATTCTGTGGATGTGGAGACCGAAAAGATTGCTCATTGCTTTATTGGAGCATGAGATAAATGTTCTTTTATAGGCTACATAATCACCCTCAGTACAAAATGTGTAAAAGTGTTATTCTCTTTGAAAGAATCATGATTTTTTGAGGGATAGTAGTGCAACAATCATTTGTTGGGAAGATAAAAAAATTGGGACATGGGGTTAGGCTGATCTGTGTGGCAGAGTATAAAAGGATGTGAAAATCTATGTTTAAAATTGGAAGAGTATGTTTGTGGTTGATGCACATGATATATCAAGTATTTCATGAATCATGCTGCTGACCGCATTTGGATTAAAGAGTATGATTGTTGTATCTCAGGAATGAGGGCCTAAGATTGTCCTCAGTTTATGAGGCTCTTATCAATATTGTTAACGTCTTATATTTCTGACTAATTGTAGTTGCCTGTCGCTGGAACTGGTATAAGTTAGTACTAGAAGTGCAAGGTGATCAATCTGCTACAAGAGGATACTTGTCCCCTCCAGTTCTTGCTTGCTTGTTGTTTGAGAAATTTCTGTCGAGTATCTTTTCTAGACCTGGATTCCTTGGTCCAAAGTAAGAATAGAAATATTAGCAAGTATGATAACCGAAGTCCGTTTTTCTATGTAATTGATACTGTCAGGATCCCATGTCCTCAGGGAAGCTATGCTGTAATGAGAGAAATTCATATTTAGGGATGGAGCATTTGTTTAAGGGAATAAGATACGCTCTTTTGTTGCTTTAGGTTTCAGTGTTTTTCTTGAATGCTCTGCAAATGAATTAAGTGATTAAACGGTTAATCGTTAAGATTTACACTAAGTCCGGTTTCTGTGCATTATTTATTCTCAATCTATGTTATAATGATTTCCGGTCTTAATGCAGTCATGTCGCCATGTTGACACTTGACAGTTAACAGTATCAACAATAAGGGTTTCCTGATAATTTTTGTAACACCTTGTTATAGGATCTGAGACCAGATCTTTCTATGAATTCTTATTAGGATTCTTGGTTCTTGGCTTGCAGAGTATTACAGGCACTATTGGACAGATTGGTTCCACTTCTCTTTCAACAACTTTTACAGGACTATGATGTTTGGGTTAAACAACAACGCACAAATCTGCCATAATTTCATGCTGTTAGCCACAGTAATGGTGTGTTTTCTCGACCAACTATGGTTTCTGATGGTGTTTGTATAGTAATGACGAAGTGTATTCCCCGATGACTTGAATCTGATATTAATTGTCTGTTTTCATTGTAATGACGAAGTGTATGTTTAAATTTGACATAAATCAATCAATCAATCACAGCCTTAATCCCAAAAATATTAGGGTCGGCTACATAAACCAAAATTAATCATTCCGTGTGGTCATCCACATAAATTTTCCTCCTCTATCGCCTGCGATCAAGAACCTCATTCTCTTGTAAATCTAAAAGCTTCATATCCTTTTTAACCCCTTCCCACCAAGTCATTTTCGGTCTTTCCCTACCTCGTTTGAGATTTCCATGATCCTACCCTTCCACTCGTCGCACTGGGGCTCCCTCAGGTCTCCGTCTCACATGTCCGAACCAACGCAAACGATTCTCCCTTAATTTGCTTGCTATGTCTGCAACCCCAACTTTTCAACGTATTACTTCATTTCTGATTCTATCCTTTAGAGCGTTCCCGCACATCCATCTCAACATTTGCATCTCCGTAACTCCTTTCTTTTTAATGTGCTCCTTCTTGTAAGCCCAACATTCTGTACCGTAGAGCAACACTGGTCTTATGGTAGTCCCGTAGAATTTCCCCTTCAACTTTAACGGGATGTTTTTGTCACATAACACTCCCGTGGCTGCTCTCCATTTAAGCCACCCAGATTTAATCCTATGAGTCATATCTTGGTCAATATCACCATTCTTTTGGATAAATGACCCGAGATATTAAAAACATTCCCCCATATCTAGGGCTTTTCCATCCAACCTTACCACTGCATCACTTATTCCCCCATATCTTTGGTTTCATCTTTTCCAAAGCAATCTCCACCTCTACCCTTCTAATCCTCCGCACATATTCCATGTTAATTTCCTCCTCATCCACTACCGTATCTCCTGTGACCTTTTGTTGACTGCCATTAAACAATTCATCGAAGTACCCCTGCCACCTGTCTTTTATGTCTTCGTCTTGAACCAAAACCTTATGGTTCTTATCTTTGACACACTTTACCAAGCCGATAGCCTTCCTCGCCTCTTGTCTTCTCTTTGCCATTCTGTAGATTTCTTTTTTTCCCTCTTTAGAGTCTAACCTTTCATAAACCTCCTGAAAAACCTTTTCTTTCGCTTGCCGCGCAGCCACCTTTGCCTTACATTTAGCCTCCTACATTTTCCTTGTTATCTGGCATTGGGAAAATGCTACGAAGGTTTCCTCGGTCCTACATTTTCCCAATGCCAGATAACAATCTCTTTTGTGTTTTGTCGCTGCTTTCACTTCCTCATTCCACCAAGAAGTATCCTTATGCATCATACTCTTTCCCCTTGATTCCCCTAAAACCTCCTTGGGTACTTTAAGAAAACAGCTCTTCATCTATGACCAAGCTACCTCTGGATCCACCTCTTTATCCCAATTCGCCTCCTTGATCACTTTCTTTGTGAAAACCTTAGCATTTGCATCCCTCAAGGTCCACCATGTTATCCTTGGCTCCCCTTTACTACATTTATTTTTCCCACTCTCTTTTAAACGGATAGTCATCACCAATAGCTGGTGTTGGGTAACCACACTCTCTCTTGGGATGACTTTGCAATCTATGCAACTTTGTCTATCCTCCCTCCTTGTGAGCAGGAAGTCTATTTGAGTTGCAGTTGCTCCGCGATGAAAAGTTATCAAGTGGGAATCTCGCTTCCTAAACCAAGTATTAGCCAAAATTAAGTCGTACGAGTGGGCAAAATCCAATATGGTCTCTTCGTGATCTTCTCTCTGCCCATACCCAAAACCCCCATGAACACTCTCAAAACCATCTCGACGGTCCCCAACATGCCCATTCAAGTCACCTCCAATATATAACTTCTCCGTGTGAGGGACACCTTGGACCACCTCATCAAGATCCTCCCAAAAATGTCATTTCTCCTCCGCACTTGGCCCAACTTGGGTTGCATAAGCACTGATAACATTTACAATCTCATTACCACACAACAACTTCACCCTTATCAACCTGTCCCTCTTCCAGTAAGTCTCGATTACCTCTTGCGAAAGCCGTTCATCAAGGACTACACCTACTCTATTCCTAACTCCATCACCATAATTCTTGTCTTGTCCAGCATACAACACCTTATACCCCAAGATCAAGCACCTAGCCTCCTCTCCTGTCCACCTTGTCTCTTGAAGGCACAGGATGTTTACTCGTCTTCTCTTTATTACCTCTACCACTTCTGCTGATTTCCCCGTTAGAGACCTCACATTCCACAAACCAACCCGTAAACCAACAGTAGACCCCTTCCTCCTTCGCTCTCTTGCACCACTTACAATCCTGTGTTCATTTGACACCACCCTCTGACGGTGTGGCGCGTTGCTTCGGGGCAACGACCTAGCAACTCTTGCATATTTATCACTACACCCGGCCTGGGAAGTGCAGCGCGTCGCTGAGTAGGGAACGCCCCAATCGCATGCCCTTGCTTATTTGACACCAGATTCGGGCAATGTGGTGCGTCCCTTCGGGGCGACGACCTAGCAACTCTTGCATATTTATCACTACACCCGGGTCTGGGAAGTGCAGCGCGTCGCTGAGTAGGGAAAGCCCCCACAAAATCATCATGTTGTTTCATGTCATAAGATGTGACTAAGTTTCACGTTGGCTATCACCAACCTACCACAACCCTCCTCCTTTATCCAGGCTTGGGACTGGCTGTGGGAAAATTTGACATAAGTGGTGAATTTTATGAAAGATGGTGTAAATACAGGATTATCTTCTTTGTTTGGAAGTAATGTTGGTTAATTTCTCTGCTTTGGTGTGCTGTTACTCTGGTAATTTAAGACTGCCGTCTTTTGGTTTGAGTTGCTAAACTTGACAATTCTGACTTTTCATTCTTCTCCCATGCATATATAAATACTGAATAGTTGTTTGTCTGTGATAAGCTTGCCTTGTTTTCTGCAATCATAGCTTTGCCTGTTTACAGAAGTGCAATAAATACCTCAGCTTAGCGCTTTGGCAAAATTGTATATCACATTATAAATTTACAAACGCTGCAAACTTTAGATAGTAATTCACAGGTGACTATATGCGAGCCCGTTGAGAATGAGTCAAGAAAGATATTCAATGATAGGCAAGAATCTGCTTCAGTTGCAACCTAGGAAAGCAGTAGTGGATGATAGATTTCATAATCCATGTACTTAGTACATGAGAGCAGAAGCTGCACAAGCAATGATGCAGTAGTTAGCTGCTGAAGTTTCCGGACTTGCAGGAATTTGAAGCTATGTATGTGCTAGTGTGTGGAGTTACGTTGGTTTACGCAGGTGCCAGTGAAATAGTTTCAGAAAAGCTCTAATGCATTTGAGGCAAATCATTGATTAGAGTGTGTTTTGACCTCAAAGCATGTAAATTTTTATGATTTGTACTAGTTTATTGTCTTAATAGTTTTAACTTTATAAAGGAATTGTGTTTACTTTGTATAATCCATGTAATCTTGTATTATAAACCTCAAACTAAAGCTAGCAATACATTCACCATATATATTTAGTTTTCATAAAATATGCTCTAGTCATTCTTTGTCTCTTTGTTACTTTATCTTTAAGTCTTAAACCTAAGCCCTTAAGAAAGAAAATTTTATGTTCCACCAACCTCTTTCAAGTGTTATTCATTTGCAATGGACCATGTGTCACCAAAGCATCTCATAATCCACCAATTGATGAAAAAATTCACTACCTTTAATTTAATTCCTTTATTCCCCTAAGCAGATGGAAAAATTTGCAACTATTATCGGTTGGCATTAGTCCACAACCTCAACACTTTTCATGAAACTCCATAATCATACTTGCAAGCAATCATTGATTAAACCCTAAAACAAAAGCAAACCATAACGGTTATAAAATCAACTACTGATTTTGAGAGGAATTGAACTTGTGGTCATTATGTTGTCAACAACAAGCTTTACCATTAAGCTATCCATAGATTATTGAATTGTGAGGGTCAATAATATTCTTAAAGCTCAATATATTTAGGCCTCATAAACAATATTGTGTCCAATAGGGGTGTGCAAGATTTTACGGTTCCGAATTTCCGGTCCGAAATTTTTCGATTCCGTTCCGAAAAATCGGAATTCCGATTAAGATTTTTGAAAACCGGAAAAACCGGATCGGATATCCGGTTTTTAAACCGGAAACCGGATCGGATACGGAATGGATTTTTAAAAAATCGGATTCCGGATTTTTAAGGAAAACAAAATCCGGAATTCCGGTTTTCCGGATTTTTCCGAATTTTTCCGGATTTCCGATCCGGTTTTTAAGGGTATATGTGTAAATTTTAGAGAAAATTCTAGTATATAATTCGGAACCGGATATCCGGATTTCCGATCCGGTTTTTCCGGATATCCGAATTTCCGGAATTCCGGTTTTTCCGGAACGGATACGGAATCAATTTTGTTGGTTCCGAAAATCCGGATATCCGAATTTCCGGATCGGAAAATTTCCGATTTCCGGTTTTGCACACCCCTAGTATCCAATTGCTTCTTCTCTCTAACAAATAAGAAAGGTATCTTTAGTGGCAGACTTCTTCCAATTTTTAAACCTCCCTTGCTATTGATTTCTCTAGCAAATTATAACTATCATGCTCACTATAATCTTCTTCTTATTTCTTACCTTTTATAACTGTTGCATCGAATTCCTTTCATCTTCTTCAACCTTTTCTTTGATAACCACCTTGTTATAATTTATTCCATTTTATAATATAATAGCAAATGAATGAGACCCTAATATGAGAAGCCCAAAAATAGGCCCAAAATAGATTATGGTAACTTAAATATGACCAACGTGATTGGATCGTGAAATGGGGCTAAAAATGATTCAAGACACATTCCAAGATATTTACTATATAATATTTCAAAGTCACGTACTCATGTACATCGCTTGAATTAGTATATTTTAAATACTTTTATTGTAGATTTGTAGCATGCTATTTTTGCATACAATATATACATATACAATACCCCTAGCAACGCCCAAGCAACAATCTAGTTCTAATGAAGTACCTAGATCATGTTCTTTAGAGTTGAAATCTACTATGCAAAATTCAATTGAATGTAATATGTTGACTCAAGAATCATTAAATTGCAATTGTACTCAACTACACTAAAATACTACATTGCTACCTAAGTTAACTTGACCGAACACGCCACTAAGACACTAACCATCTCTACAATAATTGGCTAGTTAGTTACGCAAATAAGTTACTCCGTCTAACCATCTCTACAATCGGCTAGTCAGCTACCCCAAATAAGTTACTCCCTAACATGTCACTATGGGCCTGTTTACTTTAGCTTAAACTACGTTCAGTTCAGTTCAGCTCAGCTCAATTCAGTTCAGTTCAGTTCAGTTCTTCTCTTATTTTGCTATTCATTAATCTTGCATAAAAAAAAAACTTTCAATTCAGTTTAACTCAATTCACTTCAATTCAACTATTTTCAATTGAAATAAACAAGTTCCTAAGGCACTAATCATCTCTACAATCGGCTAGTCAACTACCCCAAATAAGTTACTCCCTAACACAAGTACACAAGCTAAATCCTCTTTTAACTGCCAAAGAGAACAAGTGGCGCGCCAAATTCATCATCTTCAATTTCCTTCAATATTTTCCGCCATTGTTGCTTCAAATTTCCCCTCTTTCTTTTTCGCAAACTCCAATTTATTCAACATGCGAGAAACTGATTACTCTCATTTCTCTTCTCTCAACGAAAATCTCCTCGAATTCGACCGTTACGTCTCAAACCCTAACCCTAATTCCGATCAAATTTTCGACACAAACCCTAATTCCCAAATTGAACCCCCAAATCTTGCTTCTAATTCAATTTCCGACTTCAATGTCAGCTGTTCTGAGCCTAGTACCTCTAACAATTTTCTAACCCTAACTATTCCTCGAAAACGACGTCGTGGAAGACCTCGAAGTACTACAACTTCAATACCTTCGTATAATCAGGTATTCTCTATTCCTCAGATTTATGGAAATTCTGTTAATTCTGGTAATACTAGTAGTAGTAATCATGTTAATGGTGATTTTAGTTCCCAATTTGCGAAACCTAATTTGCAAACGAACCCTAGCTCAGTAGATTTGTCGGAGGAAATTATTGTGATTAACAGGGAAGCTACGGCCGAGGCGCTGACTGCGCTTACGGCCGGGTTTCCCGCTGATTCGCTTACTGATGAGGAGATTGATGCCGGCGTGTTGCCCGTAGTTGGAGGGATTGAACAGGTTAATTATATTCTTATTAGGAATCATATTATTACTAAATGGAGGGAGAATGTGTCTAGTTGGGTTGCTAAGGAGATGTTTCTTGATGTTATTCCGAAACATTGTCATTGGCTATTGGATACGGCGTATGATTTCTTGGTGTCGCACGGGTATGTGAATTTCGGGGTGGCATCCGCGATTAAGGAAAGGTTTCCGACGGAACCGAGTAAAGGGGGTGTTATTATTATTGGAGCGGGTTTAGCTGGATTGGCTGCTGCGAGGCAGTTGATGCGGTTTGGGTTTAAGGTGACGGTTTTGGAGGGAAGGAAGCGTGCTGGGGGTAGGGTTTATACGAAAAAGATGGAGGGTTTGAGTAAGAGTGCTGCTGCGGATTTAGGTGGGAGTGTTTTGACGGGTACCCTTGGTAACCCGCTTGGGATATTGGCACGGCAATTGTCTTATCCGCTACATAAGGTGAGGGACAAGTGCCCTCTTTATAGGGTTGATGGGTCACCGGTTGATTCTGAGTTGGATTCTAAGGTAGAAACTGCTTTTAATAAGCTTCTAGATAAAGCAAGTCGTTTGCGGCAGTTGATGGGGGAGGTTTCGCAGGATGTTTCTTTAGGAGCTGCATTGGATACTTTCCATGATGTATATGGGGATGCAGTGTCTAAGGAAGAGCTGAGCTTGTTTAATTGGCACTTTGCCAATTTAGAGTATGCAAATGCTGGTTTGCTTTCGAAGCTTTCCCTTGCCTTTTGGGACCAAGACGACCCGTATGATATGGGTGGGGATCACTGTTTCTTGTCTGGTGGAAATGGAAAATTGGTGCAGGCTTTAGCAGAAAATGTACCAATCTTGTATGAAAAGACAGTAACTTCAATTCAATATGGTAGTGATGGAGTTCAGGTCTCTGCCGGAAACCAAGTGTTTGAAGGTGAAATGGTACTCTGCACAGTTCCATTGGGAGTTTTGAAAAGTGGTTCCATTAAATTCATTCCTGAACTACCTCAGAAGAAGCTTGATGGAATAAAGAGGCTGGGTTTTGGGTGTTTGAACAAAGTTGCCATGCTTTTTCCCCATGTCTTTTGGGGAACAGATCTTGATACATTTGGTCATCTATCTGATGATCCTCTTCGCCGAGGAGAATTTTTTCTTTTCTACAGTTACGCAACTGTTGCTGGTGGACCTCTTTTATTAGCTTTAGTTGCTGGAGAAGCTGCATACAAATTTGAATCAATGCCTCCTACTGATGCCGTGACACATGTTCTTCAAATCCTCAGGGGTATGTTTTTCTTATCAATATTTATTACTTGATGCAGGGGGTGTGTTATGCCTCAAGCAATTACTTTGCAGTATTAGTATATAACTCTCTTATTGGGAAATATGCTCAGCATTTTTTATTGTATGACCTTTTCCTTCTAGTATTTTACTGCAAAAACTTGTTATTTGAAGTGAGAGATGGCTTCTGCCTCAAGCACTCGTTAGGGGTGTGATTATTACTCTCTTTCTCCTGGGAATGTGTTCATTGTCTCCGAATTTATCATTACTTAAGATAAATCAGAAAAATCAAAATACTTTATATCACTTCAGGTTCTAGTGTTCCCCTATCATGCTAGGAACCTTGAAAGTAGACCCCATTGATTTTTCGCCTGTGGTTCTAGTTAAAAAAAAAAAGTTAGTTTCCTACAGAAGTAATTTATTTATGTTATAGGAGTGTGTGATTATGGGCGCACTACCGCAAGGCCTATACTATTAATACTTAATAGTATCACATAGCAATGATTTATCAGTTTATCACCACATCAGCAAACAAGTGGAACATGTAACACATTCTATGTTGTTGTCTTGTTGGTGCAGAATAGCTCCCCAGCAGGGGGCAAGGCTTAGGCATGGCTAGTTGCAAAGATTTTAGGCATGACTTGATAGTCTGTTGTGTAAATATTTTAGAAAATGTAACTCCGTATCAGACAAACTTCTTATACTGTCAATGGCCAATGCTGATTGTTATATGATACTATTCTAAACAAGAAAACTGTGGGGAAGATAATGGAATTCTGTCAACTGAAATACCATTATAAAGTAGTGAAACGAAAGTTTACCTAGAGGTTGCACATTTTGTCCCTTCAACAGTTAGGTGGAGGTTTGAAGCCCAATTTTGGAAATGAAGGGAGTTCCTTATACAACCCTTTACCCTTAAGTGGCACTACCAAATGAAGGGACATCGGACATGATTGTTGTTGGCAGGACTGTAGATACTTTAGTATTTTAACCCCCCAAAATCGCCATCCCATATAAATAAAAAAGGAAAAAGAGAGAAAGGAAAAAAAAAATACTTTAGTATTTCCTTGGATTGCATTGATGCACGTCATATGGCCGCGAATATTTTGTAGTGGGGATATCTTGCTTATGATTTTTTGAGCCTTTATTTTCGAGTGCTGAGCTAGTGAATTATGCATCTTACCTTTCTTTTTGGCAAAATTTTATGTAGGGATTTATGAGCCACAAGGAATCACTGTTCCAGAACCTATTCAAACGGTCTGTACTAGATGGGGCAGTGACCCCTTCTGTCTAGGATCGTACTCTAATGTGGCAGTGGGTGCTTCTGGAGATGATTATGATATACTAGCAGAAACTGTGGGAGATGGCAGACTATTTTTTGCTGGAGAGGCAACAACAAGGAGATATCCTGCGACCATGCACGGAGCCTTTCTCAGTGGGCTTCGAGAAGCTGCCAATATGGCCCATTATGCTAGTGCAAGAGCTTTGAAATTTCAAGTCGAGAGGTGCCCCTCCAAAAATGCACATACTTGCGCTTCACTTCTTGCTGATCTTTTCAGGGAGCCTGATCTAGAATTTGGGAGCTTCTCTGCTATATACGAGAAGGACAGTGCTGATCCTAAGTCAAGTGCTATTCTTAGAATTACTTTCACTGAACCTCGAAATAAGAGCAATGAAGGTTCAAAAACAGACATGCTGCATTCAAAAAAATTACTTTTTCAGCAGCTTCAGTCACATTTCAATGAGCAGCAACAAATTCATGTTTACACATTGTTATCAAAACAACAAGCACTTGAGCTGAGAGAAGTTAGAGGAGGTGATGAAATGAGGTTGCATTATCTCTCTGAAAAACTTGGGATTAAGCTGATAGGTAGAAAAGGTCTTGGTCCCACAGCAGATGCTGTTATTGCTAACATAAAAGCAGAAAGGGGTAATTGCAAATCTGCTTCATTTACCGTTGCTGCCAAACCAGGTAGCTCTTACAGCCTTCTTTCAATTGCAATTGTCTATTATATTTCACTTGTGAATTACAATAACCTATTGTGCTTTACTTTAGAAGGAATGTTAAGACCCAAAGGAGCTTCTGAAAAGCGGAAGATGGTCAGGTATGAATTCAGAGATCTCTTTCATAGTGGCATTCGTATCCTTTTTACTGAGAATTCTGTCTGTTGCAGGAGAGCTAAAGTAATCAGAAATGGCAGTGTTCCGGTGCCATCTAATACTGGGGGAAATCTTAATGGCTTTGTGCTGCATTCTAAAGGGGAAGGCAGCAATAATTTAGGCACTCCTGTTAAAGTAGTAGCTAATGAAGGTTCTTTAATATCATCCGAAACAAGTGGTAGTACCGATCCACCAGTTTCTTCTGATGTAGCAGGCTGTGACTATGGTTTGTTGCTTTCTGTTGACACAAAGATGGATGTTCAGGCAGATGCTGTTGCTTCATCAAGCCTAAACATGTCCATTGATTAGTATTAGAAGACAAAGCTGGATCTACTGGAAATTTTTGAGATGATGGTACTAAAGAAGGTACTGTATCATTTGTTATTGGTGGGCCCCAAGGTGACTTTGATGCTTTTAAGTTTCCATACAGATCAGCTTGTTCTGTAGTTCTTATTCACGAATTGGGCTATTTTGCACTCGGATGCTATAGAGTCTCCAAGCACAATCAATTGTTGCTTATGTTGCTTCATACTTCAGGTGAGGTTGTGAGTTGCTAAGTTATTTAATGGAATGTTTTTAAAGTTAATTGTTGGTAACTTGGATTGACATAATGACATGACAGGAGTCTCCTCTTCAAATACATGATCACCTACATTCGTGATATAGAAAAGGTAGGATCAGGCAGGAGTGCTGCATTTGAGAGTTCCTTGTCCTTTTCAAATACAGTAATAGAGAGATGCTAAGGAAGCAAATAATTGGTGAGTACTTATCTGTAGCCTAATGAGGTTATGTCTTTTGATCTGAACAAGGAACTTGAATACGTCAGTATTTCTTAAAATTAAACGAAGATCAAATCTAGGAGTTGGTGGCAAATATTCTTATCTGTCTGGAAGCATATATTGTCGTCACTACTAGCACTAATAGGGGGAGTGCTATGATAGTTGTGGACATCTGGAATGAAGCTGCCATTCAGCATCACCTTTGGGTCATCATTAGGAACTCTAGGATTTTTTTTATCGGTGCCCTTTTCATGACTCAGATAGATAAAGGGTGCTAGTCATTCAGCCATGGAAACCGTTAAGCATTGGTGTATAGTACTTCTAGTTACTGTGATTACCAGTTTACTACTGCAGCGCTGCTTAAAGCCTGCATTCGAACGATTTGAACTAAAAATTCTACTACATAGTAAAATGCGCTGCTCTTGTACAGGATGATGTCTTATTGTCTTATGTATTTAGGAACAGTCTCGGTGTCTCACCCAATTGTGATGTACTCTTTATCATATTTATTGCTCTAATTAATATGAACTTGTGAATTATGAAGTACCCCCTGTGCCATCTTTGCCCTGCACATTATTCGAGAATAATACTACCTCCCTAACATATTAGTTTTAAGTAAATAAAGAGGAAAAATGTCAATCCATTACAACTAATATGTTAAATACTTACAAGGGTAGTAAGAAGCTGAAAAAATAGAGACATAAATTGTGAAAAGAAACGGAATAAATTATTAGTAGCCCAAAAACAATGGAACATGGATTGACAGGAAAAAGAGTAAAAGACCCCAAAAACTTTCAAATCAAATGCAGTAGATGATTAAGTGTTGGAAGGATAAGGAAACAAAAGGTTGTGGTTTGATTTTGGAGGAAGGGTAATTAGAGGTTACAATTTGTCTTAGAGGCTTTGAGCATCTGCCATGACGCTCTTAAATGTGATATACTCTGCATCATATTTATCGCCATGATTAATACTCGTATTTGTTTATGAAGTATTCCCCCTATGTGCCTTTTTCTTTGTCCCATACATTATTGAAGAATAAATGAATAATATTCCTTCCGTTTCATCTTTACACGTTTATCAATGCGAATTTTTTAATGCTAATACCTTTAATTTTATATCTGTAATAATTGTAAAATTTAACATTTTAATAGAATAAATTGAGACGAATAAATAAGGTTTTATATAAATATATTTTAATTACCTATAAAGTACACAGTCAAAATGTGAATAAATTGAAACGAAGGAGAAGGTGTGAGAAAAAATCAACTAGTTTGTAGTGTTCAAGACATAATTTGTTATAGGAAAATGGAATAAATTATTACAGTAGAATAGCCAAAAAATATGAGATATGGGGACTAAATGAAACAAGGGTCCTCAAAACATCAAATCAACTGAATGATTTAGTGTTGGAATGATTAGGAAAGATAAGGTGGGGATTTTAATGTTTTAATTTGGAGGAAGCATAGTTTGCCTTGGAGCATTCCCCATTTGTAATGGGGCTCTTTAAATAAAGTTGAGTCAACTTTTTTACATACTCATTCATCAAACATGTTACCAACCCTCCCAAACAATTTTAACTAATGGCAAAGTAATATGTATCATTTTTACAAATATTTAGTTTTAAATCTTTTCTACTCCGTAATTAATTTTTTTTTTTATTATTCAAAGCTCAACAAAAAAAAAAGAATAAAGCAATGACACAAATAGTTTTATTATTATTTTTTAATTTGCTACAATTTGAATAGGTATTAAAATAATAAGTTGATCATACACTTTATAATATGCAAAAAAAAAAAAAATATTTTCTCTCATATTTAATAAGTTGAGCATTGAATAGAGATTAATTAAAATAATACTACCTAACTAAAAGCATAAATTGGAGATTGATAATTAGGAGAGGGGCTAATTGGGTTTGGTGTAGATTCAATATGGGCCCTTAGCTCAATGAGGGTCTGTTTACTTCAGCTTAAAATCAGTTTAGTTCAGTTTAGTTCAATTCTGTTCAGTTCGTCTCCAATCGTTTCAGTACAGCCGTTTTCAGTTGAAGTAAACTGGCTCTAATTCTACCCAGAAAAGATGGGTGAATAAGATTTGAACTTAATGCTACTACCATAATGGAGGACTAACCAATCTGATGATTGAAGCATAAGCTATGTTTTATATTAGGGTCTGTTTACTTCAATTGAAAACAGTTGAACTGAACTGATTGTAGCTGAACAGAACTGAATAATTAGCAAGATTTACTAATAATAGTTGGGATTAGCAAATCTTTATTTGGAAACCGAATAATTAGCAAGATTTACTTGATTTTACAAGTTAAAATTTAAGAGGGTCTAAAATTGGAAAATGGGTATGAAAGTTGGGTCCATTTTTGAATTAATCAAAGTTCGGTCTTTGATTAGGTGAATGCCCATAGTTGGGATTATATTTATGAGTTTTTCCTTTCTAAAACAGAGTAAATGAATATTACCCAGTCTAATATAAATATTAAACATATGAAAGTGCACATTACCCATCAATAAATTAATATTACTCAACAAGAACTATTTTATAAATTGACAAGTTCAAAAGTAGAAAAAATTCATAAACTCTTTGCAGAGTGGATATTACATACAAAAAAGTGATAGTTTTTCTACTACATGTTCAATCATAGTTTTTCTTGTGACTAATAACTAGTTTACATATGATAGTTTTCGATTATCCGAAATGGAATATGAGTCGTGTATATATGATAGTTTCACCAAATGAGGTATTCACTTGAACGATATTCAAATTTTATATGACTCACTGACCGAACTACTCTACTAATTATAGCATATATTGGAGTTTAATTTCCGATTATATCGTACTCCGCAGTTCTTGTACTACATGTTCAATCAAAGTTTATCTTGTGAGTAATAAGTTGTTCACATATTGTAGTTTTCGATTATCCGAAATAGAATATAAGTCGTGTGTATATGATAGTTTCACCAAATGAGGTATTCGCTTGAACGATATTCAAATTTCATATGACTAACAGATTGAACTACTCTACTAATTATAGCATATATTGGTGTTTAATTTCCGATTATATCGTACTCCGCGGTTCTTGTACTACATGTTCAATCAAAGTTTTTCTTGTAAATGATAAGTTGTTCACATATTGTAGTTTTCGATTATCCGAAATAGAATATAAGTCGTGTATATATGATAGTTTCACCAAATGAGGTATTCACTTAAACGTTATTCAAATTTTATATGACTCACTAACCGAACTACTCTACTAAATATAGCATATATTGGTTGAACGATATTCAAATTTTATATGACTGATTGATCGAACTACTTTTCAATTTCCGATTATATATACACACTTACATTATTCGGATCATATCGTACTATTAAATGATTTCATTGGTTAATCATAATCAAGTCAATTTACCACGCATGTGGTCATACTTAGGTGAGTAACCCCAACAATAACAAATTGAACTACTACGTATTTTATTATCCTAAAGTAATGTATTGTTAACCCTTGTTCCCTTTTTTTCGCAAATGTAAACATGTTCCCCTACTAACATCTATCCCTACATTAGTATGCCCAAACCCATATAATATCTCTAAAAAATAATGGGTCGAATTTATAATCCCAACGATAAAAAATAAAAAATAAAAAAAACAATAAAAAAACCGTTATATTTGAAATGAGGTGGAATAAATAATGAAAAAACCACGTGGGGCCCACCTCCTTATTTCAAGTACCTCATCTATAATATATGGTTGATAGGTAAAAAAAAAAAAAAAAGCTACTAAATTAGGTAGACATTATATATTTTAAACGATAATCTTGACAGTATGTTGTTAAAGAGAGATTATATTTAGTAGAAATGATGAAGAGTTATAACAGTAAACAGCTTTGGTGTTATCTTATTATATTTGTTATCTGTTAGAAGTATTTTCAATATCGTATGCAGCAACTATTACTACTACGCTGCTGCTGCTACTACCGAGTCAAGGGTTGTGAAATCATTACCGGATTGTATGGGGATCTCCGTTCAAGCTTCATACCGGGTATATATGACTCATCATATCTCTCGCTTTTCGCTTTCGCGTGTTTTTATTTATTACAAATTCACAATGCATGTATTGAAAATGGTTGTACTTTAATAATTTGTAAGGGTGTAAATAGTTAATTAATATAACCATCTAGAATTGAATAATAATAATAATATCCATTGCATGGTTTGCTAATTATTATTATTATTATTGTGTGATGGAAAGTGATACTGACACGACAATCTTCAAATTAATATCGACACTCGTCCTACGTGAGCCAAGCAAAAATTGTAATATTGTATACCCGTGTATTATATTCTTCATTGTAAATGAATTAATATGTGTATTTTAGTTCAAATGAACAAATTACGGTGTTTTAAAATAATAATATAGGATTATGATATGATTTGGAGTTCATTTTTGGAAATTTAATCAATGCAATATGTTATGCCTTTTAGATATATTGGAGTCGGGAAGGAGAGGAGGTATACAACTATTTTATACTTCATCGAGTCGGAGCGAGATCCGAAATCCATCCCTTATGGTTTGGCTCACTGGAGACCTGGTTGCACTTCCCTTTGTGCAATTTTTTTTGAACATATTGGTAAATTTCATATTTCCTCTGTTTATTTCAAGTAGCTTGATAGTTGATATGCTATTGTATTGTATGTATACAGTCCTTCATTTACAATAAAAAAATATATATCTTGCTTGATTGTCATTTTCCCTTATGCTTCTTGTTCAAATTAAATTCCTATAAACTTATAGAAAGGT
Source organism: Suaeda aralocaspica (assembly GCA_016808085.1). Lineage (NCBI taxonomy): Eukaryota > Viridiplantae > Streptophyta > Magnoliopsida > Caryophyllales > Amaranthaceae > Suaeda > Suaeda aralocaspica. The sequence continues at coordinate 221,629 of PYUH01004012.1, forward strand.
AAAAGTGTAAAAGAAAAAATGATAGATTACACTATAATTTTAAATAAAAAGTTTTAAGAAATTAGAACATTACAACACACAAATTCAATTACAACTTCAATTACAACTTTTAACTTTTACTCCGTATCTACTGTACAACTAATTATATTCTCTACTCCTGGGTGCTCAAGTGGTAAAAGCTTCTTTCCCGT
>PYUH01004012.1:221844-243198 GCA_016808085.1 Suaeda aralocaspica
AGTCGTGTATATATGATAGTTTCACCAAATGAGGTATTCACTTGAACGATATTCAAATTTTATATGACTCACTGACCGAACTACTCTACTAATTATAGCATATATTGGAGTTTAATTTCCGATTATATCGTACTCCGCAGTTCTTGTACTACATGTTCAATCAAAGTTTATCTTGTGAGTAATAAGTTGTTCACATATTGTAGTTTTCGATTATCCGAAATAGAATATAAGTCGTGTGTATATGATAGTTTCACCAAATGAGGTATTCGCTTGAACGATATTCAAATTTCATATGACTAACAGATTGAACTACTCTACTAATTATAGCATATATTGGTGTTTAATTTCCGATTATATCGTACTCCGCGGTTCTTGTACTACATGTTCAATCAAAGTTTTTCTTGTAAATGATAAGTTGTTCACATATTGTAGTTTTCGATTATCCGAAATAGAATATAAGTCGTGTATATATGATAGTTTCACCAAATGAGGTATTCACTTAAACGTTATTCAAATTTTATATGACTCACTAACCGAACTACTCTACTAAATATAGCATATATTGGTTGAACGATATTCAAATTTTATATGACTGATTGATCGAACTACTTTTCAATTTCCGATTATATATACACACTTACATTATTCGAATTATATCGTANGATCATATCGTACTATTAAATGATTTCATTGGTTAATCATAATCAAGTCAATTTACCACGCATGTGGTCATACTTAGGTGAGTAACCCCAACAATAACAAATTGAACTACTACGTATTTTATTATCCTAAAGTAATGTATTGTTAACCCTTGTTCCCTTTTTTTCGCAAATGTAAACATGTTCCCCTACTAACATCTATCCCTACATTAGTATGCCCAAACCCATATAATATCTCTAAAAAATAATGGGTCGAATTTATAATCCCAACGATAAAAAATAAAAAATAAAAAAAACAATAAAAAACCGTTATATTTGAANACAAAAAAAACCGTTATATTTGAAATGAGATGGGAATAAAATAATGAAAAAACCACCGTGGGGCCCACCTCCTTATTTCAAGTACCTCATCTATAATATATGGTTGATAGGGTTAAAAAAAAAAAAAAAGCTACTAAAATTAGGTAGACATTATATATTTTAAACGATAATCTTGACAGTATGTGTTAAAGAGAAGAATTATATTTAGTAGAAATGATGAAGAGTTATAACAGTAAACAGCTTTGGTGTTATCTTATTATATTTGTTATTCTGTTAGAAGTATTTTCAATATCGTATGCAGCAACTATTACTACTACTGCTGCTGCTGCTACTACCGAGTCAAGGGTTGTGAAATCATTACCGGGATTGTATGGGGATCTCCCGTTCAAGCTTCATACCGGGTATATATGATCTCATCATATCTCTCGCTTTTCGGCTTTCGCGTGTTGTTTATTATTACAAATTCACAATGCATGTATGATTGAAAATGGTTGTACTTTAATAATTTGTAAGGGTGTAAATAGTTAATTAATATAACCATCCTAGAATTGAATAATAATAATAATATCCATATTGCATGGTTTGCTAATTATTATTATTATTATTGTGTGATGGAAAGTGATACTGACACGACAATCTTCAAATTAATATCGACACTCGTCTACGTGAGCCAAGCCTAAAAATTGTAATATTGTATACCCGTGTATTAGATTCTTCATTGTAAATGAATTAAATATGTGTAGTTAGTTCAAATGAACTAAAATTACGGTGTTTTAAAATAATAATATAGGATTATGATATGATTTGGAGTTCATATTTTGGAAATTTAATCAATGCAATATTGTTATGCCTTTTAGATATATTGGAGTCGGGAAGGAGGAGGAGGTACAACTATTTTATTACTTCATCGAGTCGGAGCGAGATCCGAAATCCGATCCGCTTATGGTTTGGCTCACTGGAGGACCTGGTTGCACTTCCCTTTGTGCAATTTTTTTTGAACATATTGGTAAATTTCATATTTCCTCTGTTTATTTCAAGTAGCTTGATAGTTGATATGCTATTGTATTGTATGTATATCAGTCCTTCATTTTACAAATAAAAAAATATATATCTTGCTTGATTGTCATTTTCCCTTATGCTTCTTGTTCAAATTAAATTCCTATAAACTTATAGAAAGGTAAAAGTGTAAAAGAAAAAATGATAGTATTACACTATAATTTTAAATAAAAAGTTTTAAAGAAATTAGAACATTACAACACTACAAATTTCAATTACAACTTTCAATTACAACTTTTACTTTTACTCCGTATCTACTGTACAACTAATTATATTCTCTACCTCCTGGGTAGCTCAAGTGGTAAAAGCTTCTTTCCCGGTTCCAGAAGATTCTGGGATCGATTCTCATCCCCACCCTTGTGGCTCCTTAACACCAAAAAAAAAAAATTATATTCCCTACCTCCTAAATTCCTTAATCTACGTGCATGATATCAAACGTATCTAACAAATAGCAACGGAGTAAGTATGTAGATTATGTACATAGTTTTTTTTTCGTAGTTACATTAATGTACTTCAAGGAGACTCTTTATTCTCTCATTTCCTTATAGGTCCATTGTCTTTTAACTATACGGGTGTGAATTTTAACCTTTCAACCTTGACTTGGGAGACTGACCTACCACCGCTTGAACTAAATCCCGATACTTGGACCAAGGTATATACTCTCCCCTTTATTTTAGATGTAACATTTCGATGTGTTTTCACTTTTATAGTTTNAAACTCAATCAATTCATCATCGATCTCTAAATGTACGTGATGTATGCACGCAGTGGTTAATGGTGCATCCTCAATATGCTGCGAATCCTCTCTATGTTGGTGCTAGTTCATATTGTGGATTGATCGCTCCATTTGTAACAGAACAAATTGTAAAAGGTAATTCAGAATGCAACCAAATTAACCTGCATCTAGAAAGATTTGTTATAAAGAATGGTCTAAGTACGCGTTATCTGCTACTTGGTTTTACTTATTTAAACTTTAAAAGTAAATGTACTTGTAAACTTATAAATGGTACCTAGGTAGCCGTCATTAAAATAACTTGTACAGAAGATTTCTAGTATATAATTGTTAAATGGAAATAACATATTAATTTGGTAAATATAGCTAATTTTGAGGGACACTAATGGTACACGTAGACAAATACTATGTTTATGTATACTATTAGTATGTGTATACATTTTATATATTACCCCTTAAAGTTAATTATATTTACCAGATTAGCCACTTAGATGTGAAATTTGCATATAACGAAACGATTAGATACTAGGAATATCTCATTTGTACCCATACATGTATGAATGTATCCTAAACTTATGCTGCGGAAATAAGGTGAATAGGACATGTCCAACACTCCGACCTTAACCCTTAACAGACATAGTAGGAGAATGCTAGTAGCTCTTAATCTTATTTAAATCCTTTGACTTATTGTTTGAGTATTTGTCTCTTTAAGGAAATGAAGATGAACATGGAACACAAATCAATATTAAGGTATGATAATAAGCTCACTTAGCTTGAAGTATATTGAAACCTCAAAATTTATTTTGTTTCATCAAATTTTCGGGGGCCTATACGGTGGTTCACTTGAAAATTGAACCTCCGAAGTCAAATGTGGTTAAATTAATCTTCACCTTTGATTTTCGTAGTTGTTTTATTCAATTTAGAGTTGCGATTAATTTGACCACCTTTAACTTTGGTGGTTCATACCATTGAAGAATTTTTATAAATTTTCACCCCACAAATTATCCGTAATAATACATTTATCATTGATCCAGGGATATATTCTTGGAAGCCCACTTACAGATATTTACGGCATTGATGAAGCTGCGAAAATCGAACTCGGTCATCGTGTGTCCCTAGTATCTGATAAGCTTTATGAGGTACTTACATGATGTCCATATCTTTCATGGTGAAAAATGGTTTCTTTTTGTTGATATTAAGTAACTAATCACTAATCAGTATATTAAGTATAATAAAAGAGTTGTTATGTATGTTAGTTTAAGCATAATGTGTAAAGATTCATCCACTTACCAAATGCATTTTACAGGCAACCAAATTCAGTTGCGGTGGCCTATACCGGAATGTCACCAATGCAAAGTGTGAAAAGAATGCCGGAATTATATCAAAGGTAATTAATGATTAAATATACAAGACACCTTTGAATTAAATCTTTGAGTTGAGCTGCAGAAATATAATTAGAAATCGAATTGAACTATACTAATCTAAAAAATTAAATAAAACTTTGAAGGTACGTGCCAAATTAATTAAAAGTTTGGGTTAATGCTCATCGAACTTTCACTATATTTATTGGAATCTCGACGACTAACCTACACAAAATTTTGGATTAACACTTATCCCTTACACTATATAGTTAATGGAATCAATCAATGCTGATAATGTTTTGGAGCATAAATGCAATACAAATCCGAGAAAGTGGTGTCGGGTAATATTCATTTGCTCTTTATCTTACTTAGCTTGAATTAAGCTATGTTGTAACAGTGTGAAGATTCACATTTCTTCTATCTTGTGTGTTGTGTAGAATGATAATCGACTAATCATCAATCGATGGGTTAATCATCCTGAGGTTCGAAAAGCACTTCATGTTCGAGAGGTAAGTAAACTTGGTATTCCATTTATGATTAGGAGTATATGATTTGCAACAAAAAGTATACCATTAGCTAGGTAAGCAATAATCAGGAATTAATGTGTAGAATTAGCATGCATTATTACGGAACAAGAAGTTTGGATAAATTCTTTCTATAATTATTATGTGATATTTTTACTCTAAACTACTAATCACAAGATGATGTTTAGGGAACAGTGGGTTATTGGACTCGATGCAATGAAACCATAAGGGCTTTCAAAACATACAACTTAACAATGGCAAGCAGCATTGGTAACCATCAATATCTCGTAAACAAGCCCATTAAAGCTTTGATATTCAGGTAATCGATCATACAAGTTTACTATCTTAATATATGATTCACACGCTTTAGAATTTGAAGTACAATCGATTATACCTGGGCATGGTGGCATAACTAAACGTTATGGATTATTTCTTTGTCAGCGTACTTGAGGTGAAATGAAAATTTCATGCAATATAGTTTCTATTTCGTTTATCCATTATGAGTTACATGACCTTAGTAGTCGTTAATGGATCGGAACCTATGCTTTGTTAAATTAAATCACTACTGCAATGGTAATCGAAACCTTCATATATTCAAGGAATTTCTATTTACTATCATTAAAGTAACCCGAAAAATTCAATGGTATTTTTTCCGGTTCATAATTTTACTTACCTTGTCATGACAGTGGTGACCAAGAGTTGACTGCCCCATATATGGGCATACTAAGATGGATCAAGAAGCTAAACGTGCATATTGATGAGTATTGGAGGCCATGGTTCGTGACTCACCAAGTTGCTGGGTACGTACCTCGATGTTCTAGAACTCCTTTCTAGCTCGGTTCTTACTACTTCATCCATCGAATAATTCACATCTTTAGTTCCAATGTCGATGTAATATTATAGTTATGATGTATATGCAGATATGTTATGAAGTACACAAACGGCCTTTACAATTTGACATTTACTACACTTAAGGTAAATACACTATAGTTACTCTAATTTTTCCGAGGGGAGAAGATTGTGCCTAGACTGATGTATATGTAATAAGAAGATGGTTGAAATAATTGGATATTATATGTGTTTGTAGGGAGCAGGACATTGCCCCTCCGATTACCGCCCTCGACAAAGCTCAGCCATGTTTCAAAGGTGGCTTGCAAATGATCCTCTTTAGTACTGTAATTACTATCTAAATGTAACTAGTGTTAGAAATGCAAAAATTTGTAATTTGGCTAGTGTGTACTCATGAGATGCGAGAATTCGGTATATTTTTTGGAGATATTAGTTCATTGTTCAGACATTCCACATGCTCTGATTTCAAAATGATCCTATGTTTTAAGGAATTTTATTTTGAAATATTGAAGAAAAAGGTACTCCGGCACTCGCTCAAACACCTAAACACATTATTATTTCCTTTGTATCAAATAAACTTCTAGTGTTCATAACAGATTTCTAGATGACTTATGTACTCATCGTATCTAATACTCTATACGTTTACATTTCCAAACTAAAGTGGTGACATGGTCATGTAGTCGTCCACAGAAGCCTTATACTCTTACTAGATTTATACGTCTGTATTTACCACCTGTGTAGCTCTTAAAATTTATTTCATTATGAAATGAAAAAGTATATGTATTGAAATAAAAGATCACAAAAAAATAAAATAAAAAGGTTTGATCTAAACTAAATTAATTATTAAGATTTTAATGTGAGTTAAATAAACATCCACACATCATGAAGATCTTATAAAGTTTTCACATCATTTAAACACTCAATTACTCATTCGAAAAGAAGAAAAACACTATCAGATGAGACATTCTTAATTTCTTTTAGGAAAATATTATTTATAGCCCTAAGGGCTATGAATAAGATATTTAAAATAGAAATTATTTTTTCATNTCTTATAAAGTTTTCACATCATTTAAACACTCAATTACTCATTCGAAAAGAAGAAAAACACTATCAGATGAGACATTCTTAATTACTTTTAGGAAAATATTATTTATAGCCCTAAGGGCTATGAATAAGATATTTAAAATAGAAATTATTTTTTCATTCAAGTATTAATTACATAGATATTTGTGTATTTTTTGTTGAGTTTCATGAATTATTACCATGTATAAAAATATATTTAATGCTTATACTTAACTCTAACATATATTGCATTACCCTTTATTTTTATTTATCGTTTAATATCTTCACTTTTGTATTTAACTAAATATTGGGAAAAAAAAAACTATCTATTGATACAAACCCAATAATACCTCTTTTAGACATTACAAAGTAGGAGTGTGCAAAAAATTACGTTTTGGAATTTTCGTTTTTCCGTTCTAAAATTCCGAATATCCGGACTGTTTTTTTGAAATTTGGAAAAACCGGACAGAATAACCGGATTTTAAAACCGGAAACCGGATCAGATACAGAATGAATTTTAAAAAAAAACAGATTCCGGATTTTTAAGGAAAACAAATTTCGGAATTCCGATCTGGTTTTTTTAAGGGTATAAGTGTAAATTTTAGAGAAATTTTGGTATATAATCCGAAATCGGATATTCAGATTCCTGATCCAATTTTTCCAGAATTTCGATTTTCCGGAACGGATACGGAATCAATTTTTTTTTGTTCCGAAAATCTAGATATCCGAATTTCAGATAAGAGGAAAATCCATACTACCTTGTAAATTAAAGTAAAAAAAATATTAATAAATTACTGATTTTATATTTATTATATGTCGATTGGTTAAATCTTTTGTTCCGATGTATCGCGTCCCAATTTTGGACCCATTCATTTCATTGGTGAGTCCTATGTTCGGAGTGAGGAGAGAAACCATGGCGGCGAAAGCAGCAGTTTCAACTTCCCTAAAACTCATCTCCTTCAAACTACCTTCCTCCCACTCTCTCTCCTTCTCCATTTCCATTTCTCCCTCATTCTCCTTCAGCACTTTCCACTCTCCCGCCAAAAACAACAAGAACAAAACCAAAACCTCCATTTCCACCATAACCATACCTTCATCATCAACCTCAAATTCAAATTCAATCTCGAATTCGAAGCTGAAATCTGCGGCATTGGAAGTCGTGAAGCGGCGAACGAGGTCAGAGAAGGAATTTGATGGAGATTACTTGAAGAAGTATGGGGATAAAGAGAGTCATATACCTGTAATGCTTGGTGAAGTTTTGGATGTTTTCGATTCGGCATCTTCGTTGTTTCGGCTTCGGTCTTTTGTTGATTGTACTCTTGGTGCTGCTGGTCATTCTTGCGCCGTAAGTTTTCAATTTCTTTCTTTGTGTTGAATTTGGATTTGGGATTTTAGGGTTTTGTGATTGATGATTGTTTTTTTGGAGGTGAATTTGTAATTGATGGTTTGTTTTGATGGTTTTAGTATTTTTAAAGTATTGAATTGAGTTAATTAGAAATTATTATGTATGATTAGTTATGGTGAATGTTGGAAATTTGGAATGATCAATGATACCTCCATGTCAAATTATTTGTAACGATTTGACATTGTTCCTCTCTACATTATGTCAAATTGTTACAAATAATTTGAAACCTATAAAGCACGGAAATTTCTAAAAACTAGAAACTGAGGCACTCGGAAACACTTTAGAAACTCTTCGAAAACGTATCTTAAATTAATTTAGATTAAAAAATTGGAAGCGTTTTCTACTTTCCCATAAGAGGAAACATGTAAAATGAAACGTTTCGGAAACCTTTTGACCTGCATACTAGTGTTTCCTGATATCCCGAGTTGAGTACCTAATTTATGTTCATCCCATAACCCAGCTCATGTGCCCAAGTTATATAATTGTTGGATTCCTTCTAAAACCTTAAACAAGGGTTTTTCTTATTCTTCCAATATTGTGTTATTAGTTTTCTAGTTGATTTCAACTGTCTAAGGGGGTCTTCCCTTGATTTGAGGGTCAACATGTAAAAGTTTAGGCCACAATTTTTTTTAATCTTCAGAATGCCCGAAAAGCGTGACTTAAGGCCTTCATTTTCGGCTTTTGGAGAGCCTTATGGGTTATCGTCTCATTTTGTCCCCAAAATTCACTCATTTGCTTCTATAAGCTTGGAATGACACATGATTGTTTTAGCCTTTTATAAACTACTTATGTTTTCTCTTTAGAGGATTGCCGTAAAATGACACACTTGTCTTTTTTCGTTATCCCAAGACCCTCTGATGACCTAACATGTTTTCCAAGGGCCCTCTTATAACCTGGAGACCGTTTAAAATTTTCGGTAAAATTTTTTTGGGTCCCCGGACTCTCCTTAAATTGTGAATTATAGCATTTGATTTCGGCTTGCGGAGGACTTTCTCGAGCTCTAACGCTTCTGCCTTGCTTTTTTATCATGTGTAATAGGTGACAGCAGGATGCGATACACTCAATTTTAACCCAGAAAAAAACCTTTATCTTCCCTCTTTAGAAAATTTCCGAAGTAAGTACACAAATACATAAATATTGCAAACATCCATTTAACATACTAAAGTGTCAAAACCTAACCCAAAAACACTTCAAAGAAAACTCACTTAATATGTACTTTGTCTTCACCGACAACTATTGTTTGTTGAGACTATGATGTTTCTTTTTTGTTAAGGATTTTTTTATTCTTAGATCCTTGTTCATAGACACAATATGTGATAGCCGCTTTCTCTATTCTCAACTCTAAGATCAATACCTTGTGAACCATTAATGTTGAGGCGTTCATCACAATGCAAAATTGGTTATATGGATGTATGGTGGAAGAAGAAATGCAAGAGTGCTTCGTAAAATATGTATTTATTTACTTTTTGTTTAAAAAATTATTTCAACCGTTTCAACAACTCTAGACGTATGTATGTTACTTACCATATGAACTTACTCAACTCAGGTGTTGTCGCTGCTGTCACCAATCAGTGGGTTTGTCACTAATTAGTGGGTTTGGAACTTTCGATAGTTAATTTTATGGTTTTCTTGTTTTTCATGATTGTTTTCTTATACCCTTTTTGGAATAAAGTCTAAATAACCTCCTCCTAATTTGTTAGTTGTGGTGTTACCCTTGGATTGTATGCGTAGGAACTCTTCATATTTGGGTTTTGTTGGACTTCAATTGAGGTTTGTTTGGTTTAGAGATACCCGTAGGTAGGTTCCTACGCTTGGTGACTCTTCACAATATTAGATCCGTAATCTCAAATGGGGTATTAAAAGAGCTTAGGCTAAGAAAGATTAGTAGCAAGGGAAACTAAGAAATTCATTTGAGGCTTTGTTGTAGATTTGAAGCAACTGGTTTCTTGGTTTGAAGAAAGTCTAATTAGGGTTAGAAATATGTGTTTAGCTTGTCAACAGAAGAAGTTCAGGGGTAATTTAAGTTAGATGTATCCAAGACAGTAGCATGGCTTGACCTTTGCCTTTTGGATTCTTATTTCCCTTACCTAAGTTTGGATTTGGAATTTTTATGGTTACGATTTGGGCTCCTTTGAGGATTGAGGTTTAGTACGGTATTCTGAATGGGTTTGTTTGTGAGTCAGATATGATTGAATTTGTCTAACATAATTTCTTGAGATTTTGTCTTAAGCTCTACCTAGATTTTGATCTAATTGTATCATATCATGTCAACCCTGCATCCATATGAAGAATCTTTAATTATTTCAAATCTTTTTGTGGGTTATGGTTGTTCTTACTAAGGAACACTTTTTCGGTTATGGTTGTTTTGGAAAAAATTAGTTGAAAGTTTTGCATGATGAACCAAGGAACATGAGAAGGCTTGTGGACAACTACATGATGTGAATTGGAGTGAAGATTAAATCTGTTGAAGTCCTAAGTTGCATGTCTGAAAACAAATATGGGGCTTCTCGAGGTTACTAGGTAAAAATGGGTGTTGAAAATTTTTATTCAATGTGCCCCAATGGTCAAAAGAGGGTCCTCGAGCAGATTTTTGGGGTTTGAAAGTCATAAGACGAATCCCAAAAGGGAAAAAGACTAGTGTGCCCTTTTTCAAAAATTGATTAAAAAGGGAGGATGATAAGTTTTTAGAGGCTAAATTCAAATGTGAAGCGCCCTGGGCCAAATACAAGGAGAAAATAAGACAGAGCCCGGGATAACCATTTAGAAACCGAAAACAAAGGCTATAATTCACACTTTTTGGGAATTTCGGGTAACTGAAAAAAAGTTAGCGAAAATTTTACAATGTGCCTCTATGGTCACAAGAAGGCCTTGGAGCACCTTTTCGGAGTTCGAAAGATCATAAAACGAGTCGGAGAGGGGAAAAGAATAATGCGCCCTTTTTTGAAATTTTTTTAAAGAGAGAGAATAACAAGTTTTAAAAGGCTGAAATTGAGTAAGCCATCATGGGGTTATCAGTAACATGTGGGAGAAATATAGGGACAAAAAAGAATTCCGCGCTCGGAAAAGCCTTTCAGAAGTCGAAAAACAAAGGCTATAATTCAAACTTTTCAACTATTTTATGCCCGGAAGAAAAGTTTCTGAAAATTTTACATTGTGGCTCTATGGTCAAAATAGGGCCCTCTTAGCAGCTTTTTGGGATTTGAAAGGTCATAAGACGAGTCTCGGGAGGGGAAAAGACTAGTGCACCCTTTGTCGAAAATCGTTTAAAGAGAGAAAATAACAAGTTTTGAAAGGCTTAAATCGAGCGTAAGGCGTTCTTGGGTCACCAGCAACACGTGGAGGAAAAATACAAGGTGATAATAAGACGGAGCACAGGACAATCCTCTGCAAGTAAAAAAACAAAGGCTATAATTCACACTTCTCCGAGTTCTGAGGTCTCAGAAATAAAGTTATCAAAAATTTTACAATGTGCCCCGATGATCACAAAGAGGACCTTGGATTAGCTTTTTAGAGTTCGAAAGGTTATAAGACGAGTCTCGGGAGGGGAAAAGACTAGTGCGCCCCTTTCCAAAATTTGTTTGAAGAGGGAGGATAACAAGGTTTAAAAGGCTGAATTTGAGTGTGAAACTTTCAATACGTGGGGGAATTGTAAAAAGAAAACAAGATAGGGCTTAAGACGACTTTCTAGAAGCCAAAAGGCTATATTTCATACTTTTCGTGGATTCTGGGGCCTTTGAAAAAAAGTTTCCAAAAATTTGACAATGTGTCCCTATGGTAAAAAGAGGGCCCCCTAGTAGTTTTTCGAGGTTTGAAAAGTCATAAGACGAGTCCCGGGTAGGAAAAAAGACTAGTGCACCCTTTTTTGAAAATTGTCTAAAGAGGGAGGATAACAAGTTTTTAGAGGTAGAAATCGGTTGTGAGGCGTCGTGGCTGTCAGAAAAATACAGGAGAAAACAAGACGGAGCCCAAGACAACCCTCCAGAAGTTGAAAACAAAAGCTATGATTCAGACCTTTCGGGGGCTATGGGGTCCCCGAAAGAAAGTTGCCACAAATTTTTGACAATGTGGCCCTATAGTCAAAAGAAGTATCAGAATTAGAATCATTACATATCTCAAGTTCCAACAATTTATCAGAATCATACACACCTCAAACAGCAGAATCAGTATTTGAAGTCCAATGGAAGAGTAATACTAGACAAACATTGTTAGTGGGTCGAACATATAGTATATTAACTCTAAGTCTTCAAGCAAATGTCATGAAAATCCAATTGTATTAGCAAAATATGAAAGGTTGTGTTTGGACTGCCAACAATAGAAGTAGGGAGTTGTGCGTAGATCATTCGTTTCCTATTTCATATTTAAAGTGTATTGTTCTGGTTTGGACTCTCTTTTGTAGGATTGAGTCTGGGGGATTTGTTTGGGGATTGAGAGTCAGGCAAGTTTAGTTTCTGACCTTTATAATTTGAAAAAAAATCGGTTTCAATTGAGCTTTTGGTGTCAGGTGAATTTGTATGATTTTCGCTTTAGTATCATAGAGTAGAAGTTTTACGCTGAAGCTCACGTTGACAAAAAAACTTGAATTATGAAGCTATCTTATGTGGTTGTTGCAATAATGTTGGTGTGTAAATTTCACCTTTAAGCAGAACTGTGCTTTCTAATAAGCAGCATGTATAACTTGTAGTCTGGTACTATGTAAATTTTTGTCATTGAATGTAACTTAGTGTAGTATCAGAACAGTATATACCTTGTACTTTTTCTCAATGCTCATATTGCAGTTTTATTTGTATATCTCTGTATTTGTCTGTCCTTTAAATTACTCAGCAAATGCCTTTCTTTTCTTTTCTTTTATTTTCTTTTTTCAATGGATCTATAGATTATCCAAGCTCATCCTGAGCTTCAAACATATATTGGATTAGATGTTGATCCTGTGGCTCATGAGAAGGCTCAATCTAGAATCAGCAATATGCTGAACAGCATGCAGTCTTCTTCAAATATCAACATGGAACGCCATATGATCTTGAGGAACTTTAAAGAAATCAAACAAGCAATTGGCCTGGTTGAGGAGAAGCTTTTATTGTCAGGAGTTGATGGGATTTTAATGGACTTGGGAATGTCTTCTATGCAGGTAAGCTTTTGGAGTTTGAACACACTACAACAGCACAAATTCAAAATTTAATAATCCCCCATTCCACAATAGTTTGAAAACTTCTCATAGATATCCATTCCCAGTTTCCAACTCCATACCACTTTAGAAGTATTACTGAGCGGTAGTGACAATTAATGAAGAATAACACATAATTGAGAGCAGATTTGAATATAGCAGATATTGACATGGGACTTTTGTAGCAATATTATGCCCCAACTTGTTACTACTACAGCCATTTTTTGCCACCTTGAAGTACTTAGGAATTTGAAACTAAGCCCACTCTCTTAGTGTCCAGCATCTTTTAGAATCTTTCTCTTAGATATATTCTGTCTTGTTGTCACTTGTCAGCAATTTTTGTTTCCAGCACAATTTCGATGTATGCCTCAGTCGATAAATATGACCTTGAAAGTGAATGGAAAACAAACTATTTAGACCCGATTCCTCTTTTGAATCCCTTCCCTAGAGTGGAGTTGATTTAATCATTTTGAATTACTCATTATTTTAGAAAGTTGATTGATCTTCTGCTAGCTGGTAGGATATTAACATATAATAAATGACCTTAAAACTGCAAAAATATCAACAATTTCCTTTTAGAACAAAAAAATGCGATCTTTCTTTAATAAGTGGTTCTCTATTGCAATGCAGGTTGATGATGCTGAAAGAGGATTTAGCATGCTTAACAATGGACCACTAGATATGCGAATGGATCCCAAGGTAAAAGCAGGACTTGTAATATCACCCTTTTTCACATTTTTGGCCTTAAGGCTGCTGGTGTATCTTAGTATGAAGTATAATAATACTGAAGCGGATGGCTATTTGAAATTTAAACAGGTTCAGTGTCGGTTTTTTTTTCTTCACTATTACCTGATATGTTAACTAGCATACTAAGGTTTAGTATATTGGTATCTTTTCTCCTGTTTATAATAAATCGCCACCCTTGCACCACTAACATGATTCTGCCATTGGTAGGATTTGCAGAGGTCAGGCAGGTGAAAACCTGAAAATGTGTAGTTGTATACCATTGCTTAATATTCATAGAGGCTATCATGGTTCTTTTTCATTCAAGTACGTAACACTCATTTACCACATTCAATACCTAAAGAGCTTAAGAATAAGTTGTAAGCTTTGAGTAGAAGGGACTGAGATATGCATTGGGAGCATATGAGCTCCTTGGATTAAAATAGCGTTAGGCACTTAGGCTGGACTTAGGGTAGTACTTACACTTTTTGCATTTTGGCTGGGAAACTTCTGTCCTAGTGTTTTTAGCAATGAACTTGTTGCTCTTATGCTGGCTTTTCTTCTTTTTTTTCGAGCGGAGGGAACAATGGTGGAGAATGCACTCTTTGGGTTTTGTTTTTCAAAGTTGGATAAATTTGAGTCAGCTTTACTTTCGATGGTTTGTTTAGGTGGGGGTATTGGGATGGGAAAAGATGGAGAATGAATGATTGAGAAGATTCCAAGTGGGTTAATTCTGAATTGGCTTTCCATGCCATGGTTTGTTGCCTTCCTCCCTTTGTCTTGAGGCTCACTTGCTAATGGAATCATGAATCATGATGTACCTCTATTTGCGCCTCCTATGTCCAGTGTAAAAGTATGGTATTTGGATTAATTATGTGATTAACTGAATGAAACAGGCCTATGACAGGGTGTTTTGAAAGCAAAGGATATACTGAATTCTTGGCCACCTACTGAAGTTGGAAGAATCCTTCGCGAGTATGGAGAAGAAAGCAACTGGTATTCTCTCCAAAAGAAGATAGTCAAGGCTCGTCTAGATGGTGGGTTTCACTCAACTAGTGACCTAGTGGATCTTATACGCGGAAAAAACTCCATTATGAAAGGTATGACTTCTTTTGGATGTTATTGCAAGGATAAATTGTTCCAGATATAAATGCTTTTATTTGAATCGTTTCATAAGAAAAGATCTTTGGACCCTTTGTAAATCAAAGGAGGCACTTTGACTACCCCAAAAATACTAAAGGGATTGAATTTAAGCATCATATTCCAATTAAAAGTCCTAAAAAATGTAGGATGTCGAATTTATATCCTTTTCCCCATCCATCAGTTGACATAGCAATATTTTCGATAATTACTATTTACTTGTAATACTTGCCCCATTGCAACATTGGGACTGTGATGCTTGCTGTTGCACAATATTTAATATTTAGTTATATAGATTAGTAAAATTTGTGGTATTTACAAATATACATTTAGAAGATTTAAATAAGATCTCACATGAATATATTTTCGCTAATATTGATTAGGTACCAAAGATGGTCAAAGTTTGTGAATATTGAATAACCTACCTAAAAGCCTAAATGAAAGGAAAAAGTAGAGTAAGTACTAAAATATTGAAAAATTAGAAGTTGATATTTGTAAATTGTAATTGAACTATAGAAATACCATGAGCTCTCAAAATGTTGGGCCGGTCACAAACTGAAAGGTTCGTCTTAGACAACCACGTCTTAACTTGAATCAAAATAATTGACCTGTAAATGACCAGAAAAGAAAACTATTCAGTCGCACTGCCTGTTTTACTACTCTGGTCACACTTGTGGGGACCAGGTTTTAGCTTTTGCTCTCAGATTTTGGTCTATCTGAGGCATTGCTCACTGGTCGAGTTTCTTGTGTTTGCCTCTATAATTAGTCACAGGCTCGTTAATAGTTTAAATTTTGATATTGCATGCCAAAACTATTACAACCAAGTGTGAATCAGTGCTTGGAAAACTGAAAGTGCAAAGTGATTTCGACAGGAGGTAGGCAGGGTTGGATAAAAACTGCTGCACGAGTTTTTCAAGCGCTAAGGATAGCAGTTAATGATGAACTTAAAACATTGGAGGATTCTCTGTACTCTTGCTTTGACTGCCTTAGTCCTGGTGGAAGGCTTGCAGTCATATCCTTCCACAGTTTGGAAGACAGGATTGTAAAACAAACTTTCCTTGACATCATCAATAACAGTCGGAAAATAGACAGCACAGCTGAAGATGAGGGACGACTTGAAGCTAAGCCAAGAGAGTTTGATGGTGAAGCCATCGAAAAGGAAGCATGGATTAAGCAAGTAGTAAAAGGAAATGCTGGGATAATTCTCACAAAAAGGCCTATAACAGCATCTACTGAGGAAGAGAAAGTAAACTCAAGGTGCAGGAGTGCGAAGCTTAGAGTAATTCAGAAATTATGAGAAATTCTCAAATTTAAAGCAGATATTAATCAACGTTGTCAATCACAAACAATTTTTTTACCAAGGTTATAGAAACCTTGTAGCAGAATGTGCTTTCAAGCAAAATGATCTAGTGCATTTGTTATCTGCTAGATCAAGGCATTGTGTCCCGCAACAATGGTGCTGCTGGTGCAAACATAAGACCTTTGTTTGACTTTGCTATGGCGAGAACTTTGTGCACCGAGTACCACTGTACCATATGTGATTATGGAATGGCAAATTTGCAATTTGGCAAGTAAATGTGACGTACATTTAGTCGTGATGTAACATTGAGACAGTGATGTGAACTGTAAACACTGATCAAGAGGGCAACAATCAAGAGTTCAAGACTAATTGTATGAATGTTGAGGGTCAAATCAACCGACATGCACATTAAACTCATGTTCATCTACCACACGGCGGCTAAATTAAGTGCTGTTGTTTATTTTGTTTTCGAGTTGGCTTGAATGTTTCTTAAAGACCATTGTTTCCATGTAATCAGTGGTCAATTAAAAAAAATAGAAATATTGTGATCTAATAAACTTGATAATTTTTTATTTTTTCAATTATTTATTTTAAATATACTCATCACTGTTGTTATAGTTTACATATACGTGCTAATATTGACTTGGGTCTTTGAAAATGTTACATTGTTTACTAGACGTTGAGGATGACACTTAATGACTCTTTCGATTTTAAACTCCCTTTATTTCATAATGTTCTAACGACTTTTCTTTTAACAATCATTTTATTAACTTCTATCTGAGTTCAGTAAAAAAAAAATTGTCAAACTTTTTTTCTTTAAAATATTACCGTATTACCCTCTTTATATCTATCCATCTCTTGGCATTCTTACACATCAAATAATCAAAGTTCTGATAACTTGTTAAGTTAGCTGATGGAAATGAAAATAGCCTGAATCATAATCATAAAAAGTCATTGGTGTCTTTTATCAGTCTCTTGCTTTTGCCCTAGAAGGGTAAAACAGAGGCTTTGGAAACTCAATACTGTGACTTAGATTATTCCATGAAACTTTAAAGGAGAATGTGTGTGTTTGATCCAGTTCCCAATCCACTTAAATCATGGGCAAGTACACTATTACTTTATATTTTCATTTACTTTTCATAAACTATCTCATAATGTGCCTTTTTTTTTTATTTACAATCTTTACCATATTTGTTATATTTGCTTTTTGCAAGATTTTTAATGCACGCCAATATATAGTACTTTATATTTATTTTTATAAAAAAATACTTATTTAAAAGCTACACAATTAGTCTTTTAATAACATCTATGTCCTTTCAAAAACACAAAAAAAAAAAAAAAAAAAAAAAAAAATTATGTGGATATGTTTTTTTTTTTTTTATATAACAAGATATTTTTTTCATTTTTAAAGTTTCTCTCTTATTACATGGAATATTTCAAACGTAAAAAACATTGTAAAATGGAGGGAATATTAATTAGTTGTTAGTACAACAATAATTGAGATTGCTTTTAGTAATAGTGATTTGTGATTGTGTCTAATGTCTATAAACATTTTTTAACTAAATTAAATATCTAATAATTAGAATTAAATATTTTGTATTGCATATGTAATAAGCTATGCAAATCGCTTATTTGATAAGACAATCAGATAGTTACATAAAAAATAATTTCAACTAAAATCAATAAATTACTACAAGTATGATAAGTATCTCGGATAGTGATTTTAACACTCTTTTATTCGATTTTCACTTCCCCTCCAAACTTTATTCATTAGTTATTTCTCTTCTAAACATAGAATGCGAAAATGATAATAGGGATATGGAAATCGCTACCCAAATAATTACGGTTTTACACGTAAAATCTGACAAAGACTTATTAAAAATTAAAAAATCTAAACGTACCATATAACTAGTCTACCACTTTAGAGTTTTGAGCTTTGACCAAAAGAGAAAAAGCTAAAGACAGTTCCTTTTTATTTATTATTTTTTTTTTAACAACATTGCCCATCTTCTACAACAACACCCCCCATATAATCCTCAATTATTTTTATATGCTTCAAATTTCCCTTAATTTTTTATTTTAATTTTTATTTATTTTTCAAAAATGAACCAAGAAAATGAAGAACAAACTTCTTCTTCTTCTTCTACTACTAGTGCTGTTGGAAACAGAAGTGGAAAATCAAAACAACCTTCAAATTTCATTGGACGACATCGTTTACAAGCTGCCAATTCTCATCTTCAACAGCAAATCAAGAATGTTGAGGTTTCAAACTTCAAACTTCAATTTTTTGGTTTTTATTTTTTTAATTTAATTGTTGAAATGTTTTTTTTTTTTTTTTTTTAATATTTGGGTGTCTTATTAATATATATTTTGTGGGGTTATTAGGAAGAATTAGCTAGGCTTGATTCCATGGATACACCTTCTACAATTTGCAAGGAGTAAGTAATTATTCCTCATTATTTGCGCAATTTTATTTTAATGAATTTTCTTGAGTTATTTTATTTTATTGGGATTTTCCATTTCCTAATTAATTTTTTTTTTTTTTTGCACATGGTCCTATTGTAATTTTGACTTAAGACCCCTTTAATTAGTTTAGATTAATTTCACTCAGCTCCAACCATTTCAGTTCCGTTCTAATTTCTTCTCTGGTAAACAGTTCAGTTGCCCTCATTGTATACCTTAGTATTTTGTGAAATAATATACTAAGTATTAGTTTAAGGTATTAAAAACTTAAGTAAATTCTAAAGGGCCAAAATAACCCAAGAATTTTGATTAGACAATTTTTGCACCAAACAAGTCGAAATATACAACTTCATACTTGTTAATAAGTCTCCAGTGCGACTGTCTTACGGTAAGACCTTCAACTATTTATGGATTTTCTTTAACTATTAGGTTCATTAATCTAACAACCTAATGATCTTACCAAATAAGACCGTCTTATATATGTTTTTGTAGCATATAAGTGTATTAAAGCATTTTTGGCCGATTTTTGACCTCAATTTCGGCCCATTAGAGCTTATATTCCTTTGGAACTTTAGTAATACAGTTTTTATGGAATGTAACGTTAGAAAATTAGTTTAAAATAGTATAGTGGTGTAATGCGGTAAAAAAATTGTATTTGGGTACGAAATGAGAAGGTACAAGACATTGATCTATTGGACTAAAACAAAGTTGGACCGAATCAAACTGAATGGAGGTGAACTAAAATAAAAAATAATGATAACGGACATTTAAATTGTACTGAATAGGTCAAGTGAATTGAATTAAAATGAATAGAGATGAATAAAGTGCTAAAAATTTCAGTCGAAAAGATTAGGCCTAATGTACAATGATATAAGACGAAAAATCCTTATTTTGGTTATGATTTATGAATTAGATTTCTGTAATTTTGAAACAGGATAATTTCAGGAATTGAATCGGTACCAGACCCTCTTCTTCCAATGTAAGAACCCCATTTGTTATTTTTATAATCCAATTGTAATGATTTGGAGTTACCGAGATAATTATCGTTAATTTTTTTAGAGTGCCGATAATTAGTAAAAAAAATTTGATGTTTTAACAGAACAAAGGGACCAATGGATGCAAATTGGGAGAGGTGGTTTGGATCGAGCAGCTCAAGAAGTCACAGACGTTGGATCTAAATTTTGACTCAACAACAAACGACAATTGCAAAAAATTTCGGCACCTAATAAAGACACTTCTATTTGTGAGTATATTAACGGAAAATTGTACTTTTACAGTAGGAGTGCCTTCCGTGGTAGGAGTACCTTTACGGGTCTCCACAATTTTCACTTTCAAGTGACAAATGTTTTTATTTATTTACTGTATTTATTTTTCATGATCATGATAAGTTGATAGTATTTGTGGAACAATACTTCTTATTGTCCATGTACATTAAGTCATTAACCTTGTTTAGTTGAGTAGGGATTTGTGAAATTAATTAAAAATCCAACTGTCCAAGAGATAGAGGTTGTTGTATTGAATTCCATGCTTTTGTGATGAAAGTGATTGATGCAAAAAGGCGCATAAGTCGAGGAGGGAAGAGTAGAAGCAAAATTTGAACCAAATTGGCAACATGTAGTTAAAGTGATTTTTTTTTTTTTTGGTGGTAATGAGCCACAAAGGTGAGGATGAGAATCGATCCCAAGATCTCCTGAAATCGGGAAGGTAGATTTTACCACTTGAGCTACCCTTCACTCTCACATGTAGTTAAAGTGATGATGATGTAATAAGTGAAGCTAACTAACATAGTTCAAAAATTTTAGTTCTAGGAAACTTTTCGTTTTTTTTTTTTCCTTCTTATGTCAACCAAACAATGCATTAGAAAATCGAAATTTTCCATTTTATTTTCCATCTAAGAGTTGAAAGTTTATCTCAGTGATAATTAGCATGAAAGTAGATCTTTGCCATATCCGAGCATCATGTTCCCAATAAACTAGTTGTTTGTTCTTACTTCTTACCTTATCACGGAACCTAGGGACTGTGGTTGTCCGTAATCACATGTTTAATGCCTTCAATGAACCTTATTGACATAGATTGGTAGTCTGTGTTGATAACGTTGATGCAAGCATTGTCGAAGACGACCACATTCCTTACCATGCACTCATGCAGTGTCAAAAGGAACTTGGTTTTGGCACTCAATACTAATGCCTAGCATGCATCGTCTCCTTATGTGCTTGACTAAATTAGAATATGTGGCTGATTATCTCTTCAGTTATACGTATGAACTAATCGGCCAATAATGTTAGTCGATGAAATGAAGGTCAAATAATTCCGTCAAAAGCTATATATTATGATTCGTCAAGTAGTTCTTGGTTCATAAGCAAGTACACAAGAGTACATGGCAATTAGTGAAGATCATGACTTTCATAAGCAAATATGCACAACTATAAGCAAGTAAGCAACTTATTAGTAGAAATTTGCTTTCAACTTCACAAACTATGCAAAAGAAATCAGTGAAAGTAATGATTTTTCCTACTTCAAATTTTAAAATCAACTTTTAAATAAAATCAATTCATCAATTAGAAAAAAAAAAAAAAAAAAAAAAAAAAAAATAAATTT
>PYUH01004012.1:243223-295316 GCA_016808085.1 Suaeda aralocaspica
AAACTCATAGAAAACATTGTACAAGTAATAGTTTTAAAGTATCCAATTTTGATGTAATTTGACGACACCATGTAGATATGATGTATTTTTTTGAATTATAAATTATGTGTTATTATATCGTAATTTTTTTTTTGTATTATCTAACGGTAGTTCTGCTACTGACCGATTGTGCCCACCCATTATCAAAATCTTGGATCCGCCCCTGTCCATAACCATGTAAAATAAACCAAAAAAACTTGGATTGAATGATCCATATAATCAAATTTTCAATCATCTATTTTCTTTGGCACTTCAATAGGCCATTAGAACGAATAGAATATGATGCAAGCTGTATGAGTCGTTTTCGTTAATGGCATGCAATTACAAATGAAGGTCCACGGTTGACTATTCATTTTGATGTGCAAGTGCAACGATTATGGTACTTAAAAATGGCATAATGATGAAGACAAAACTTTGACAACATCATGTACTACGAAATCTTTCAGTAAATTCCATCTAAAAATCTAGAGTACCATTATAGCTTCCTTATTGATATTTGAGAATCTCAACTTCAAAGAATTTTTGTTTAAACTAATATCATATGAAAAAAAAAAAAAAAAAAAAAAACATATGATATTAGTTTAAACAAAAATTCTTTGAAGTTGAGATTCTCAAATATCAATAAGGAAGCTATAATGGTACTCTAGATTTTTAGATGGAATTTACTGAAAGATTTCGTAGTACATGATGTTGTCAAAGTTTTGTCTTCATCATTATGCCATTTTTAATGTACCATAATCGTTGCACTTGCACATCAAAATGAATAGTCAACCGTCGGACCTTCATTTGTAATTGCATGCCATTAACGAAAACGACTCATACAGCTTGCATCATATTCTATTCGTTCTAATGGCCTATTTGAAGTGCCAAAGAAAATAGATGATTGAAAATTTAGATTATATGGATCATTCAATCCAAGTTTTTTTTGGTTTATTTTACATGGTTATGGACAGGGGCGGATCCAAGATTTTGATAATGGGTGGGCACAATCGGTCAGTAGCAGAACTACCGTTTAGATAATAACAAAAAAAAAATTACGATATAATAACACATAATTTATAATTCAAAAAAATACATCAATATCATACATGGTGTACGTCAAATTACATCAAAATTGGATACTTTAAAACTATTACTTGTACAATTGTTTTCTATGAGTTTCCATACTTTTTTTTAGAATTACACACAATAAAATTACATTTAAGTTCTGGCTAATATTTAGACTACAACTTTATAAAAATTTAGTAATTTATATTAATTTTTTCAAAAATTATCACATAATTAAATCCTAATTGGCACTCCAAAATTATACTACTTTATACTAAAAAAATGTAACTTACTAATTTAAGTTAAAAAATAATTTTTTTTTGAAAAAACAAAAAAAAATACAATAAATGGCTCTTTATATTTTTATTTTATTATTTGTTCCACTAACAAATTTGGAGAAAAAGGAATACCAATTAATTAAGGGTTTTGGAAAGTGTTTTATTTTGGAAGGAGTACAATAAATGATGCACAATGAGAATTGGGAAAAGATATTAGGGAATACATGTGTAAACTAAACTTTAAAAAGTCAAGGATAAATAAATATATTGTCTCTTACCAGAATTACCCTTGACCCAATACCAAACTAAGTAGGCTTTTAACCATTATGCCATGGATGCACATGTAATTTTATATTGTGCTAATATGTATATAATGAATTTCTTGGCGAATGGTGGGGCACATGACCTACCTTGTCCTACAGTAGGTCCACCCTGGTTATGGGGTCTCGAAACCTTCGAAAACAAAGGCTATAAGAGGTTTTGGGGTCTCAGAAAAAAAACTTGTTGAAAATTTTACACATTACCCAGCCCCTATGTATGGTCAAAATAGGAGTAGTGAGCAACTAATCGAGATTGAATATGTCATAAGAAGGTCCCAAAAGAACAAAATAAATATTGTTCACTTCTTCTGAAATATCTTCGAATTGTGATGATAACAAGTTTTTAGAGGTCGAAACCAATCATGTCAAAGTCTGTGGTGACCTCGAAAACGTGGTAAAAAAACAAAAAAACAAAAAAAAAACAGAGCTCATAATAGCCCTCCAAAGGCCAAAAGCAAAGCCTATAGCCTTCGTTTAAGGCCTCTGAAGCCTGAAGGGGCCACACTGAGATTCGTCATATTTTTGCCCTGTTTTTTTTTTTACCACGTGCTATGGGCCATTACAGGACTCCCCGTGATCGATTTCAGCCCCCAAATATGTGTTGTCATCCCTCTTATGGCCTTTTTCGAAGAACGAAATACCAGTTATATCCGGGACTTCTAAATATTTGTTATCATCTCTCTTATGTCCTTTTACCCCAAATTGCCTCATTTGGATTCATATTTTGACAAAAGGAACACCTCAGAAAACATTTAAAAATTTTTCTATGGACCCCGGAATCTCAAAAGGTTGTGGATAATAGCTTTCATTTGAGTCCTCCGATCCAGATGGGTTGCACCGGGATTCGTCTTATTTTCACCCTATTTTTTTACCACGTACAACGGGTCACCATAGGACTCCCCATCATCGGTTTTATCTCCAAAAAATGTGTTGTCATCCTTCATATAGCCTTTTCCAAATAATGGAAAAACAATTATTTCCAAGACCATCTAAAAACTTGTTATCTTCCTTCTTATGTACTTTTTACCCCAAATTGCCTGGACTGGATTCATATTTTGACCATACGGACACCCCGGAAGAGTTTTGGCAATTTTTTTTCCTGCACCTCAAACACTCAAAAAAACAGCAAATAATAGTATTGGTTTGAGGCCTTCGGAGGGCCGCACCTGGATCCGTTTTATTTTTGCCGTGTTTTTTTTTCTACCACGTGCCATGTGCCACCACAAGACTTCCCAAGATCGGTTTCAGCCCCCAAAAATGTGTTGTTACCCTCTCATGGCTTTTTTCAAAGAACGGAAAAACAACTATGTCCTATTTCCTCAGAAAACTTGTTATCAGTAATAGGTTTTTAGGGGTCGAAACTGATCGTGGTGAGTCATGTGGTATTCCGTAGTACGCGGTGAAAAAATAGGGCGAAAATAAGACGGCCCCAGGAAGGCCCTACGAGAGACCTTAATTAAAGGCTATTATGCACTGATTTTTGAGATTCCAGGGTCCCCTGAAAGAAAGTTGACAAAAAATATTTAGGGTGACCAGATGGTTAAATTATGAACCCAAATCGGACGATTTGGTTTGAAAAGACCTTTAGAGGGAAGATAAAAGGGTTTTATAGAGTCTCGAAAATAGCAATTTTTCCCTTGTTTGGAAAAGGCCATAAGAGGGATGATAACAGGCTTTTAGGGGCTGAACTGATCGTGGGGAGTTATGTGGTGGTCCATAGTACGCAATAAAAAAAGGAGAAAATAAGATGGTTTCAGGAAGGGCTTATCAGGAGTCCTCAATCAAAGGCAATTATATATCCACACTTTTTTTATTTTCCAGGGTCGCTGAAAAAAATTGTCAAAAAATTCCTGGGTGCACGTATGGTTAAAATATGAGCCCAGTCTAAACGATTTGGGGTGAAACGACCTTAAGAGGGACGATAACAGGTTTTTATGGGGTCTCGAAAATAATTGTTTTTTCCTTCTTCGAAAAAGGCCATAAGAACAAAGATAATAGATTTTTAGGGGCTGAAACCGATTGTGGGGAGTCCTGTTATGGCCCATAGCGCGCAGCGAAAAAACAGGGAGAAAATAAGACAGGGCTCGAGAAGGCCCCTCTAGAGGCCTCAATCAAAGGTTATTGTTGGTTTTTGTGTTTCCAGGGTCCTGAAAAACAAGTTGCCAAAATCTTTCTATGTTTTCCTTATGGTTAAAAATATGTACCCAGCCCAAGTAATTTGGGGTGAAAAAGGCCTTAAGAGGTACGATAACAGGTTTTTATATGGTCTTGGAAATAATTGTTTTTCTCTTATTCGGGAAATTCCATAAGAGGGATGATAATAGATTATTAGGAGCCGAAACTAGTCGTAAAGAGTCATGTTTTGGTCTATAGAACGCGATGAAAAAACAGGGCGAAAATAAGATGGTGCCTGGGAAGCCCCGTCGAGAGCCCTCAATTAAAGGCTATCATCCACTGTTTTTTTAGTTTTTGGGGTCCCGGAAAAATAGTTCCCAAAAAGTTTCCGGGCGCGCGTGTGGTTAGAATTTGAACCCAGACGTTTTTGGGTGAAAAGGCCTTAAGAGAGACGATAACAAGTTTTTAGATGGACTTGAAAATAACTGTTTTTCGATATATTGAGAAACTTGAAGATGGTGCTTTACTTCACTTGAGATATTTTCAACCACTGTGCAATTTTGGAATAGGCCTGACCTGGTACAAGCTGAGAGTGAGGCTAGAAGTGCTTACTTGATGACACAAAGCCAGACTGAGCTTTCTAAGACAGCAGTGTTCCATGCCTCTTTCAAATAGAGAACTCTTAACATGGTGTATGCTATTAAAGATAGGCATGATAAGTTGTTAGTGGACAAGGAAGGAGTGATTGGAGCTTTCATTGATTTCTACTAGCACTTACTAGGTTATAAGATGTCTGGTAGAAAAATCTGTTGCTTATGAAGTGATCATAAATTATGTCATTTTGACAGATGCTCAGCAGCTTTTGCTATTTAGGGAGGTTAGTGGTTTGGATGTCAAAACTGCTCTAACTTATATAGATGATGAGAAGGCCCCTGGTCCAAATGGTTATTCAAGTAGATTTTTTAAAGTGGGTTAGGGGATAATTGTGAATGATATTTGTACTGTTCTATTGGATCTCTTCCACTCTGGGAAATTATTATAGCGGTTGAATTCTACTACTCTCACTCGGATCCCTAAAACTGAGTGTCCTACTGGTGTACTCAGTTTAATTAGACCCATTGCAGCTATTGGTCTGAATGGAATTGGAGCAGCTACAACATCCCTAAGCAGTCTTTTATTGCTTGGTTAGCCATGTTTGGTAGTTCTAAGGCAAATAGTAGACTGGTAAAGTACAATATTACTACCACTGTCGTTTGTACTCTTTGTAATAATGCTGAAGAGACTACGGATCACTTATTTTTTGAATGCCCTATGAGCTCTAGTGTGTATAATGAAATTTGTGTCTCAACTGGTATAAAGGGGAATGATCTTGTAGGAATTGATATGGCTTGGCGGCAGTGAGAAAATCAGGTTCAAGGTGATATTCAGAGGAAGATTTGGTACTGTGTGTTGACTAGCAATGTATACCAGATTTGGCAGGCCAGGAGCATTGTGTATCGGGGAGGGAAACTCAGGGATACTGCTATCATTTGTGGTTTGATTAAGCAGGAGGTTTGTTGGAGGATTCAGCAGGTTGAAGAGAAGAAATAGAGGAGCATAGATAGGCACAATTTGAACAAGCTTTTACATACTAATAGGAGGTTTTGTTTTAGCTTTGTTTTGTGGTTGCTTAGCGTTTGGTTTTGGCATTAGAGGATGTCTTATAACCTCTAAGGGCTTAGATTGTATACCTATTTTTTGGTATTAATAAAATTGTCACGTTTTTACCCAAAAAAGAAAAAAGTTGTTTTTGTTCGTCAGAAAAGGTTGTAAGAGAGATCATAATAGTTTTTAGGGGCCGAAACCGATCGTGGGGAGTCATACAGTGATCCATAACATGCAATTGAAAAATCAGGGAAAAAAATATGACGGTGCCCGGGAAGGCCCTTCGAGAGGCCTTAAACAAAGACTATCATCCACTGCCTTTTGAGTTCCTAGGTCCTGGAAAGAAAAGTTGCCTAAAACATTCCAGGGTGCTCGTATGGTTAAAATATGAACCCAAACCAGGTGATTTGGGGTAAAAGGCCTTAAGAAGGATGATAAAAGGCTTTTATAGGGTCTCGGAATTAGTTATTTTTCCCTTGTTCGGAAAAGGCCATAAGAAGGGTCATAATATGTTTTTAGGAGCCGAAACCGATCATGGTGAGTGGTGTGGTGGTCCATAGCACGGAATAAAAAAAACAGGGCAAAAATAAGACAAGGCCTGGGAAGGCCCTTTGAGAGGACTAAATCAAAGGCTATTATCCACTGTTTTTAAGTTTCCGGGTTCCCAAAAAAAATATTTACAAAAACTTTTTGGGGTGCTCGTATGGTTAAGTTATGAAACCGGACCAGGCGATTTTGGGTGAAAAGGGATTAAGAAGGACGATAGCATGTATTTATAGGGTATCGGAACTGTTTTTCCCTTATTCGAAAAGGACTATAAGAGGGATGATAATAGGTTTTTAGGGACCGAAACTGATCGTACGGAGTGCTATGGTGGTCTATAACACGTGGTGAGAAAACAAGGCGAAATTAATATAGGGCCCCGGAAGCTCCTCGCGAGGTCTCAGTCAAAGGTTATTATCCACTATTTATTTTAGTTACTGGGCTCTCGGAAAAAACATTGCCAAAAAAAAATCGGGTTGCCCGTACGGTTAAAATATGAACCTAGACAAAGCAATTGGAGAAGAAAAGGCCTTAAGAGAGACGATAACAAGTGTTTACAAGGTCTCGAAAATAGCTATTTTTCTGTCGTGCAAAAAAGGGCATAAGGGAGATAAAAATGGGTATTTAAGGGCCGAAACCAATTGTTGTGGGTCCTATAATAGTCCATAGCACGTGGTATAAGAACAGGGTGGAAATAAAAGACGGGGCCCGGGAAGGCTCCTCGAGAGGTTAAATTAAAGGTTATTATTCACTATTTTTTGAGTTTCCAAGGTCCCGAAAAAAAGAGTTACCAAAATCATTTCGAGAGTGCGTATGGTTAAAAATATGAAACTTGACCTAGAGATTTGGGGTGAAAAGGCATTAGGAGGTATAATAACATGTTTTTATAGGGTCTCGGAAATAGTTCTTTTACCCTTGTTCGGAAAAGGCTATAAGAGGGACGATAATAGGTTTATAGAGGTCGAAACCAATCATTGGGATTCCTGTGGTGGTCCATAGCACGCGATTAAAATTTTAGGCGATAATAAGACGGGTCTCAAGAAAGTCCCTTGGGAGGCCTTAATCAAAAGCGTATTATCCACTGTTTTTTGAGTTTTAGAGTTCCCGAAAAAAAAGTTGCCAAAAAACTTTTCAGGATTCCTGAATGGTTACAATATGAAACCAGATGAGGTGATTTAGGGTGAAAATACCTTAAGGGGGACGAAAACAAGTTTTTATAGGTTTCTCGAATACAGTATTTTTCCGTCATTCAGAAAAGACATTAATAAAGACAATACTAAGTTTTTCGGGTCAACTCAATCTTTGCTTAGGCATAGCTAAAGGACTGTCCATTCTTTGTTCAGGGATGAGATTTGCTCGAGTATGGTTTGTTTCTTGCACAAACATGTTTCAACACGGTCCATTTCTTTGTCAAGCATGGTCCAAGGCTATTAACAATGTCATTTTACATTGTAGCCATTTTACCTTCCCTTTTGTGTTTAAAGCACCATAATAAGGTATGAAAAAAATAAATCACAAGATCACTAGAACCAAAAGAGAAACTGTAACCAATTTAATCATCTCTCAGTCCATAGCATATATGATTTAGGCTAGTAGTAGTAACATTTATCTCTAAATGGCTTCTACATTTCGGACATAGTATTGCATGATAAATAACATTTACCAAAATAATTTACACCTAGTCATTCTCCTGTAAAAGATTCGCAACGGTTGAAAGAAAAACCAGTTGCAATTTTGATACTTTGATAGTCAAAATAACGTTTAGGCTCCAAACAACACCCATTGTTTACTTGTGGTGCAATCCTCATCCAAACATTTGAACAAAATCACCGCCTATTTATGGCCAAAAAAAAAAAAAAAAAACAACCAATTATGCCTGACAAGCTTGGGTCACATAGTCATGACTCATGAAGTCATGATTCGAGGACCCATTGATCCTCTCCAAGGAAATAAAAATTACAGATAATGAAACAAATCCAAGCAAGAAGCTCACCCAAGAGGCTAAGAGATTGTACAATGTACACGCCCATCAATGATTTTAAAATGTTTTCTTAAAATAAGCTATGAGCGAAAGGATGAACCTGGAATGAGAATTACAATTTTAGAAGACAATGGCTCTTCATTGACCACAGGTGTGGAAAAAGTCCAAGTTCATGTGTACATAAAGCTACTACTGTATTATACAGCACCGTTCAACTACGTTGGAGGAACACACAAAATACACTGAAATCCACACTGTAACTGCACCCAAACCCAATCATAGGAGATTCTTCACAACAAAATTGATCCCCTGCTCACTCACATCACAAGTCCCAAAACAGCTGGCACATTCACTTCATTCTCCAAGCCGAAATGGGAAAATCCCCCACAACTCCAATGAAGCAAAGCCTAAAAATTACCAAAATGCAGCGCCTGCTGCACCACCAAAAGAACAAATAACTTTCAGGTCAGAGGAAAAAGGCCTCAGCTGCAGCAGAGATGTCAACAAAACATTGAGAACAGGATAAAACACGGTGCATAAAAAATAAAAAGGAAATAAATACTCTTTCATCATCAAAATCAACTAAAAGTTTCAGCACTAAAAAAGCAAACAAGTGAAACAACAATTGATTAAGCTGTAGTTTCCTCACCTTGAAAAGGTCATAGCAGGACATGCTCCAGGTACAAGAAATACATAAAATACAGATTTAGAGGAAGATTAACAAAGGAACAGGTCAGTTATTTAGACTAGTTGTGATGTGGAGTTTGATGTCAAAAGTGTTCCACGAAACCCTTCTTCAGCTTGTTGCACTTCAAACTTCTGCTCTGATAGTTCATCTGAAATTCAGATTGATCAGACACTATAAGTAAAAAAAAAACGTAGAAGTTAACTACAATGAGTATAAAATCATGATCCCCATAACAATTTCAAGAATGCTGAACAAATGAAGGAAAAGAAAACAAAATCAAATTGACTATGAAGGAGATGGGGAAAGACAGATTCTCAAGCATGAAGAGCATGCTTATGGATTGGCTGCATGAATAGTGTGCTCATGTAAGTGAAAAAACTGTGCACTGAAGCTGTTTAAAAAAAAAGGAAACAAAGGGTTGACAGCTTGACATGGAACTCTCTCCCAGAACACAGATCCTCAAGCAAAAAAAAAAAAACGAAAGAAAGAAAATAAAGAAAAAAAATTAAAATTAAAAATAAAAAATAAAACATCACCAATATGTAAACTTCATGCAGTAAAGGGAAAACAAAATGAAATTACCAGCTATGTCACGATACTCGTGAACTTCTGAATCAGTCACCCACAATAAATCACCAGGAAAAATATTGAAATCGGCAAGAGTATCACATTCCCCTTCAATCACCTTGGATCCTTTATGGACTACTTGATTTTCTTTAACCACCTACAGATATAGCCCTTTATCAATACAACTATAAGAGTACAGCTTTTCCATCAACAATAAAGCACTAAGAGAAACTAAGGGATATAAGTAAGAAACAACTAAAAAGTCTCACTTCTTAGTACATCTGAAAGCTATATTTCACACCTCAGTAAATGCCAGAAATATAGCACTGTGTAGAGGACCTCAGCCAAATTTTATTCACACTCAACTCAACACAGCCTGACTCTAAACATGTTTTACACCCTCCACATAAGCACAAGCTCCATCCATTCCTACACTTCTTTAGTCAAAAATGTCCTAGTCAAAAACTGGAGAAAACAATAATCATGTCGTCTTTTTACTTTAACACTAACATGAAGAATGAGAGACACAAGACCTTCCCATCCCCAAGTATCTACTATATCAGAACTCTTGGTTGTTCTTAAGCTCCAACTGCTAAAATATTTTGGAGAATACAATGCTGAATTAGACGGGTATGTTGGTTGAAGTGAAAGGGAGCTTTTGGGTTTTCATTCATGTTGCAGAGAAGGAAATTCATCAATGAGATATGTGCATATATGTTGCAGAGAAGGGGATTCATCAATGAGATATGTGAATATATATGCATTGTATATTTGTATCTGCACATTCCTCCGAAATTATTCATTAAGTTTAATATTTTAGGACAAAATGAATGATGTTTCGAGAATTAAAAATCTAATGCTTGCTGCAGGAAGGACCTTGTTTCTACCAGCTAAATATCTAGTGCTGGTCTTATTGAAAATGAAGTGAAACCTACATATAGATGCTTGTCTATTATGGTCTAATGGAACTTTTTCCTCGTGATCATTGCATCTTCAATTGGGTCAAGTGCTTTTTTAGGCCAAGTGAAAGATATTCAAACGGCACACATCAACCATGTTTACAAAATATTATATATTTACTAAGTTGGCCTCACTTCAACAAGGCAATGAAGCCCACAGCTCATGCTGCAACTAGTGCCTCAGCTCAGAATCGCTATTGCCTAAGTAAATGTCAGACCTTTAAAGTTTTAATAATTTGCTGTTTGCAAAGGAATGCTTATATCCCATCAGAAATTCTCACACCCTAAAGGTTTTAGATTTACCTCTAAGGAAATAAAAAGAATAAAAAATGAACATTATTATTCCTAATGACTATCTCAGATGGTGAAAAAGGGCTTTGATATAAGCCTTCAATATCACTATCAAGATAAAATACCATAAGCATGACCAAAAAAAGGCAGAAGAGATGCAACCTACCCCAAAAGATTCCCAGATCATCATCTTTAGCTGATAAATTGTTGTTGAACCTGAAACTGTTAAATTCTTAGAGTTTCCAAAGGATGTCTTTCGAGACCGCTTTGAGGTCCGGCGATCTGCTTCAAAATTGTTTACAGAAGCTTCCAGAATTGATTTTGGAGGTTCCTTGCCACGTACAAAGCAGACACAGATGTCCTCATTACTATAATTAAGCTTCCTCATTAACTCACAGCTTTCTCTTTCTCCAATGCATTCTTCGCATATCTTGGAATAGAACAGCAACAGATAGTTAGAGGCAAACAATAAACAAACTAACAATAGCTTATAATACTTCAATTCAACACAATATTCAGACTTCAACATTACGCAAACACTTAAGAAACACGTAAATGGAAATTACGGTTTTGACGGCCTTGATAGCAAAACCTCTCAAGCTTCATCAAGCACTCAAGCGACCTAAAAGCCTAGAACATCCAAAGGTGAATTTAATGGGAACCTTGACGGTAAATTATACTAAAAATAATATATATGAATCTTAAAGAAGATCATCATATGTGATTGTTTTTAGGATCACTAATGAACCTTAATGCAAATTGCTAAGAATCATCAATGGGTGTCGCCGTGTAAGGATTATCATTGGCAACTATTGTATACATAAATGAACCTTTTATTCGCTCTTCAAAATGACAGGTCCCCTCTCTTCAAAAGATAGACCAAGACACAACTTTACACACTCCTATTAAAGAAGAAATATGGTCATTGACAAGGAGAACACATCTCTCTGAATTCGCAACACCCATCAGTCCTTAGATATCAGCCACCAAGTGCATTGCCAGTGCATCCAGCAAAGAAGACACTAGACATACAATTCGACAACCAACCAGTGCATCACAAATGTATACAATAAAAAGGAACACCTCAGGAGAAGTCTTTATCACAGGCTCTCTGGAGTCCAGCTCATTATTTTGATCACCATTCATATGCTCCACTGCAATTGGCATCTCTTGGCAAGATCCCTCGGTCAAGCTCTTGAATTCAACCTCAGCTAATATGCCACTTTCTTCTTTACCACCCCATTCTTCACAAAAGTGTTTCCAGTCATTTTCACTAACCATCATGAGGCCATCTGTCTACAAACGAAAGAACAACTCAGAAAAACAATGATCAAGCAAAGTAACAATGGTAACATAGCACATGAATCATGGATGAGTATGAATCTAGTTCTATAACCATTACACTCACCGCAGCAACTTTCTGCACAATCACACCGCGCTTATATGTCAAGCCCAAAGGCCTCTCCAGCAGTCGAGAATGCTGGAAACAAAGTGAAAGAAAAATAATCAGAACATTGAAGCCATTCAAAGACAAGAATAACAAATATCCGCCATCTTTCACACTAAATCTTCAACCTGTTACTGACATTTAGTTTTTAAAAAAAATGTATCAAAATTTACAGCAAGGATCTGTCATTATGCTCATCAATTTTCTATAACAGAGAGCTACTGATCCACCGAGATCACAAATTTATGGCAGAAACACCATGGCTTTTATTTTCAGTTGTAACTTAACCACTAATCTTGATGACAAACTACCAATACTAAAATTTCTCTGGAACATAAAGTTGAAACTTACTGTAGGACATATAAGTGAGCTAATGACTTCATCTAAGCGGGTTGGCTCTACAGCAGAAGCAATATTCTTGCCACTTGCAGTAACATAACTTCTCCATGTTGATAGCCAAGAAGATGGCAACAAGTAGTACTTGCAATTACAAAAAAGTGGAACACCCTTTCCAGAAACCAATTTTTCATGGTTCTGGCGCTGTTTCAACTTGACTGCTCTGCAGCATGAAGAATGAATCAATCATCCATGGATAGAATATAATTAAATTCTCAAAAAAAACAGGAGTAAAAAAACACCAAGCAAAATTAAGAACAAGTGAACAACTCACTTCTGAGTGTCCTCCCAAGAAGCCACTTCAGTGAGCTCCATACAACACTCTGTACATGTCTCTGCATCTAATGGAAAAGCTGAACAACCCAACTGATCATCTGGTTTCACCAAGTTAGAGTTTTCATACAGAAAAATCCAGAGCCTCTCAGGAACCAAAACTCGTTTAGCACCGCTAGCTTGCTCAGGCAAAAGTTGCCCATGGGGGCACCTAATTGAAGCCGTAGGCCCTGTATCAGCTTCACATGGGTTATCACTAGGTTTTCTCCGCAGCCATTGTTGTAACCTAAAAAAGCTCGAGTTAAATTGCTGGTTGTCATAGAGCCAAAAGTTTGGAAAGACAACATTAAGTAAACCATAATCTTAATGTACCAGTAAACATGCAAGCTAAGCATGTATAGCCACAGGCAGAAGATGTGGTGATGGCAAAGACGACAGAAAGGAAATGCAAATAAAAATAAATTTATTGACAGCAATATATAGAAAAATGTTACTCCATCCACTTCGTATTACTTGCAACTTATCAATTCGCACACATTTTAAGGAACAGATTTGAATGCCTAAATGAGCAATATACTCAATATAATTTTAAGACCGGTAAGTTGTAACTTGTAGTTTGCCTCTTAATTGTGTCAAAATTATTTTGATTAATTTGTTCATCTGCACCCTTAAACCTCTTCCTTAAAATATGTGTCCATATGGTATGTCACCAGGTATATGGATAGGAGGAAATAATATCTTCATCATTCCTTGACATTCAAACAGAACAGTAAACAATTAGGCATATAAGATGGAAAACAAAAAAGATCTTTCAGCTTACCATGTTCTAGAGATGTAATAAAGTTTACCATCAGCAGAATTTCCAGAAAGTGCAGCTTCAGCAACTTCTTTCATGTAGGCTCTTCTATCTTTATAGCTATCAGCACTCACAATTGCACGCGCTGAATTAATTAAGCAATCCATGCAATAATCATCCTTGCCCAGACAAGGACCTCCATTGTACTGTCATATGTAAATTTTGTAAAAATGAGAAACAAAAGGAAGTAACTACAAACAGAAATATAATAAATTAGGAGAAAATAAAAGCCCATGCTAGGATAGAGCCAGCACAGGAAGCCAATTATTTCTTTACATGTCATTGCCAAAACCTATTTTCAATTCTAAGCAAGAACGGTAAACACATTTTGATTTACCAAAATGAAAACTCTCAACAAAGTAGGGAATGTCCACCTCACCACACAACAGAAAAAAGAAAAAAGTGGAAAAGAATTCACTCTCATATAGTCTTACCGTTAAAATTACTCTCTACTACTTGCATAACATGGCCCCCACACTCTTGATTTCTTCTACCCCACTTGCCAAAAGAAAACACAACCAAGGGAGTACATAAATGTGTGTTTGCTTTCAAGTTGTGCACATGGTAAAGAAAAGATTGGCAAAGTAGGAGCTGGAAGATGGTGAAAAATGAGTTCAAAGGAAGGAATTGTCGAATATGGTAATGTGGTAGAAAGTTAATGAAAAATGATATTTGCTTAGCTAGCAATGGAGGAAAATGTAGGGATCCACCCATGTATCGCAATGTTATCCGTAAAAGAAGTGATGAAACAGGTGAAGTAACGAAATCATGATTGGTTCAAAAAGTTACAAAACTATGCTAAAGGTTATGATTTGAGTTCATTAGGAAAAGAGATATATTTTAGAAGTTTGTTTTCAATGAAAACGAGACATCGAGAGGATGAGTTAACATTTAATAAATCCTAAGCATAACGGAATAAAGTACACCAAAACACACACTCTTTGTGCGTGTGCATCACCAAAAGGATAATTACTGGAGAAACCCTAAGGAAAGGGAAGAAGAATAAAAACAATGAATTGGAGCACCGTGTTGCAAACTTCATTAGAAACCTTGGGACTCAATCATAGGGACCTAAAATTACAGAACTACCATTCCTCACAGATAATGAAGAGATATTGCCCGTCTGCCCACATTGATGTCCAATTTTTAAGTTTGTAATTAGTGTTGCCCAGAGACAGCAAGGGGAGACCAAGATGAAACACATAATGCTCACCTGCCACTCTGCCAGACAAGCTAAGACTATAACAAACCATACCTTGGAGCAAAGTAAGGTCCAAGCATTCGCTGATAGACGCTTCATGGCAACAACACTTGAAACTGGTACTTTCCCATGCATACACTCAATGCTGGAGTTGTCTATGGCACTGCAGAAATTAACATTGTTCATTAATCATTAAGAAAAGAGGCAACCAATGCTCTCTATGCAACAATGCCACACTATAGAGAAATATTAACAATAATCAGAAGCATATGTAAATGGATATTTAAACAAGATAAGGTACAAAAATAAATACCTATTTAACAACTATTATCGTTGTTGTTAAATTTTTACCTCTCAAGAAAGGATTTCCTAATGTTTGTGATGAGGAACCGACAAAGAACGGAAGATACCCTCAAGTATAGAATGATTTCATCATGATCAGGAAGATACCCAAGCATTCGCTAGCCATTCACCATTATCATGAATGCATATGAGAATAACTACTATCTATACGTCGACAATTAAGGACTTGATATTATGATGTGACATGGTAACCCACCCACCCAGACGCACCCATGCACACACAAAGAAAACACACACACACACACACAAAAAAAAAAAAAAACAGAAACTCGACAATGAATTATTAATTCATCATCCACATGAATTTATATGAGAAACACTGCAATTGTTGGTGAAGTACATTTATCTATATACCAACCTCCCAACAGTCCCAAGATCAGGCAAAGGGGATCCTAGACACACAAGGCAACAACACGTGCATCTTGTAGGTGAGGCATTTTTAAAAAATATATAAAAGTTTACAGTAAAACAACCCCAGATAAGGGGAAGGGAGGCATGCATGCTACATCAATTTTAACATTTTTCCATGCAGCTTGTACACTGCACGGCGAACAATACTAGTTTAATTTCAAAATACGATGAGCAGAGGCATTTTTACTTCCAGTCTTCCACCCTGATGATCATGAGCCTCAATATGCCTTACACTTTACTCTCATTGACAAAAACACAAATTATGGATTATCCCTTAAGTACACAACCTTTGAAGAAGGGAAATATGTTTCACCATTACAAATGTTCCAAAATCCTACCGCAATTAGCAGAGAAAGATATATACACAGGCAGGGGGAGATGGATATGAATTATATCATATAATTTAACTCATCTATCACATAAAAATCGAGTGCATCTCAAAAATTGACACAGTTTTCAGTTTCCAATGAACGATTCAATGAAAACTGAAAATTGAGTCATCAACTTCGCCCCAGCATCCTAAGATTTGATAGTTCAACCTCCTTGGCTCCTAGCCTCCTTCCATTTAACCACTCATTCACAAATAGGAGATTGCACAGAATTACTGTCTATTACTGTAAAACTTAGGTACACCAAAAAAAAGTACACAAGTTCCGCATTTTTAGATTCAATCTCCGTAAGTATAGATACCAAAGGGTTGAGTTTCCTGTTGAAGAAACCCAAAAAGTAGACTATCTTCTCAAAATACTGTCTGGAGAGATCGTTAACTTCTAAGTTATAACACTTAATGCACACAAGCATCATAAAAAATAAGTGCACAATAAATTGTGAAACAGAAAACTCTAAAAGCTTTAAACACATGGGAAAAAACAAAATGCACTTACGAGGGAGTTGCATTATCTGCCCATTGCCGTAGCCAATCCATAGATATCCAAAAAAAGGGTTCTTCAAGAGAAGGAACAGGTGCTTCAGAAAGAATAGAACGGACTTCTTGCCTACGCTCTGTGATGGTGTTCACTTCCTTTTCCTTTCTGTATTTGTATTTTTCACATGAAGCAAGGTACAGATCATTCAGCTCTTTTATTTCGATAGCGAGATGAGGTGGGAGAGAAAGACTACTGTCAGCTAGAACTGAAGTACCAGCAACTTTCGCATCACTAGCACTACACACCATTGATCCATTTTGTTTAGCTTTTCTAGGTCTGAGAGTATACATCAGCATATATGCATCACTCGATGAATAGCTCTCCACTTGACTATGTGCATTAAATGACCCACGCTGGTCAGTATCATTGTTAATCTGATTCAAAACAGGATCCCTAACTTCTGGGTTAGATGGGCCATCTGTCTTTGGAGCAGGACAGGAAGACCCTTCACCAAAAGGATGACAACCCAATTTTGAAACATGTTCATCATCAAACTCCCACCACTGCCCACTGCTTTCATCCTTGATGTGAGCCACATAATGACCACTATTGACAGCAGTTCCCTTGTGAACCAACACTGCAGATAAGCCATAAATTAAAGCTGATTCAGAGGGCTCTGCAAGCCTGTGTCCCATATTTAGCTCCTCAGGAAAAGAAAATGCTGAAGTGATTTTCTTCTTTGTCGTTGTCTAGACAAAGAAAGGAAAAATAATCAACCGACATAAACTTGTACCCCAAAAAAAACTGATAAAACTGCAACACAAACCATACATGACAACAAAGACATGCATAATGCCACAATCATGAGTTTATGACTCCTACAATAGCAGCCTATAACTACACAATGTGATACTATAACAATGAAACTACACAATGAACAAACTAGACAAGGAACAAAATTGAATAGATATGATGAGGTGCAGTAGGAACAAACAATTCAATAACAGATATAGTATCTAAAAGGCTTTAACACCATATTGCATCCCATCATGGCATAATGGTTCCAATTAGAGTTCTTTTGTGTTGCCGAAGGGGGAAAAAGAACACGAAATATTGACTTTCACCTCATAATCCATCCTAAGCAAGTTGCCTAAATGCTACTTTAAAACGTTTCAGCTTTTGTCAAAAATTAATGTATAAGTAGTGACTCAGACTATTTAGCATCTATAGTGCCAAGAAATTATGTTCCTCATCCACAATAACCTGATTCTTCGCTTTCTAAGAGGTGAAAAGAATTCGTAGTTTTGCTTTATAAAATAATTTTGCGTACTATACATAAATGAGGAAAGGAAACAACCAGCATGTTAGCCGGAAAAAGCCTGAAAACAGTCCTAAACATTCATAGCCCCTCTTCAAATCTCAACTCAACATTCAAGTATGAAGACAATTATAACTGGCAATCATAACCGAAACTGACCCCTCTTTTATAAACAGACGATTATGTAGGAATTCGAACAACAATATCTAGCAGATTTGTACTTTGTGATTTGCAGGTATTTATTTGAAGTTTTCCAGGTCTTTGGAGCTACAAAATTTACCAGGCATAAAATCAAGGGTTCATTACTGACAAGAGTGCTTAAATCATACAACATAAACATAACATGAAAACTTTAAATGAAAAAAAGGCATTGTTACCAGAAAGCATCACCCCTTATCCCTCCATCCTTAGCCACTGTCCCATTGTCCTTTTCTTATTTGTCCCTAATTTACTTCATGCAATACATAGTAAATTAATTCTCTCTACTTTTTCTTGCATGGTGAAGCCCGCACCAACCCGATATAATTTTCCTCTCCACTTTTCACTCTCCTGGTACAATACGCCAAAACCCAGAGAGACAGACAGAGAGAGAGAGAGACACAGAAGATGTCAATCTCATTGATTACCTTTTGGAGGAAGACACACCGCTTGAGCTGGAAGTTCAATACAGGAGGCAGTATCCGCAATTTGATACTACGGGTAGCATCAACTCTTGTCCCACATGTCTCACAGTGGTATTGATTATCCCCTTCGAGTTTTTCCTCGCAAAGGTAATCACTTAAACTTTCATCTAAGCTCTTCAAACCCTTCACATTTAATTCCAGTTCATAAAAGTCCTCCAAATTAGAAGAAGCTTCAGAAGTTTGCCCGCATTTTGAACATCTGCATATAATAGATCAAACAATGTCAAAGTAATATCCTCTTCCATAATCACTAAGACATGGTAAGCAATTCTTCAGCCAGGGAAAAAAATATTATAAACAGGGCATATTGAGGAAATTTGCAAGGGTCATAACAGAAACAGAATTTTACAGTAGATGAAAATTATACTAGGATGTAAACATGACAACACTATCTGCAGACAAGGATAGCCTACTTTGTCATTCTATTTTTCACGGTAAAAAGCATCCTCTTTGGCTATCTTTTCAATCTCTTTTTCAGGGTAAAGGTGTTGTCTTCAAACGAGACAAAGTTCTTTACTAAAAAGTATAATAACAATGGCAATCACTCTAAAGTTTGGAAGCAAAAGTGCTGCCAAAACATGGTCTTGATGCAAGAAAAAGCAGCAAGAACCCCTAATATTACATTCTCCATATCCTTTTTATTAGTAATTATATTATACATAAAAGTTTAATTATAACCTCACTAGTTTAATCACTTTATCAAATTGATTTTAAAAAAAGCATTGAGCTGATTGGAGCCTTCAGCCTTGTGACATTGGTTTGAGAGGGAGCCTTTGAGTGCGCTCTGTCTCTTTGACACAAGACACTTGCAGGGTAGTTTATTCCTTTTCTGAACCCAGTATTCTTGCTCCTATCTGTAGATAGTGCTGCATCTCATTTTGCAATTTAGAATCTCCATATTGCAGACCGCTTGAGTTTTGTTAGGTTGCTGATTATACAATTCAGTCTTTTGATGACGTATCAGGTCTTTATGAAGTTGTTTCGGCGGATGGAAACCACCTTGTGCCTTCTTTTTTCGGATAAAGATTTATATTTTCAAATCTCTTTTTCTAACCTTAGTATCTTTCCCTGTCATGAGAGTGCTTAGAATACTTCATTGATCAATTAGAGAGTGTAGATTTAATTCAGAACCCTCCACTCCATATAACAAAAACAAGATGCATGATTTCTGATCCTTTCTTTCAGAAAGAGCAGCAGAGCTCCAGAATAGGCAATAAATAATGAACCCAGAAGTGAAAGGGCAATTAACAGGGCAAAGCAATTAAAGCGACCAAGTAACTATCCTACTATACTTTTATAGTCTATACCTGGTAACATGTGACATAATTCCCCGAAAAAGGTCTTGCACAACTGTTTTTGCAGCAGGTACTCCAGAATGACTCAGGCATCGTTCCAGCAAGGACAAAAGCAAAGTAAGAAACTCATGGCTGTCCTGCTGAACACCATTATCCAACTCAAGAGCTTTGATAAAAGGTGCAGAGTCAATAAAAGCCATCTTACTCCCATGTAACTGTGCAAAAAGGCGTGCTAGTTGATCCAACACTGGCTGCTGCTTCAGGACATGTGGTTCAACAGAAAAAATACCCTCACGAAAAGCTCTGTTCATGTAAAGGAATTGAAGTATGCTATTGGCATAGCATGTGGCACCCAAATTTGTCAAACCCGCAGGAGAGTCAACTGAAGACCTGAGATCCTGGGTTGGATCAGGACCAAATGAACTAATTACATCTGACATCTTTTGCCACAATCCAGTTTTACGACTTCCATTTTGGGGTGGAATTAGGCCACAAAAACAGTTTGGATTGTCTTTCGTATTCACACGGCACCCTTGACAGACACCCTTCCTAATATTGTAGAGCTGAGCTAAATCATCATCTGTAACTTGTCCTGTTGAATGAATCCTCCTAGACAATGTTCGGCAAGAAGATAAGCATTCATCCAAAGGAGCAGTAAATGAAAGGACAGAATCGAAAATGTTATCAATAAAAAGAGGAAATTATTTACCTCAAGACATCAGATTTTGCATCAACTTCATCTTCCGGTCTATTGCGTTTATTCTTGTTACGAGTAGCTGGCCGGCTCATTGTAAGTTGTAACAACTAAAATGTTATCCAACTCTGAAAACAATTTCTACCGTAA
Source organism: Suaeda aralocaspica (assembly GCA_016808085.1). Taxonomy (NCBI): domain Eukaryota; kingdom Viridiplantae; phylum Streptophyta; class Magnoliopsida; order Caryophyllales; family Amaranthaceae; genus Suaeda; species Suaeda aralocaspica. The sequence continues at coordinate 263,649 of PYUH01004012.1, forward strand.
GATACATTAATTATTTTTAACAAAAAAGATAAGTAAATAAAAAACCAGCAATTGGAGAGGACTTTTAGAAAATTCAACAAAACAACCCCAACCAGCAGTTCAACATTAATCAACTAATGAAAGTCGTCATCAAGATTCAAGGGTACCACTCGATACCACAAATGTAAACATGTACACCTTCACTTAATCATTAATTTTCAAATTTCTAAGTTCTTATCTCTCTTACACAGACGCCTAACGCTAAAACTTTTTAGAGACCTAGTCTACCAAAATTCCAACACTCAGTTTCATTCTTAATATCTTTTTCAAATAAAATTCATCAGCACAAATGTACTCCACTCTCCATATATATCTTTTTCTCATTCTTAAGATTTATCGCTATTAAGTTGTTTAGCATGCCAGATCTACCACAGTGTCACGTAATTTGGTTCTCACCCCTGTTTCATTCATTCTGCGTTCCGAAACAAATGTCGAATTATCAGTGAATTCAGCTAACCCTAAACCTATGCGTAGCAAATTCCGCTCCCAAATTTGTTTTGTATTCCGAAACAAATGCTGAATTATGTGACACTGATCTACCAGCACTGTAAAAAAAACATAATATAAAAAAATAACTCCTAGGGTCATACCATTACACTCGCCTTAAATTCCATATCATAGGTCACTAGCTATTACAACCAAGTTTTGGTCAAAATAATTCAACTAATTTAAGGAGACAGTAATTCAACAGGTTCTTAATCGCGCAACATTATGTCAAACTGTTCAACTTAAAATCATATATTTACCAATGACACTGCAAATTACCGAACCGAAATTTCGTGCATTACAAACCAATGAAATGATCATATATAGTTAAAACTAAATGTCGTTTAAGTTTCAAATTTGTAAATAATACAGAAGAATAACCAGTATAATACATTGTTAATATTTCTGGAAATTTCAATTATTCAACCTACATTACTTCTAAAAAAAATCATCAGCAACTTAAAATCCAACTAAAACAACCAAAAAATATAAATTCAAAACTTCAACGAACCAAAGTAACAATTAATTTATACGAGTAAGATATAATTATAATCGATCATCTTCAATTAATCTTAGTAAAAACTCAAAACTGCAATTTACAACAAAAAATTCAAATCAACAATTGCAAATTACAATCTAAATTTCAAATGAACATTTTTCCACTTCAAAATTCGAACTTCTAACAAAAATTTTTGCACCATAATAACTATAATTGCAACGAAAATTGAAATTTTACAGTAATTAAACAAATATGAAATTCGAGTAACAAAAATGCAAATTGGAAATTTAAGTTTTACCTGAAAATAGAAGAAATTTTCAAATTTGATTTGCGAAAACCTAGATTGATGGTTTGATTATCGTCGATCGATGAACAGTGGTAGTAGAAGCACGAATTTTGGTGGTAGTGGAGGAGAGAGAAAACCTAATTTGTTTAATTTTGGAATTATTGAGAATTTGGGGAAAAAAAAGAGGGAAAAACGAAAAATATTGGGAGAAAATGAGCCAAATAAATTATGAAGTACGTAGTACATTAAATTGAATTTAAGAAGACTCGTTATATCCAAATCTAATCATACAAATTTTATTGCATTGGTAGGTAAACTATCTCATTTGGAATTTGATCGCTATTTATGTAAAATCCTTTTAAAAAAATCATAATTTTCGAATAAAATATACTTTGTTGAAGTTTACACAATGAATGTGTATTAAAATTTTAAAGATTAATGATTTAGTGTTGTGAAAAAATTAAATATAGAGTATTACATGGTACATTGCATTTGCAAGTAGCAAACATGTGTTAAAAAAGAGGTTCAAACAATACTTCATATCTATGCTAAATGAAAAGTAATTCTACATATTTTTATGGCCTTTTGAACACATCCAAGAACATGTAAGTATGTAGAACAAGAGTTTGAAAAAAAAATCAAAATAGTCATTTGAAATACTAGAAGTGTAGAACAACCTAATATACGTTACATCAATACCTATTATAAACCTTTTTTTTTCTTTTTCTTATACCAGTTACATTTTTCTAAATTCTTCGTTCTATTATAGAATGACATTTTATTGAATGACGAAAATTTTATAATGTTTATAAATTTAAAAATTTATTCATTGATTGAACATTAAGGTTTGAAACAAAACTAAACATTGTGTTTAAAAAATGACGGGTCCAAAAATTTTACGTTGAGTATTTAATTTTTAAATTATAACATTTAGCTTTGAAAGTCGGATATAAGTCTTCCATTAAAAACAAGAACAATGTGTAGTCATTAAGTTTTGAACTTTTGAACAACATGTAGTTAAACATTAAACCACTTTGATTTTGTTGATAAATGTTTTAAAATATAATAAAACCTTAAATTTATGTGAAACATGTCCTTACACAATATATATATATATATATATATATATATATATCTAATAAAAGACGATTGTTAAAATATTCTTTTATCTACCAACTTATTTTTGGTGCAGTGGTAATTGGAACTACACTTGGTAACATAAACCTTCCAAACTCCTTGAAGTAGTTACGTATAGAACCATTTCTTTTTTATCTATTTTTTTTATAACTTCACCCTTATGTTTTATGTTTAAATTCTAAACTATAAAAGGACAAAAAAGTAGAAGTAATAATAATAATAATAATAATAATAATAATAATCACTACATTACTGATCACAAGTACTCCATACAATTTATTGCTTCAAATTTAAAAAATACAAATTATTTCAAACCTTATATTGTACAATTATCAAAAAAAAATATTTTTATTTTGGTCTGAATTTACTAGAAATATAAAGCGTGCGAAAAAAATTGACCAACAATTAGTAATTTGAGTAATCCATATATAGGATAAGGACAAAATAATATTCAAATGTGCTAATTGAATAAGTTTTAAAAAAATAAAATAGATTGCAGATAAGACAAAAGAGAGAAACGGTAAACTTTATGTGGAGATAAACGAGTTTGTTGCTAAAGGTGTCGAGCTAGAGTTTGTTGCTAAAGGTGTCGAGCTAGACAAAAGCAGATGCATTGAGTTGACCCATATTTTAGTGGAACTACATACGACTCTTTCTCCGGCACAATCTTTAAAACTGAGCCTTACTGGCAACATTTAGCTTTGACGCAGGAGAAATAGCTAATTTTGTAATTTCCTTCAGATTTACATGCCATTTACAAATTAAGCACAGTTGTACTAAAAGCTCAAATGTAGCTGAAGTATGTAATAAGAACTAATCAATTAATGAATGAAATACCATCGCTATTACCGTATGGCTAATAACTAATATTTCTCTTAGCTTTCTCATTGAGTTCGTACTCAATATTTCTCTTCCTTAGTTGGATTATCCTCAACACTAACCTTATATCTTGGTCTCCACCTTTTTCAAGATCAGGCTCATTAATTCTCGAACATAAGTCCATGTATAAATATGCAATTGTCTAGGTGTGTTGGGGCACACAATGGCCACGACTCTACGAGTTGTGCCTCATTACATCGATCATCCCTTAAATTCTAACCCTTTCATGACATATAAGTCTTATACTCTGACTTTAAACCTTTCAAATAACTACTAATCTACTCATTTCCCCCATCCTATCTATCTCTCACACTCTCTAAATTCCTCAATTTGACATTTTAGTAATCCTTTTATTTAAAAAAAAAAATCAATGTTACTCACGACATTCTAATTAGTTGCTGAAGCAAAGATAATTCTACCCTTCATTCTTTATTGCATTCTTTAACTCCAAGGTAATGTTATTTCCTTGATTTCCTTTTAAATCATTGAAATTGATTATGTTTTTATTTATTTTGTTTAATTTACACCTTTCATTGCGAGTTAATGTCAACAAAATCTTCGTTTATATCATAAATCCAACAACTTTAAAAAGTCAATCTTAAAAGTTACTTCAATCAGGATTTTGTTTAACATACACAAATACAACATTGTATCTTTATTCAATAATATTAACCTTCCAAAAACATGGAAAATAGGGTGAATGTGTGACAAAGGAGATTGTGTTAAAATAGGATAGACAGTTAAAGTCTAATTTATATGAGTCTTATATTTCTCGACAAATCGCAAAAATGGGGGAGAAACCTTGTGTCTAGCAACAATTTCAAAAACGACTCATTCAAGTAAGTTGTTTGATTAGGTATGCATACAATCACTCCATATGAATCAATCCACACAAACTTATATTATATTAACATGAGAGTAAACCACAAATCATAACCATCCTCACCACAAATGTCATTGTACTACCAATACCAACCCCAAACTGTCACCCCACCACTGTAATCGCTGGATATTTTCCCCACCCACCAACCAAAACCCACCAACATGTACTTGAACCACAACCATCAACACCACTAAATCCCTACCTGAAAAACCACCGATCACCCAAAATTTTGAGCCCCAGCCACCCATTCAAACGCTAAACCACCGTACCACTAACCAAAAAACGATTAATTGGACCCAAAAAACGATTAATTGAACACAAAAAACGAGTCAATCAAGCCTAAGCCCCATAAAAAAACACCACTAACCCAATCTAATTCGAACCACCACTAACCACCAAACACCTAATTCAAACGTCCAACCGAACTCCCACTCCATCCCAAATTTGAACACAAAAAACTCAAAGTCTCATACGAAAAACCCAAGTTCGAACAAAACAATCCAACACAATAAACCCCAAGCTATGAAATTCAAAGTCAATTTTTCTTAAAATGTTAAAGCAATGTCATGCAAGTAAAAAATTCCTTCCAATGTCATGAAATCGATATATAGGATGATGCACTTAATGGTTTTGATTGTCTTTGATTGCTTTACGTACTAAGAGTTGAGCTGAGCTGAGCTGCTAAGTGCATGTATGTTTAATAGTTGAGTGACTCGAGGTAGGTGATAGGAGGACTGGAGGAGGAGGATTTGGGGCGGTGTTTGGTCCATGAAAGCAGAGAGAGAGAGAGGGAAGAGTGAGGAGAAGAGACTTGGAAAGAATTGAAAGTGCGAGAGAGTTAGAGAGGAAGGTGGGGAGTTGGTACTATTATTTTTATTTAATTAAAAAACACTCCTCCAATCAGGTAATGCCATATATGTAGATAACCTGTTAATTAACTTCTTAACCGGTTAAGGGTCATTAAAAGATAATAAGGTTTAAAGACTGTCGTGAGATAATCGAAATATGAGACTATTGTTTTTAAATGTATAAAAAGTAGCGTTATTAAAAACAAATTTTCTTATTTTTAGAAAAGTACGAAATTCAAAACTCACTATCAATTCAATTTCCTTAATAACATTCTAAATGAATCAACTTAACGAAACGGAACTATTCCAAAATCCAAATCCTCAATCATGTGGAATTGTGGCACAAAATTAGCGGGAAAATCAAACCTAAAACCCCTTTCTTCAACCCATCTTTCTGCTTTAATTTTTCCCAACAAAAAATGCTATTAAAACCTCACTCACTAACTCCTTTAATTTTCCCCAAATTCTTTCCTTTATTACCCACTTTATCAAACTCTATATCATCTACAATTTTCAACAAAAACCCTAAATTTCAAAACCCTTGTTTGGGGAAAAGGGTTTACTCTACTAGTGAAATGGATTGGTGGAAAAATGCTGATGGTGAAATTCGAGTTCTCATTGCTCCAGGTATTCTCCATCTCTCATTTTCCCCCTTTTTTTTAAATTGTAATTATTGAAGTTTTTTTTATTTTTTATTTTTACAATTTGATTAATTTATGATTTTTTCTATGAAAGTCATGAAATTTGAGGTGGGGTTAATAAAAAGGGGTTTATAATTATTCATATTGAAAAGGGGTTTTTGTTTTGGCTATTTGTAGAACAATTAGATGAATGACTTCATTTTAATGGAATGTATTTGATTTGAGTAGTAGTGAAGTTTGAAGAGCTTAATTGTACAATTTATATCATGAAATGCAGGTTTGAACTTTGAAGTACATTTGGGTTTTTGTAATTCGTTTAGTTTGAGCATTTACGGCTCATTTTCGAACCCCTCGTAATGTGATATGATTGGAGAAAATGACCTATATAATTGTTGTGTGATTTTTATCCTATGAGAAGTCATCAAAACTATTGTACTCCATAGACCATAGTCTGTACTTTTTTCGAGAAATGTTATTTATCCGTGGACTCTAATCAATGCTGTAGCATTAGTACCTCCAGAAAACATCTTCGTTGTTCATTTAGTTTAAAGTAATGGATTCTTTAATGTTTAGCTCATTACTGCCTGAATTATCTATTAACGAGAGGTGTTTGAACATTGAGACATTGAGAGTATCATTTTACTGGTACCCCACAGAAGTGTCTTCATACTGTTTATAGTAATGGAATTCATTATTCATGTCATTTAGTTGCGAGGCTAATGGCTGGGATTGCGCAAAATTTAATAACCTTGCCAATGATGGACTCCTGTTCATACCCATAGCATAACGTGTCCATAGTGATATTTTTACAAGAAACTCCTGCAGAGCTGCCTAGTATGGGGTTACAGGTTGCGGATGCATCGAGTCAATTATTGTGAAATTTAGATGTTGGGTTATAGATATTATGGTGTTCTTGGAGTATGAACTTTGTAATCTGACGCCTTTGCATAAATAATCCCAAATAGAGTAGGGTTCTTATATTGTTATGACTTTATATCATAACCAAGCATTTGCTATACCAATGAGCATTGTTGTCAACTATCTTAGTTGGCAACACATTGCCACATAGACAAGAAAGTGCCAGTTGTTTATAGTCATCAATTGACTTGATTTAGAATAGAGAAAAGACCTTGAGTATGTGGGTTTGATTGGTTTAAACCTTTCTATAATTGTGGACACTTTGTTTTACAGAGTTTGGGGTGTCGTGCTTTAAAGTTCTTTATTTATAATGCACTTTTTAAAAATGTTGTAGCTGCATATACAATTACCTTGATATTAGTTGGTCAACTGTCAACTGAATCCTAATATATTTTCTTTATTTATTTTATCGATAGACAAAGGTACAGCTGGATCAGATGTTGGAAACTTGCTCTCGTTATGCCATCCTAAATCCGGTAATATTGAAAGAATGTTTAATGCATTGTATCCACTCCCCCCCCCCCCCCCCGTTGTCGTTAAGTTCTTAGTTTGATATCATGATCTGAGCTTTTTGCATCCTTCATGGCTGTCATTTTTGACTGATGCTTTTGTTGTTAGTATATTCTTTGTTGGTTCTCAGTTTGTATAATCTTTTTGGTATGAGCTCAACACAAAACAGTCTTCATTGGTTTATCAATTGTGTTGGTTTAACATTGATTGAAGTGTCGGCTCATGTGTGTTTCAAGATGATTCTAATGAAAGAACAATATTTTACTGACAAAATCATAATTTAAATCAAAATTTCAGGAAACGCAACTGATTATCTATTTATCAATGATGGTCTTCATGAACTCCAATGGTTTAAGAAATCCCATGCATCCTGGTTTTTAGGGAACTATGTATGCGAAGGTAATATTTTGTTCCCATTTTCTTGAAACTCCTAATCTGCTGAAATATTTGATTAGCATATGCAAGTGTCCCATCTAAGCTTCTTCAGACAGTTCTATAACATCTAGTTTCTTTGCTGAGAAGGAAGAATGCCTGATTGTTTGTTTTTGCTGTGCTATAAAGCTATAAGAAATTAATCGTGTGTTGGGTTTTGAAGACCAAAGTTAGAGGACAGGTCTTTGCAGCAAACTTGCCTGGGTAGTGTATGAATATTTTGCTGCTAAGAACTGATATAATTTTCCTGGATACTTCAGATTTTAACCACTTTATAAATAACCAATTTCTGTCATTCCTTTCGGAACTGCAGTGGCTATCCTTGTTCTGACTTTGATGTTCAACGTGATTGCTAAAACTCCTTTATTCCACAAATCCACAATATTGTAGATGGAGGATTTTAATTTATTGGTGAAATTTCTTTCTGTCCCAGAAAACGTAGTTATAGGAAATTTTGGACTTCACGAAGGATTATATTAACAAATTTAACTCTGAAGACTTTGATCCTACATAGCCTTTTCTATATCACTACAGCATTAGTTATGGTGTTATGGTCTTGTTTTAGACTTTCAGCTACCTTTGGCTGTTGTTTGGTACTAAATCATAACTATTGCATCATTATGAAGTAGTTTTCTTTTGTTTTTATTTTTAAACCAAGATTTACTGTTGCAGTTGGAATGTCTGCTGGAATATGGATCTCCAGTTTATGTGAAATGCATTCTTTAAGCTCCATTAGGAAGTAGTTGTTACTGCTGTTGTATCTCCCTAATAAGCTATCTCATATCAATAACATCCTTATCAGCCTTACCATCGTTTCAGCACTCGTGTTGCTGTTGCTGAATTTTATAACATTGTGGTAAATGTGTGCTAAGCTTTATATTATGATGGAATGCAAATTATGGCTAATATCTTGTCATGTTATGTGTCAACTCGGATATAAGATCGCCTTAAATGAATGATAAAGTAAGATGTAATGGATAGCCTGGATCGCTGAAAATCTGCATTAAATGTATCCAGTTTTGCTGTCAAATAAATCAAACCCAGTGCTTGCCCACTTTTTGCTTTTTCATTTGCTTACCCCTCCCCCCTCTGATCTCCAGCAAATCATCAAAAGCTGACTCTCTCTTTGGTTTCCTCTATCCCAATATTAATACAGATGGAAGCTTATATATATCCACACCTGTTGATCCTGTCTTCATCATGCTACCCATTTTTACAGATGCTCGAATGAAGGTATCTGATAGTGTTTTATGTTATACGCTACTGCTAATATGGAGTATAATATTTTGTGGAGAGTATAATCATGTGGGTTTTAGATCTTACTATTTACCATTTACCATTTACCTCTAGAAGAGCAGGAATTTAGCTCAAGCAAACACATTTGAAAGTGATCGCTGATTGGAACTTAAGTATTAACTGAACGTTTAACCCAGATTTTTAATTTTGAAGTAATGGGAAAAATCTGGGCCAGGGAGGGGGGAGGGGGGGGGGGTTATATTTTTAAAATTTTCCGTTCTGTATATCAGCAAATTAAAAGTATGCAGAATATGACCGTAGGTCCTCTTTCTTTGCACGCTCCTTTTATCTTGTATGTGTTGATATAAATAGCATTGGATTATCCTTCTGCATCATCAATCTTCCACCTTCTTGATCTTAATGTCAATATGTGATTTTATAGCTACTTGGCTCAACTACTTGTGTCTCTGAAAATCAGCTACTTTGGTTTTCATAGTAACTCCTGTTCTAATTATTGTGTTTGTAATGGAATGGATGCAGAAGAGGGATGACCCCGGGAAATTCAGACAATTAGATGAGATAATATATGTTGACGGATATCCTGGATATCAACATCTATTACCAGTTATTGAGAAATCAATGGAAGTTGTTTGTGAAGTAAAAGGTGATACTATAACTATATCACCTTGTTTTTACATTCAGATGTGCCCTGTTTGTTCTTTGCATGGGGTCCAGGACTCCAGGTTGTTCTGCTACTTGATACGTGACTTGCATGTCCTATTAAAAGCATGATACATGACTTGCGTATTTTGTTAAAAGCTCATGTGAATGGCTTAATAATCGGAAGTACATTTCAACCAACGTTATCTTTGCGCTGTGAACTCAGAAGTACATGCTCGGAAGTCTTTTTGCTAAATATTGTATGCTAGTAATGTATTCTCAAAATTAAGCTTCAAGAAGCACGCCTTTGTCTTTATATGTTTGATCGAAGTTCTTAATCTTTAAAGATTACCCTGCTTATTTTATTTATGAGGTTTATATCTTCTGTATGAGCAGAAATTGGATTAACAAAGTTCTTTAGGCTTGATGATGCCAAGGTTATAGCTTGGTTGTGTGTGAAGGTGCGTCCATCTTATCATATAAAGCATTATGTTGGTTATATCTCAAATATCATTGGCATGGAGTGTGCTAGTGTCGAAAGAATCAAGTTGCATTTGATCTTGATACTAAACTTAGGCTACTGGAGAGGGCCAGCTATGGCCTATCAGTTTCACTGAAATAATTGCTTTTCTAGTTTAGAGGATCAAGTCTCACTGTCTGTTGTGTGAGGCTGGATTTATAACTTGTAGTTAATTCTGATGTTATTATGTTTTCCTGCAGGTTGACCGATTAAAACAGACTTTACTTACATTGGACAAGAACTATGCTGCTCAGGATGACAAGCATACGTGTAAGTATCATTACCCACAAAATGTGCAAAGTTCACTTGAAATAGCTTGTAGTGTTTTATTAGTTGTCAGGTGGATACTAAAGCAGGATGGTGGCAGTATCAGGAACTTGTCTAATGTCATTTCTTAAGAAGCTAACTCAAATCTAAATTCTATAATCTTTTGCTGGCTTCAACTCTGCTGCTGGAGCACGTCAATGGAATGGCTCAGAATTGGTTAACAATTTGACTCAGTCTGGCTGTCATTTGACTTTTGCAGTACTGAAGGAATTGGATCCAAAAATAGTGACGTACATGATGATATCATTCAAATTTTGAGGATTTAGCCCTGCAATGCCATTCTAATAAAGCTATTACACATGAAATTGTACAAAATTGGAGTCTAATTATTGTAAAATGAGCTGAAGACATGGGCAACTCTAAGCTAGCCAAATGGATCATTATGTGCCATATAGAGTTGAATTACAAAGCTCTTTAACCATTTCCACTACCTGTAATCTAATGGGAGCAATCATTCCACATGATAACCTATCCTTCTAACTAAAAGATTTGGCAAAACATTGAACTTAAAATTTACGCGTCAGTAATATCTCTAGTATCCCAACAGTATTTTACTAGTATGTGCTCTCCATCCAAGAAAGATCTCTCTACTAGCTCTGCGTCTGGTCATTGTCTTAAAAATGGTCTTTGGCACTGCTATTCTACTCTGCTGTTACTGTGTTACTTGGTCAACATGTCACAAAATATGGTTATCAAATGTTCCTTCGCTGGCAAGTGAAATAGCAAAACATTACATGTTGTTTTCCACTGTTAGCTCATTTGTGTTCCTATCAAATTATCTAAAAGTCTTCTGTTTTGTGAATTAACTTTGAGTGTGCTGTAGTGGCTGAAGCGGTATCAATACTTAGAGAGTATATGAAAGACGAGCCTTGGGTGGAGCTTTTGTGTCAACATCTAAGGTATTGCCTCTGTACTGCAGTGAATCATAATGGTGGACATTATTGAGGGAATGAGGAACAAAAACATTGGATAAGAAAATCATAATAAAAAGAAGATACTTATAGAGCAATTCATTTTGTAGTATGATTTTCTTACTAGTCACACCACACAAAACACAGCACAAATCGGACATTTTTTGCAATTTTGACCTGGTTGAATGTGAGAGAAGTGGTGTCTGAAGTATCAAATTATATGTTGAGTAATTTGGTGGACTTTTTATCTTTAAGTTTAAGCTGGGTATTTTTTATAACAGATTGAATTTACAAGAGTTGACAAGGAAAGCAGATGATCATTGTTTATCCGAACCAGATAACATGCTTCATTCCTCCATTCAGGTATTGATGTCATATGGATGCCAATCTTGTTGATCATTTTTCATGCATCAGAACATAGTATATCTTACAAGTAGAGCATATATTTCTCATCACTTCCAATATAATGTCTACGTTTTTTGTATTTTTTCTCTCTCTCTCTCTTTTTTTTCCTGATGCATATCATTATTTTGTAACTTTTGACCTGTTTATTTTATTGGCTTTTGTCTCCGTGCATGATCTACATTTCATGATCATATTGATATTTTGTGTGGGTGTGTTGATAACATTATTATGTTTGCTGCTGTCATTCTGTCATGAAGTACAAGCTACTTGTTTAGTTCTCTAATCACTTGATGTGCTTTGTTCATTTATAAAAGACTGTTTCTTAAAGAAGTTATGTCTTGTGGTTTCAACAGGAAAATGGAGGAGTCATGTCAAACAACAAGAAAGCAGCAAAGACAGCAAAACAAGCGAAAAAGGTGATGATCGAAAAAGATTCACACAACATAAAAGACATGTTTAGTCGAGCAACAAGGAGCAAAACAAAGGCACCTTAATATAGTCTAACTGCTGTAATATATTTTGGAATTTCAATGCCAATTTTCTTGAGCTTCTCAAACAGAATTCTAGAGCTTATAAGATTCATGGTGTCCTGTTGGATCCAATACTTGTAGTCTGCAAAGAATGATAGCCTAGTACTGTGTATCTTCTGATTCTTCATGTATTTCATCATCTTCAATCCTTTCACACAATAGTTTTACCTTTTACGTACATAGCTCATGGTTATATACGCAGTCATTCATTTGCGAGTTCTTAAATCTTTCTTTGCTGGGGATTTTGCATCATATATTCAGTTGTCCACACTTCGGGAGTACTGAAAATTACATCAAAGGCAAGACTTGCTCGGAACTGAGACTTTTCCTTTGGACAAATAGAAAGCCATTGACAGATTAACTTTTTAAGAGGAGCATATGGTCCTATTAAGCAATAATTATACATTACATCATTTACACTTACCAGCTTTTTGTATCCTATTATGAATTTATGATATTAGGTGTGTCGAATAAAAATTTTTGGCAGTAAGCCAAACATCAGAAACATCATATGAAGAAAAAGAGACAACAATAGTACAATACTGAAAGTTTCCTACAAAATACAAATAAGCAGTTTCAATAAACAATGGTTCTATTAGTAGCTTCAAAAGTTTTGCAATGGCATTAGCACTCCATCTCCCAATAACACAGAAAAAGGGTTTCTATTAGTAGCTTCAAAAGTTTTGCAATGACATCAGCACTCCATCTCCCAATAACACAGAAAAGCTAGAACTATTGTAGTGCAATTCAGCATCATCTGGAGCATCCTATTGTGCTAGATAAATTTCATTAGATATATGATGTATCGTTCATCCGTTTTGACAGCCAGGATTCCATTAGGTCATTCATCAGAGTTGGAGGGTTAAAATCTCCACCAAACCAACTGAACAACTGGGAGTAGAGTTGGGATCACACCAGCCTTCAATTAAATCGACAATTTTTTCTCAACATTCTGCACCAGCAAATTGAAAGTCACCGGTATTATTGTGATACATGTACAAGACTCTTCATCCTCAACTACTAGGGACACTTTCAGCTATTGAGCCAATGAATAAGCAAAAGATTTCAGTCATAGCAGTTGTCTGTGTTGAAGCAAGCTAAGAATTAAATGTGCATTTGCCTAGTACACCTTGGAAGAGTCACAAGTTAACACTGAAAAGCCATTGCATCGTCATGTGACAATTGTTTAACTCAACGAGCAATTGATCGCAAAGTTGTGGCATCATCAAAGTTCTCACTTGGCCTGCGAACATTGAGTGGTGATCCAAAAATAGCCATCTTCTCAGATAATTTCTTCAAGTTTTCATGCTTGTTAGCCAATTCCATCAGCACCTTAATCCTCCTAAACGAAAGATTGCTCGGCTTTTGGCCCTTCTCTACCATCTGAAAGAAACACTTCTCCGCGTCATCCAACATCCCCAAGTCACAAAGCAAATCAAACAACACATCAGAAAACAAAGTATACGATCCAAACCCCTTCTCCACCATATCATTCCACAACTCAAGCGCCATCTCCGGTTTCTCCTGCCTCTTACACAACCTAATCAAAAACATACAAGACTGAGTATTCGGCAAACAACCCACTTTCTTCATATGCCGATACAAAACCCAAGAACTCTTCAAATCATTCGACCAATAAAACACCCTAAAAAACAAATTAAACGTAGTCGAATTAGGACTCAATCCTTTCTCCTCCATCTCCCTCACCAACTCATAAGCATTCCCAAGCCTCTTAGCAATACAATAATTCCTAATAGCAGCATTATACGCCGCCACATCCGGATAAACCCCAAACTCCTTCATCTCCCTCAACAACTCCCTCGCCTTATCCGGCTGCCCTGCCTTCCCTAAACCCCCAATCAACGTCGTATACGTGATCACATCCCCTACAACCCCTTCCTCCTCCTGCATTTTATCAAACACCTCATACGCCTTCTTCACCTCCCCACTCTTACAATACACATCAATCAAACTATTATACGACACGATATCCGGCTTCACTCCCATCTCCTTCATCTCCTCAAAAAACGCCTCGGCCTCCTCGGTCGACTTCCAACCTGATAATAACACATTATATGTAAACAAATTAGGCTTAAACTGATTCTTCAAACTATGATAAACATTTCTAGCATCCACCATACTTTTCTCTTGACATAAAACCCTAAATAATGCATTATAACATTGAGTATCAAATTCCCCAATTAATCTCCTAAACCTCTTAAACCCTTCTACAGTCTCCCTAACTGAACAAACTTTAGCAATTCTCCCTAACACTACTTGCAGAGTTCGGTGCGTTATCAATGTTTGATCTTTTCGTTTAATTTCGGATAAAATACCCCAAATTTGATCGAATTTACGAGTTCTACCTAAAATGTAAAGCATTGTATTTAGGGAAAATTGAGTATGGTAGAAATCTTTTGATTGTGAAGTGAAATTGAAGAAATCGAGAGCTTGTAGTGGATTTGAGTGGGAAAATCGGATTTTTTTGAGGACTTTTTCGATTAGTTCGTTTGTAATTGGGATTTGAGATGATTTTAGGGTTTGTTTTAGGGTTTGGGAAGAAGATGATGAGGTGATTATGTGGTAGATTTTTTCGACGTTTTGGTTTAAGGGTGATGGTTCATTGCAGAAGAATCGAAGGTGCTTTAATGGAGGTTTGTGGTTGTGGTGGAGGAGTTTTAGTGCCATGGTTTTGTTGTTGTGGAAGAAGAAGGTGGTGTGAACTTGAGAACTGAGAAGTGGGAGTTCAAATGAAGAGAAACAACCCTTCACTGTAAGAATGGAGGCAATCAGGCGAGTCAAAGTCAAATAGTCAATTAGTCGCAACGTTTCATTTCGACGCACCCGACTCTTAGGGGATTTTAAATGGTGTTTTTTTGGTTAGTATTAACCGTTTAGGTTTTTTACTTGGGCCATGTTTGGTAAAACTAATTGTAGCTGTTAGCTTTTGAATAACTGTTGGCTTTTGAGTAGTTGTGAGCTGTCAAATAGTAGCGATTTGAGTTTAACATTTATTCTTTTTTCATTTGTTCGGTAAATGTAACTTTTGCATTTTTTTTTTAATACAATTAAAGATTGAATTTGTTTTAATCAAGAATCATTAATTCACTATATGAGTACAACAAAGAATCCTAAAGAATTTTTATCCACTAATACAATTTTCTACCAAATGTAAAGAACGTTTAGGAATGGAGGGAGTACTTTATAATACACGTTTATCTAATTTTGTTTAAGTATATAGTTATAGATTATAAATAAGTTAATCCTTCCTCTGGTTCTTTTTATTCTTTACGTTTCATTTATATACGTTTGTCAATACAATTTATAACACTTAAATTTTTAATTTTGTATTTGTAAAAATAATAAAAACGAGATATTCTAGTAGAATAAATCAAGATGAATCAAACAAGACTCCAAATGAATATGTTTTTAATTACATATAAAGCACAAACAACTGTCAAAGTATGATATGTGAATAGTGCTAAAGTCAAAATGTAAAGAATAAATTGAAATAGAGGGAGTAGTAAAATCTTGCATAGAAAGCGAACAAAATATAAAAGGAAGTAGTTTTTAATCAAATTGACATTTGCGTAAAGGGCGGAGCCACAACCTCACTTAAGGTATCGTTTGGTTGACTATGTAAAATAACTTCCCATAGGAAATTAGATTCCATGGAAATTTATTTAAGTGCTATTTCCTTAGGAATTAGGCTAAATTATTTGGTTGTCATCATAAAAATTACAAATTCCTATGAAGTACTTCTCCAATTCCTGTTTGATGTTCTATGTGTACTCCATACACATATTATTGTCAAAGTTAATTTAGTAGCATGCAAATGTGTGATCAATAAAATAATACATGAGATCGTGTATGTGTACTCCATTTCGTTTTTATGTTGAGGTTGTATTACCTTGTGTGTATTCTTTTTACATAAAGACTTCTTGAATAGTGTATGATTATAATTGTATATCGGGTTAAATGACTTCGCTCGTCTCTCGAGTGTTTTTTCTTGCTTCAAAACAAAACGTCAATGTCAAAAATGAGAATAAGATATAAATCAGCGAAAAGAATACCCTCATTTTAAAGTAGTTTTGGAAAAAAAAGTAAAATAGTTTTTCCGCAAAAGCTGATAAAATTAAAGTAATTTTAGAACAAATAATCCATTATTTTAATATCACTACTTTGGGGACCACTTTTCACTCGCCTTATGCAATTATAACAATGAATGTAAAAAAAATAATCAAAACCTTAGATTATCCAAATAAACATCCACCCAATTGAATTGAATTATTGTAAATTGTTTACGAGAGAATAAAACTAGAAACCGAACTACAGTAATCGGAGCCAAACCAAACTGAAACGAAGTGATTGGAGCCATTTTCAAATGATAAAAACCCAAAACCCTCATTCATTCATCTTCTTCCTTCGACCCTTCAAAAATCACTCACTCAAAACTACCAAATTTATCCCCCAAAAATGACAATCCACTCAGTAGTAATCCAAAAACTCCTCTCAACAAACGCACACATCTCCCGCAAAATCACCTCTCACCACTTCAAACCCTTCATCTACACAACTCGCAACAACCTCTCCATTATCGACACTGACAAAACCCTAATTTCCCTTCGTAACTCCCTCGATTTCATCTCCCACTTGGCCCGATCTCAGGCCCGTTTCCTTTTCGTCAACACCAACCCACTCTTCGACGACATTTTCGACCACATGACCCGGAAAATCGGGTACCCGTCTTTCCTATCCCCGCAAACCCAGTACTGGCGATTGGGTGGGTTTCTTACTAATTCTTCGAGTCCGAAGAAGTTTAGGTCACGGAATAAGAAGATTTGTTTTGCGCCTGCTCAACCGCCTGATTGCGTTGTGATACTTGATTTTGATAGGAAGTCTTCTGTGATTAATGAGGCGGCGAGGTTGCATATACCAATTGTTGGGTTTGTTGATTCGAGTGTGCCGAGGGAGGTTTTTGAGAAGATTACCTACCCGATTCCGTGTAATGATTCGGTTCAGTTTGTTTATACTGTTTGTAATTTGATTACTAAAACTTTTTTGCTTGAGCAGAGGAGTTTGGGTGGTCGTTTTGATGATGATGATGATGATGTCGTTGTCGAGGCCGAGGCGCCTCCTGATTCGGGGTATGGTTATTGTATTGTTGAATTTTTGTTTTGGTTTTGTTGGATTTGGATTTTTTTTTTCTGTATGTGTTGTGTTGGATAGGGTGCATTTGTCTGAATTCGATTCGGTTTTGTTGTTTTTGGGGGTGTTTGATTGTAGTTAAATTTGAAATTAAGGATTTGATTCGGCGACATTATGATGCATTAAATGATTTATGAACCATGAAGGTGATATTTTGACTTGGTTTTAGTGTAATGGATACATTGTGAGAGAATGTTTGAGTGGAATTTGAATTGTTAGATCATTTTGGGACTCGAGGTTTATGTTATCGTTTGTTTCTTACTATATTGTTTGTCGAGTTAGAGATTAGGGAGAAAGAAGGTAGCACTAGAAAATAGAAATGCCCTTTTCTAGGAGCTAATTGGGTTTTTTGGGTGTCATTATGATAAATTGTAAGAATTATGATCTCAATTTTAAACCATAAAGATGGAATTTTTACTTAGGCCCTGTTCTCCTCAGCTTATTTTTGCTGATCTGAACTTATTTTTGTTGAACTGAACTTATTTTTGCTGAAATCATTAACAATTTATTAAGGGGGGATTGAAACTTATTTTTGCTGACCTGAACTTATTTTTGCTGATTTCAACTTATTTTTGCTGAATTGAACTTATTTTTTTGCTGAAAATAAGTTAAAATAAGACGAGGAGAACAGGACCTTAGTTTAATGTCATGGATACATTGTGTTTGAGTGAAATTCAATTTTTTAGATAATTTTAGTAGATATTTTTTTATCACAAGAAAGAGTATTCTAAAAGAAATGCTTGGATTGGGAGTAATGGATGAATGAGTGGCGTGATTAGGATGTAATATAAAAGAGGTGGAGCAAGGTGAATTTGGTGATAAATTACATCTACTTCCAAGATTACTTCGTTCGTACTACTCGTGTCCTATTTATGCTGATTGTCCATGGCTGAAGCCTTTTAAAGTGTGTAGTTAATAGAGGAAATGATTACTACAATTATAGAGAAGAACCTAAGTTAAACAGGTTCTTTGTTTGTTCCTAGCAGATCAATGTAATTTTGGGGAAGAATCTGAGTGAGGAAAGCATTAACAGAATGTTTATAAACGTTATCATTTCATGCTTCTTATGGTTGTATGTTTTATGCGGAAATAAAAATTAAGTGTAGATATGTCTATGTTTGACTGAAGTTACCCCCTCACCTGTTGTAGACAGAAGTTATTGTTTTGGAAGGCATTGGAACAATGTTGAATGTTGGACCCTAAAAGGTTTGGACTTTGGAGACCTTTGTTTATATCAAAGTATAAAATCCCTGGCACATAAAATGGTCTCATCTTTTGGTATCCCTTGTTTCATTGTGAAAATGTTTGTCTTGTGACGCTTCACCATTTGAAGTAGTGATGCAATAATATAGAGTTGGATTGTATGATTTGGAAAAATGTGTTTCTGGAGCTATTGGGTTACATTACGTTGCGTAAAATCTGGTTGTAGGATAAGAAATGAGATGCAAAGGAGATAAATTTTATTGGTAAATAATGAAAAAACATGGAAGTGAGAGTTAGACTGCTACAGAGAATAAAATAGTGGCAAGAAAGACCTATATAGATATAATTGTAATGTAAAGCTGTAGATGTTAGATTTCAGTGTCATCTATGAGGGTTGAATACAACAACAACAACAAAGTCTTAGTCCTAAAAATTGGTTTGCATCGGCTAGACATGAACCCAAAAGAGGAATCGCAAAATTTATATGAAAAAATCCACTCTCTCTATTTGTTGTTAACCCTACGAGCGGATGAATATTGGAAATATATTCTAGTGGTCTAAGCCCTAAGGGAAGAAACAAACAAAAGATAAATGTTCATTACATTTTGTAGATATTTCTCCTAGGATTGATCGAGTTCTTCTAGGATCTTATTTTTGGGACTTTCTGAAACAAAATACTCTGTCAATGGAAAAATGGGATTTCATGAAGTTTTTAGGTATTATTTGTCTTCTTGTTCCTCCCAAGTTGTTGAGCCGTAATTTGGAGTCTCGATTGATGTAGCATATATGATTTGATTAGCAAGAATTGGGAGCAAACAGAATAAAGAATGAATTTAAAAGCCAATCATATGGGGTAGAACCGTGCAAAATCTATTAACAGAAATAGCGTTTATTATATGACGGCCAAGTGTAAAGTATTTTGAGCTAAATGTGAATGTAGTTTGTGATAAATTTGGATATTGGTTTAAATGTTTGTATCAAAGTCTTCTGGTAACCGGTTTATTTATGATTTTATAAGCAATGCTGCATGCATTTAACCCCCTTCATATTGTCCTAGAATCCCAGGTAAAAATCTCTTTTGGGCATTGGATTGAAGTTGATGGCTTGATATTGAGATTGGTTTATAAGGCTTGTAATGTTCGGTATCATCCATAAGGTCAAATTTGCATGGTGCAGAACAGAATTCAATGTTGGGACAGTCTTGATTTGGTTTTGAAATCATTTTGTCATTGTCTAGTGTCTACCCTGGAAATATTGGTAAAATGATATAAGACTGATTTGAATAGTTGTGTCTAGATTTTTTGCATTGAACAATTAGGATATATCTTGTATTGCAAGGAATCGGATATTGAATGAAATGGAGGTGGAGGTTTGAAGTTAAAAAGTCAGAATATAGTGTCAATTTCACTAATATATAATGATTGGTATGAGACTAAGCACTATGTTGATTTTGGTGACTAAAGGAAGAGTCTAAAAGCAAATCCAGTTTTCTGTAGGGAAGGTAGTTTTTGGAGCTTAGTGAAAGTTCAACTGCTTCGGTAGTGTTGCATTTAACATTTATGATATTTTTAAGGCAATGTAGGCTTCCCTATGGTCTTTACTTCTATTATTTTACTTTCGTTGCCATTAAGAGTTCAGTTTGAATTTGGACACATTAGAGACTTGGGGTTGATTTGTATTTAAAGAAGCAAGCAAACTAAAGAAGTTTAGAAACTAAACAACTTGCTGAGAAATCTTTGTCTAGAAATCTTTGTATTTGATAAGAATTTGTATTTGATAGGTAGTGAATTATAAAGCTGGAAAGTTTCTACTTGACATAATTTACACCGTATGAATGCAAGATATAACTCTTGGCTAGAGTTGTTTCCAATATTTGCTTATTATATATTTTTTATAATGGTCTTATTGAGAAATCACATAGTGTTACTACGAAGTTTGCCAAGTAAAGTGAGGCAGGGGATAATTTTTGTTGTTTGCAATTTGTCAATATTAAGCCATTATTATGTATATTTGCAATGTTTCTTTGATTTGTTCTTGCTTTGTGTGGAGATTAAAATGTTTTCTTCTTTCGTCATACTTGTGCACTTGTTCTAATTGTGTTGTTGTCATGTTGAAGAGTGGAAGAAATTGAAGCTGAAGATGATCAATCTATCGAAGAGATGAACATTGTTCCTTCTCCAGAAGATATTCAATCTATGGAAGAGATGAATGGTGTTCCTTCTCCAGTTTGATCCTGTCACACTTATGGTATTGATCTGAACTGATGTCAATTTTTGTTGTACTTTATACCTGTTTTGCTCCTTTATAATGCTTATATTTTTTAATTTTCCTAATGTAGTATTTTTATTTGACTCTACAGAGTAGTAGTGATTGGATAAGCTCAGTTGAGTCGGGATGATTGAGCGGTAGTTGCTGCCATTCAGCTGACGTGCTTCTTAGGTAGAATGTTCAATGTTAAGATACTTACGTGACACCTGCATGAGTTGTTTTTCATGCTTACCTTTTGTAACTGTTAATTACAATTTTGTAAAAATTGCTTCTTGTATGCTCCATTTTCACAATTGGAATTCTGTTTTTGCAGATGTCGAGTATGATTAGACAGATTTTTTCCCCCCTGCTGACATGCAGTTTTCTGTAACCTTAATAATCCATTTTGATTGATGGAACATAGATAATACAACATTTTTTGAAGACTTTAGCCAGTAATATCGCTTTAGCAGTAAAATGTAATCTCCTATTTGTTAACAATTAACCTGTAACAATTAGCTATTTTTTGCCAAACAAGGCCATTATGAATCAATGCATCATGCGTTTTGGTATTCTTTATTCTCTATAACCGTCGTGCTTCATGCATCACTATTCTTTACACCTGTGTATGCTATACACTGGTTTACGATTGACTCAACACAACCATCCAAGGCTGTGTATTAGTGTCAGTGATCATCTCCATTATATCATAGTGATTTATAATGTATAATCCAATCTTAATATGCCTTGTGGAATACGGCATTTTGGCTTTACAGAAGTTAACCAAAGCTTCGCTTTAGAAATCAATATTTATTTATGCACTTAAAAGTCTTAAACTAACAAATTGATTAACGAATAACCCTAATCAAAGTTCTTGTACAGATGTACACTAATTTAATAGATGTAAAAAAATCACAACAAGATACTATTTATTGGACGCTAAATTCAACCTGTCAATTACAGTTAAAATCTTTGTAACACAGCCTCCTTCCTTTTTGAAGAGAATGTTTATTTTCCATAGAATTTTTCAAATCACTAAATCATACATGGTGCATTCTTTGTGCAACAAAAAACAGCATTCCTGGCTACAAAACTCGCCATTGGCTGCAATGCTTGTACGATTCCAACAAAGATCACCGACTCACTGTATTATTGTCAGGAACTTTAAGCCTAATGATGTCTGCGTGTAGTATCCATCTACATGTCCAAGTTTGCTTTCTCGTGCAACTCCACCATTAGTGATCCTAAAATTATATGGTATACCAAGAATTATGTTGTGATATATATAAACTGCTTAGATACGGAGTACATTAAAATCATGGTATACCAAAAGTTACTGTAAAGGGAGCTAGCAAAATCTAGAGAATGTAACGTCAAAACAGAGTACTAAAGGTTGTGTTCTCCTAAGCAAGGTTTTTAAAATTGAACCGCCAGTTTTTGCCTCTTAGGGACAATTAATGAAAAGGAGAAGTAATCAATATGAGGACGTAGATTGTAGTTTTACAGCAATTCTTCTAAATCCTTTTGAGAAAAGCTCATTAAGCTTTCACCAAATGACTTGCACAAATGTGCTTACTTGGATCAGAAGAATTGTTTTCAAGGACATAAGGTCTTATAGGACAAAATAACATAAGTTTATTTTCCTAGAACTGTTAAAGATTGGCTAAGAGTTTAGGTATGAAGCCTCATCCATGCAACTCATCATGAAATCCTCACTTCAATCTAGCCAAATTTATTGAAATTGTATTCTTTGAGATGGTAAGAGCAACTCCACGATGATTGTAAGATGAAGAAATAGCAAGTAAGCAGGTAAAATATTGTAGACAAAACAAGAGCATGATGCCATGAGGTCTAACAAATGTAATCTATTAATCTAGTATAGTATAAGGTTCTGGAATAAAACAAGGTCCTAAATTGAAATGCAGCAAATTATTAAAAAATTGGACACAAATATGACGGGAGCACATCATAAAAGCAATACTTGTCAGGATTTTGTGGTAAAAGCAGGAGAAACTGTAAAACCACAGAAGATAGACTTACCAATGATATTTGAGGTGCACACACTACAAACTTCACACGAGAAGACACTTCCCAAGGATAATCAGGATCTTGTTGTGTCTTTCTCCAAGACAGTAAGCCATGCAGCTCCAACGAAAGGATCAACTGCTCAGATGGCAAATACGTCTTTATATTAAAACAACAGCAAAAACAAAGCCATAAATCCAAAATAATTTGGGGTCGGCTAGACATGAATCAATCACAAAAGTCATCCGCATAAATCCTCTCCCTTTCTTCCTTGTTTAATGTCAAGTTCTCAAGCTCCAATAACCTCATATCGCCAACCACCTCTCACCTGTCCATCACTCCATCCTTTTGCCATCCTTCAAGTCTCTTACCGTTGTGTTACTCCATCTCCATCTAATATGGCCACCATCTTAGACAAATTTCCCTCATCTTATCCTCAATGGATGCCAACCAATATTATGTCCACCTACATATTTGCCATAAATGAGTTGAAAGTCTAACCAAATTTAGAACAGAATAGATACTTCAAACTCATCATTTTCAAAATTTTTTGTCATTAGATAAGATATGGCATGGCAATAAGTAGGAAACTTTAATATTGTTTCTTTATCCCTGCAACATCTTCTCGATTACATGACACATACAATTACAATAATGCCAAACGACATACAATATCTCTATAAATGGTGAAATAAATTGTATCAAAAGCTCAACTTACAGAAACTTGAGAAAGAAACCTTTGAACTCAGAACATGAAGGTCATTAATTTAACTCCCGGCCAAGAAGACTAGCATTTCATGATAACTGGGGAGAACTCATTCCATCAGCATCCATAATGGAAATTTTGAAGCAACATGTGTAGGTTGGGACCTACCACACAATACTTTGATCCTTCAAAGATTTAAAAGAGCAGTGTTATACTGTTATGTAGTCGCAGCTGTTTTCTCCTTATACTAATTATTATTTCAGATATCAGCTTAGAAAAGGGTCCCAAAGTACCAGAATAATTTAGCTACTCTTCATTGCTTGGAATATCTGAATGACCTCTTCTATCATACTGCTCCTTCAATCTCAAAGCAGCAGCTTTCTTACCTGATCTGGCTAGAGTGCGACAGATAGAAGTGATGGTGCTTTTACATGGAACAAACCCTAAACTAGTCATTTCTTTCAGTACTTTCATTGCCTCTGACCGATATGACCGTTTCAACCTCTGTTCAAGTTCTGCTTGACAGGACAAATCACACCAGCCACTTACGATTATGTCATATGTTGATGCATTAGGTGCTCTGCCTCTAAGTTGCATCTCGTTCATAAGTTCTCTAGCCTGGCTCATCTTTCCTAGCAGGGAAAACTGGTGGATAAGTGTATTGTAGGTGGCAGTTGTGGGGATGAAACCTTTGCACACCATTTCACAGTAAAGCCTGATGGACTCCTTTGTATTTCTCAGCTTTGCATATCCATAGACCAAAATATTGTAAGTCACGGCATTGGGAATAAGTCCTCTTTCTCTCATTTCATCAATCAATCTTGCCGCCTCATCCATAAACCCCACAGAACAAAGACCATCTAGCAGAGTATTGTAAGTGACTATATTTGGTGACAAACCCTCGCTTTTCATTTGGGAATAAGTGGCAAAAGCCTTCTTTAAATGACTACTTTTGCAATATCCAAGTATAATGTTATTATAAGTGATAATATCAGCTGGTATGCCTTTGTTCTTCATGTCCATCAAAATAGTAGAAGCTTTCTTTGTCATTCCAAGCTCGCATAGGGCATTGATGAGGATGTTATAGCTTATACAATTTTCCTTGAGGCCCATGGCTAGAAGTTGTTCATGACTCTGCAAGATCACGCTTGCCCTTCTGCTCTTTGAAGCAGCTGCAAGGACAGTTTTGTGCACACCGGGTGTTATGGAGCAACAAATTGCTGTCATTTCATTCAGCAATTCCATCACTTTATCTAATTTATCAAATTCACACAGCCCTGTGACGAGAATATTACAGGTAATTTGATTGGGCACTATATTTTGGTCCTTCATTACAGTCCACAACTTAAGAGCTTCTGCTACTCTTCCATCCTTACAATAAGCTTGGATCATTGTATTGTATGTAGCAGAGTCAGCAACCAAATTAAATTGTTCCAGACCACCATAAACTGATTCTGGTTCATACTTACCATGCTTTAAAAGCCCACTCATCAAAACATTAAATGCAACAATATCAAATCCTAAACCTTTTTCAGTAAATTCTTGGGCCAAATTAAGCGCAGCAGACACATTGCCCAACTTAAAGTAGCCATCCATCAAATTTGTGTAGTTAATACGGTCAAGTAATACCCCTCTAGACATAGCATCGTTAACGAGCTCCATTGCTTCATCCATCTTTTGGCTTCTTTTGCATGTATTTACAAACGCATCAACTATATAATTGTTTTCTTCTAAACCTAGTGTTTTCATTTCCTTGTACAACTCCATGCCAGTTTCTTGCTTTCCTGCCATAACACACCCATGTATTAAAGTACCATATGTTACGGAATTAGGCAACACATTTCGTTGCATCATCCTACCCCTTATTCCAAAAGCAGTCTCAAGCATTCCTTTTTTAACATAACCATTCATCATAGATGTGTAAGTGATGACATTTGGAAGAATACTTGTAGCCTCCATCTCCTGCAGCACAGATTCAGCATTTTTCATGTCTCCTAGCTTGCAACAACCATCAATTAAGGCAGAGTAGGTGATCTGATTGGGTCTCATGTTACAAGTTAAAAGCATCTTAAACATGTCTTCAGCCTCTCTTGGTTTTCCAGTCTTGAAAAGCCCATCCATCATACTCGTGTACAAAACAAGGTCAATGTGTAACCCACGAATCACCATCTGGCTTAAGAAGGCAAAAGCGCCTAATTGACTCCCATTTTTAAAAAATGTATCAATTATAATTGAGAATGACACATGATTAGGTTCTATTCCCATTTGCTTCATTTCTTCAAAAAGAGCCACCGCTTCCGCTAGTCTTCCACTCTTGCAAAGGCCACTTATAATGGACGTATATGTAATAAGATCAGGAGAGATTCCAACATCAACCATATCTTGATATAAAGCCAGTGCTTCCTGTATTGCTTCTTGTTTGCAGTATGCAGCAATCAGTGTTGTGTAAGTAGTCACATTAGGTTGCACAACTGCTACACTTAATTTCTTCGCGTCACCCTGAATAGTTTCTATATCTGACTGAGATTGTTCACTAGCTAGTGTATCCCACAATTTACCCAATAGATTCTTGGCCTCAGAGAAATCCCCAATCTTACAGAACCCATACACTAGAATATTATATGTGATTATATCAGGAAGCAAACCCATCTTCTTCATGTTTTCCATTACTTGAAGAGCATCAACCATCATACCAGCTTTGCAATAACCATGAATCATGGTATTAAAGCTTATAAGATCAGGATGACTATCAGTGTCACTGCCATAGTACTTTACTAACGTATTTAAGATTTGTTCCGCATAATCCAGCAAGCCAGCATCACAGAAACCCTTGACCAAAATATTACCAGTATAAGCATCAACTGCAATTCCCTTTTTAATCATCTGAGACAAACATCCCAAAGCCTGTTCTGGCGATTTTTGCTGGCAAAGCCCCCATATGAGAGTGTTATAGGTGATCGTGTCAACTTCATCAAGATTCCGGACAAAGTGAAGAGCAGAATCCAACATGCCTTGGTTGCATAATGAGCGGACTAATATGTTATGAGTGGAGACATTAGGTATTACCCCACAAGCCAGCATCTCTGAATAGACGAGCCATACCTGATGATCCAAAAAAAGCTAAGTCTTTCCTGTTTATTGACAGTTAAAAGAAAGTTTTACCAAAAGCCAGAATCAGAGATTACAACTTGGAAACAACCAAACTAACAGGACTTATCCAATAAGCACAAAGTTTGACTAATATAGTGTGAAGAATTGACAAAAACGACAAAATAGCATCTCTCAACACACAAGTCAGACCTAATAAATAAGCACAAAGTATTTAAATGCTTTAAACAGTGATACAAAAATTTCTGTGTTGATGTTTGACAAAAATTACTGTGCAAAAACATCTAGATTTTAGTTGGGAAGATAGGAGTGGAGAAAGGAAGCAAATTCCAACTCTTTAGCATACTCTATTCCGGTATTTACAGTGTCCAAAGTCACAAATATTAAGTGCAGAAACTATTTAGCAAAAATTGATCATTTGTTTCTTAAAGAAATCCTAAAATAGGACAACATTGATCAACAAAGTATATCAAGTCTCCAATAATTATTATGATAAGCATGAAAGCTTTACCAGTTTACCCAAAGCACAATACTGCCGAACATCATAAACTAGGACTTACGCTAAAGGACTAAAGTTAACTTTTCTTCACACCTTTAATCTTGTTACATGCTAGCACAATTTTGAACTTAACAGCCTAAATTTACCTTTTCTAAACATAAAAAATTTGTAGTAGTTGCAAATGAAGCATAGATAACCCTCATTGAACCTTCATAGTCCTAAAATTGAGCTTATTTGAATTATATTTTTCCTAAAATAAATGAAACCTAGGCAATAACATAGTCTAATGATCCACATATGGATATCATAATACCAACAAGTCTTAACCTCTTTAAATCTCAATTAATCTTATGATTGTCTTTAGTCTTTACTGAACCAAACATGTGTCTCAAAACACATGTAGAACTCTCAAATAGACTTACAGAACAAAAAGAAATCGGAAATAAATAAAAGATGAAAAAAATCTCTTACATTAAAACCATGTAGCCTGTGTTGTTGTTATCTAAACTAGAGGGCTTTGGAGATGAAGAGACACCAGAGGGGCTTCTTCCTGACATCATCCTTGCTCAATAAAGCAATTGTGCTTATAAAGAATAGGCAAGCAAATCACATTGAAAAGTTGTTTAATAGCTAGAGTTTATTATGGAATGGCACCTACCAATCTTATACTCTATCATAAAGCACAAGACCGAAATCTATAAATCACTACCACAAATTTACTTGTGATCAATTTAAGTGAAAATGCATCGTGGGAAGCAAATCCACACTGTATTGAAGGCAACTTAGTGACATATTCTGATATCCAATGCTAAAATTCATTTTTATGGACATTCAAGTTCAAGGCAATAGTGCTAAGGGCCGATAATTTAAGAGGATGCAATTAAGTTTCAATAAGGTCGAGTCAAGCTCAGTTCAAAATTACAACAATTTCAGGACTTCGGGTAAGTTCAAATTAGTCAAAATCACAAGTAAATAAACCTCAAATGCCTAGGTTGCAAGCAATACCTGATTAGCCATGCCAAAGCAATGAAAGCCGTGCAAGAGGAGATTCCATGCATGTAAGTCTGATGGAGCAACTCCATTGGCGCGCATAAAGGAAAATGCTTGGTGAGCTCGGGAAGGATGCCCACATGAAAGATATAGATGAATGAGGGAGCACAGAAGGGAGGCATAGAGATTGGTTTTCGATTGCAAACAAATTCTGGATGATGGTTGGAAAAAAGAATAGTGAGGGGGGAGAGATTTGATAGGGATTGAGAAAGCATTTGTAAGCGAAGAGAATGGTGCAAGAAAAACCCTTCTTCTATGCCTTATATATCGCACAAACAACATGATTGGTCATTTTTTCACATTGCATCAACCGCTTTCTGAGATTTACAAATCATTGTTGGATGACAGGTGAGTTATGCGGCACTTTCCTGAGAGTCAAGACATAAAATCGGTCATTCACACTAATCACATATAAAAAGAAAAGAAAGCTTGTAATGCTTTCTTGTTGCATTTGCCACAAACAATTTACAATTACAACAAGCATTTAAAAGGTCAACAAATATACTTCCCAGGGAATATTCGGTTCAGACATGAAATACAGTTCAAACGGCAGATATACAACTACACAGAGGTCAAAAACACGGCATTGATCCAATACTGTAATCAAATTAAAAAATAACCGAATCGGAGCTAATTGTTTGATACTTCAACATATTATTGTGACTCCTTAGACGAACAATCGCACATTGACAGATTAATACTGCATGAGAGAGTTTTCCTTAGAGTAAAGTAAGGTAACATTCACTGCTACATTGGGGGAGACCTAATTGCAACTAATATACAACTAGGAATCAGTTTCGGCTTCGTCTTCCAACTTATCAACCATAATGAACATCTTCCGAGTTTCCCACATAATAGTTACTGAACACCAAAACCCATAAACAAACAATTATTCCCAAATCATAGAATCAAACACAAGGCAATAATTTCACCAATGTTTATATCAATTACTTGCATTATATAATTCAACTTTTTCAATTTTTCCATACATACAAATAAACATTAATCATATCAATTTACATGCGATCATCAAATTAACTATAATTATATGTTAAAATAACCAAATTATCCTGAACTGTCAACCATACAAATTAGTTCGAATTTTCAAACCCATTTTAAAAAAACTTTGGTTATTAACAAAATTGATAATATCTCAAGCAAATCAAATAAGGGGGAAATGCAATTAACAGAAAAGAGGCAAAATTAAAATAAAAATTGTTGCTTGCGAATGATTGTTAGTAACATCATATAAAATTATGAACAAGAATATAAAATAATTTACAACTTAGTAATTAATTAATTATAATATAATTAAAAAAAAAAGTGAAATTAAGAGGGAAACAGTTAAAAAACCTGGGAATTAGGTTTGAGTTTCAGATGAATGAGGTAAAGGTTGTTAGTGTGATTGTGTGAGTTCAGGTGTAGTTGTAGTTGCTTTGCGCCTTTGCTTGTTGTTTGACTTTGGTTTGGCTACATATTGGGTTGCTAGGGTACTAGGTAATGGTCCGAGCTATGCTTAGTGATATCTTATTACTACCCACGATTAGTAAAAAATGCAACAGAGTGATATAAAATAGAGAGAAAATATATATAATTGTTGCATTTTATGAATAATAGAGGTAGTAATATAAGAAAAAAAAACCTTAGTAGAGATGATATAAATATGATTTTTGAGATTTTATCTCTATCCTTCCAAACAAACAAAACACTTCTCAAATCCCTCCCTTCCTAACCCTCCAAACAAACACCCCCTAAATTAATGAAAGGGAGGGAGTATGTGCAACTATGTGAGAAGTATCATTGCACCACGTACAACAATATATGAACAACCTGGGTATTTCCTTTCAATTACGCTTTTTGACACTTTGGTAGGGGCGTTTGATTCAAACTTTTATAATGGAACAAAATAGATGTGATATTGCTGATGATGCCAAAGTTGTTTGGTTGGGTCATTTAATTTGGATGTGGTATGTCATACTCAATGGTTTCTTATCTCGTTCAATCTCATACTCACCACCCCTAATGAATAACTTTTGTTAAGTGCTTGTTCAGCCTTCCTAGGGGCTCTTCAATTTGTGAAATTGTGTTTTCATATTAAGATACGGAAGCATCAAGTACTGGCTACAGAATTATAACAACGGATGTTTTACATCTCAATTGCATTGATGATATGTGCATTGCTATGGCTTCATTGGATGTGTTGGATTAATGTCAATGTCAAAAACCTTAATAAGCATTCTTCATTATCGTTTTATATCATCATATTAAACTCATTATACTTGTGCAATATTCGATATGATGTTCTACTTCATTCTTTGTGTTGGCTGTTAACCGGCCTATTGATTTTGTATATATGCACGTCAAGTTTAGAAGGCTAAAGTTATATAGAACGCAGAATTTGAAGCTTCATATATTTGCTTCTTTCAGTTGTCCTTCGTAGTTAGAAACGCTTTAGCTTCTGTCCACTTTTGGATGATTTGCGTTTAGTTTTACATCTTCATTGATGCACCCATTTTGACTTATCTTACAACTGTTGATCACCTTTCATGTTTTAACTTTGTCCAACCTTTCATGTTATTACTTTGTCCGAAAAACCAATTGGACTAATCAAAGCGTTAGTTCACTTGAGTTAAAACAGATATGAACCATCGTCAATAATCCAAATAGAAGAAGATTATCTTCGTCAAATGTCAAGTTAAAATTTGTCGCAGGATTGTCTAGATTATGAGAGGCGTGCTTCAATCTGACAAGGGGATCTCAAGCTAGGTAGGTGCTCATGTTTGAGGCGAAAACAAGTAATTTCAGTATATAATGAAATAGTGACTAGTTTATATAAAACAAGAGGTTCAGAGATCCTAATGTATTCTTCTATTGAAATTTGAAAACAATATAATAACTTCCCATTGAACAATCAGCAGATTGTATTGTATAAAGTATAATTACAAAAAATAATGAACTACAGGGTCACCGATTATAAAGTAATTTACCAATGTAATCCAATAACTCTCTGAATCAATTTGGCACAGATATGGAAGGCAAGAAGCGATATCAAAACTTCTGGAGCCACTGCCGCCAATACTATCAGTGGACGAGACTCGGTTCCAACAAAAATACTATCTGAATACCTCAACAACAATTCATATCTCGACTAAGCTAAGGAGGACATGACATCAATGGCACTTCCTAATGGCCAAGCCGCTTCCACTTGGGAATTTTTGTACGGTACCTTCTTCACCAAAGTTATCTCTTGTGAAGGTGCTAGGCCTGTATCAGAAAGACAAATAAGATATTATTTATTTGGTTTAACAAGCCCTAAACTGAACTCCATTTTTCAAAACAGAAGGCATGCTCATATTATGACCATGCATAAAATTCCCAACTTAATTGCCTGTATTTACGCATTACACATAGTTGTCATGTAATCCCAACTTCATAACATTCCCAAAAAAAAAAAAAAAAAAAAAAAAAAAAAAAA